>CM016622.1:56082519-56498513 GCA_005393395.2 Gossypium australe
TCTCTCTAAACAGTAGCGAACATGATTTAAGCCACCATCCTATGTCCCTGACCAGCAGTGGAATAGGTCAAAAAACTGTAGATCTTGTCGCCCTAACCAGTAGTGGGGCAAGATCAAAGGCAAATCCTGTCTCCTTAAACAGTAGGGAACATGATTTAAGCCACCGTCCTATGTCCCTGACCAGCAGTGGAATAGGTCAAAAAACTGTAGATCTTGTCGCCCTAACTAGTAGTGGGGCAAGATCGAAGGCAAATCCTGTCTCCCTGAACAGTAGGGAACATGATTTAAGCCACCGTCCTATGTGCTTGACCAGCAGTGGAATAGGTCAAAAAACTGTAGATCTTGTCGCCCTAACCAGTAGTGGGGCAAGATCGAAGGCAAATCCTGTCTCCTTAAATAGTAGGGAACATGATTTAAGCCACCGTCTTATGTCCTTGACCAGCAGTAGAATAGGTCAAAAAAATTGTAGATTTTGTTGCCCTAAACAGCAGTGGAACATGATCGTCCTATCTTCTGGACCAGCCGTGGAAAAGGTTCTCACTGATATCACAATGAAGCCGATCGAAGCACTAATTCCCGTGCCTCTGAAGTTGCAACGAAGTAGAGCAAAATCACAAATCTCATCACCCTGAAGTCGCGGTGAAGTGGATTGAAGCAACAAGATGCAGTGGAAAAAGAACACCAAAGAAGTCAGGGCTCTGCTAGACCGGGCAAAATGGGTTTTTAAAGTCTTTGCTCCATTCCCGTTACACAACAATGAGCAGAGAGAGGCAGCTGTACAACCCATTTTCTGCCCAGCCCAAACCAATTAAAACCCAAACAGCAAACCCACTAAAAACCCAAATACCTAAATCAGATAACCTAATGACCAAACCCAATTTCAAATGCCCAAACACATAAAACAAAAAACCTAACTCTAATTTACCCTAACCCAATCAGCCCAATTAAAACCTAGCCCAAAACCAAATCAGAAAAAAAACAAAACCCTAGGGCCAGTCGCCCCCCTGCACCGCCAAACCTGCCCCTGACATTCTGACGCCACCTGCAGCCACCGACGACCGTCCCATCTGCACCTGCCACCACCACTTGCACCAGCAAGGCATTAAAACAGAAGCGACAGAAAGCAAAGAAAAAGTTGTAAAAGAATGGCTATAAAAGCCAATTGAAAAACCATTGTAACAGGGGATTTTTCATGTTTTTTCTATCATCAATATAAAACACAGAGAGATTTAAACAAAAAACGGCATCAAAGAAATAGAAAATAGATTCAGCAACAGCACAAGAAAGCAAAAGAACCCTAAAAATCTACTAAGAAACCCAAACAGTAGCAGAAGGTGATTTCTTTTCCTTTTCGTTTTCGAAATTTTCTTCTTCTTTCTTTTTTTTTCGACTTACATATACGTATATATATATTAAAAAAGAGTAAAAAAACATATGTTTCTTGCCTTTCCCGACCACCGTGCACGGTGGTCGGCGCGACGGACGTCGGCCGGAAATCCCACCGGAGAGCAGACCCCTGCAGAGAAAAAAAAAGGTTAAAAGTTTTAAAAGGGAGCAGGCAGATGAAATGAAGGGTTTTTGAAAATTTTTGGCCTTAAATAGGCTTCCAAAACGACGTCGTTTTGGGGCTGGCCTTAAACGTCCAAAACGGCGTCGTTTCACCCCTAACTGACCCGATCCGACCCGACCCGCCTCAGGATCCCCGTGTTTTTTTAAAGGGGTTTATTGCGCTTTTGGTCCTTCCGCATTTTCAGCTTTTAAAATTAGATTTTCTGTTGTTTTAGTTTTGGCCCAGAAATTTCGCGCAATTTTTAATTCAACCCATTTAAAACGCTGCGATTAATTACTTGGGAAAATTGTGCTCCTTGTCCCCCAGCATTTCGCGTGCATTTCAATTCAGTCCTTCTGTTATTTATATTACATAATTTGACCCTTTTATTTCTGTTTTAAATTCAATTTAGTCCCCTTTTTTTTGCAATTTTTATTATTATTACCATCATCTAATATTTTTATTACTATTTTATTATTACTATAGTATATTATTATTAGTATTATTGCTCTTATCTTATTATCAATACCATTATTCATTTTATTTCTTTTACCTTTTTTATTTAATTATTGTCACTATTATTATTTTACTTTCATTATTATTATTATTACTATTATTTGATATTGTTATTACTATTATTATATCATTATTTTTATATATCTATATATATTTTTATTATTACTATTAATTAGCATTATTATCACTATTTTATTATTATTATTATCATATTTATTTATTTACTAGTTTTATTTTATGTTTTGCTTTCTACCATTGTTTTGCTTATTGTTGTCTTTGTTGTCCCTATTATATTCATTATCATCATCATTTCTATTATTGTTTTTTAACCATGCTATTATTATTATTACCATTGCTTGATATCATTGTTATTATTATTATTAGTTTAATACTACATTATTAAATAAAAACCATCATATTTTATCTAAAGATTTTTAAAATAAGGCAATGTTCTGTATTTAGAAACTCGAGAGATCATGCCCTAAAGTATTGGGTTGCAATCTTTCTCGTTTAATCTAAATAATCGAATATCCTTTTAAATAAATACCTTTTTAAACAAAAAGCTTATTCTCGGAAATTCGAAGTATCGTGTCCTAAAGCAGTGGATGTGATGTTTTGTTATTCCGAGATAAGATTTTCTAAACCAAGGGAATGTTCTATATTTAGAAACCCGAGAGATCGTGCCCTAAAGTATTGGGTTGCAATTTTTCTCGTTTAATCTAATTAACCGAATATCCTTTCAAACAAATACATTTTTAACAAAAAGCTTATTCTCGGGAACTCAAAATGTCGTGTCCTAAAGCATTAGATGTGATGTTTTGTTATTCTGAGATAAGGTTTTCTAAACCAAGGCAATGTTCTGTATTTAGAAGCTCGAGAAAACGTGCCCTAAAGTATTGGGTCTGCGATTTTCTCGTCCATTCTAAATAACAGAATATCCTTTTAATTAAATTCATAAATTTTGAATAAAAGGCAAGTTTAGCCTCGAAGGTCAAGGTGTGGTGTCCTAACGTATGGGATATAACATTTTACCTTGAGACGAGACGGCCTTTGGCACACATCTTCAGTTTCTTTTAAAACAATTTTTTAGCATCACCATAAAAGAGGGATCGTATTTTAATTCTTTCAAGTTTTCAAATCTTCGACACTAAAACATTGATTAATCAATTTGGTACCAATTTTGGGCGTGACGATGGTGCTAACCCTTCCTCGTACGTAATCGACTCCCGAATCCATTTTATGAGTTGCGCAGACCGAAATCGTTGTTTTGATAAATAAAATTGTTTATTAAAAACAACTGTTTTACGAGGTGACCCGATCACACCTCATCAAAAAGATCGGTGGCGACTCCCATTTTATTTTCATTTTCAAACCACAAAGTCGAACCCCGTTTAGAAAAAAACGATTTTGACATTATTAGTTTCAAATTAAACCTTTCATTATTTATAAATATAAATATGTGTTCTAAATACGTGGTATTAATTAAGTAGAGTACTCTCAAAAAAATTTAATTAGCTTTATTTATAATTATTTTTAATAAATTTGATGTTTTAGTATTTATTTTTCAATAAGACTAGATTTGGTATTTTGTGTTTTTTATGATATTATGTTTAAGGGTTTATAAATAATGACATGTTACTAATTCATATTATATAAAATTACAAATTTTGTGTATTTTATCGTATTTTATTTTTGTGTTTATATTATATAATAGTGCATTAGTATTATATTTTCATATATTGTGTTTATACCATATAATAGGGTGATGTTTAATATTACCAAACCCTTGAATTTTTTACGAGCATCATTTGTTTGCTAGTTGCTTTGTTGTCGTGAGATTGCACAAACTGTAACATCCTAGATTAGGGGTTATGCGTTCGTGCGTAATTCATGAGATAGTGGGCTCAGTGGGTGTGTTGGATGTGTTCTGAGGAGTTCTAGGAACCCTAAGGTGTATGGAAATGTATGGAAAAGTATGGAAATGTATGGAAAAGTATGGAAATGTAAGGAAATGTATGAAAATGTATGGAAATGTAAGGAAATGCTTTGGAAACGTTAAGTTTAAAAGAGGAAAGTGAACATTTTTGGAAACTAGGGGATGTAAGGAAATGATGTGGAAATGATTCAAAAGAGGAAAGTAAACATTTCTGGAAACTTGGAAATGTAAGGAAATGTCAAGTTTAAAGAGCCAAACGAAAATTTTTGGAAACTTGGAAATGTAAAGAAATGTCAAGTTTTAAGGCTTAAAAAGAGAAAACTAAGGCAAGGTGGCCTTAAGAAAAATAATAGGAGGAATTTGACACACAAACAGGCTTGGAAAAGTGGCCTGGAAATGCCACTTAAGGCCCAGGTAAGTGACGCCACCTACATGAGCAAGTGGGCCTGAGTTCGAGTCACATGGGAAGCAAATAAAAGAAATTTTATTTTGCTTCCAGAAGAAGTGAGGTGGACGGCACAAGCTATTTAAAAAGGAAGAGCTTTATTCTCTGTAAAATTCGGCTAAATGATGGATAAATAAGGGATTTATTTATCATTATTTTCAAGAGATAATGGTTGGATTAAATTCTTTTATTTAGTAATAATACAAAGGATAAAGCTATCAAATAGAAGAGTGGTGGCCAAGTAAGGGACTCTAGCTAGTAAATTCGGCTATAAAAGGAATAGAGAGGCTATTCAGCATTATTTACTCTTCCTTGATAACCTCTGCCGAATTTTCTCTACAACCCCTATTCTTTTCTTCTTCATTCTTCTCCTCTCAATATTCCAAAAGCCGAAAGCTTGCTAAGATCAAGGCCATAGCCGAATAGTTTGAGACTTCAAGCAAAGGAACTGTCGATATCTAAAGTAAGGGTAAGATCTCATTCGATTTCCATCCTTTTTCTTTTAAGATTTGCCGAAATCTAGGACTAACCCCATTAATATCTTGTTGCCGAAACCTTGAAGAGATCTTTCGGGATTTACTAAGTGTCGACTACAAGGAAGGAGAAGTTCTTTTCCCGAAGGTACACCATAAGCCGCGTGTTCCCTAGTTATTTGGTGAGTTTCGGGATTTAAAATCCACAAGGTAAGTGTCTATAGCATTCGGCCAAGGCCTATTTTAGTAGTTAGATCTATTATTATGTGTTTTAAGCCGAAAACTAACAGATTCAAGGGATCTAATGAGTAGCCGATTTCAAAGAAGAAGAATACAAGTTTTCGGGATTTGATTATAGTCAATTCGACAACAAGGTAGGTTTTAAGAATACAAATCCTACTAGGATTTGGTTTTATTGGCTTTATGCTAACATACTAAGGTTACCAAATGTAGGAATTGAGATCTAAAGCAATAGATCGGTTTTTTCGGGATTTCAAGGAATTCGTTAAGCAAATCAGGCATGTACCCCACACTATCTTTTAATACGTTATATGGCAATATGTAATATATGCATGTATAAGAATGTGAATATGGCTAAGTACCCTAATGTGGTACAAAGTACTCAGGTACGTTTCCTACTCCTACTAGGATTACGAAATATGTTATATTTAACATGTGAAAAGTAACGTGAATGTGAATTTAAGTATGATATGCATGAGATGAATAATATGGGCATTCGGGTTATATGAGAAAGGGGAAGTGAATGTGATGACTTCGGTCTCACTATCTGAATGTGGTGACTTCGGTCACATTATCTGAATGTGGTAACTTCGGTTACATTATCTGAATGTGGTGTCTCATGACACAATTATCTGAATCTGGTGGCTATGCCACGAATCTTATATGGGCGATGAGCACGTCGACTGCAGCGACTGCCTTCGATGGTGTGTAGTGGAAGGAGGGTCGACTTAGTAGTCCCCACGGTGTGCAGGTTGGTACGGGGATGTGTAGCGGATGGCATCTAGGTTTGGGTATGGGTTGCATCATTATTTTATCTGTATATGAATGTGCATGTGATACGTTATGGTATGCCTGATCTATTAAATTTTAGTGTTGTGTACACATTGAGTCTGTTGACTCACCCCGTTGTGGGAACATTTTTCAGGTGATGAACAGTGATGGACCGGGACGGCAGAACTTGTGGTGGCCATGCTCAGCTTGAAGTTTTATTCAATATGGACATTTTATTTTATTTAAGTACTTAAGAATTTTATTTTGGGATTATTTGATGTAATAAGGCCATAAGGCCATAGTTGAATTTCTTTATTTCTTTTTACTTTTATTTATTATGTTTACAAATTATTATTTATGGATCAACAAATTTATTTTAAAATAAACTCTAAGCATTTTGTCACCAGAAATAAAAGGATTTCAATATAAGATAAATTGGTTTTCAACACAAGCCCAACCCAAAACATTATTTTCTTTAAAATTGCACAAGTTTTTCCTAAGGAACAAAAGAACTTTGAATCGGTTTACTTGAGGAACATACCAAATCTGGTCAAAGCTCGTGGGCCGGGTTTGGGGTGTTTCACAAACTGTGAGCGGGGTTTATAAATTCATATATTCATTTAACAGCAAAATGTGTATAATAATTAATATTAATTTTTAATAATTTTTAAAGTTCCTTATTAATAATAAATATTAATATGATTAATTGATAGTTTATAAGTGCATCAAATTCACACCCATAAATATACGTGTATATCTGCACAAAGGTATATGGGCTCATCGAAAGCAATTTGAAGCGATCAATATTAAGAAATAAGAACCCCCCCCCCCCCCCCCCACAAATGTTATCTTACACACAGTGAAACGCGGATGTAATAAAATAATAATTAAATAATTAAAAAGATATCACATTTTAAATTCATTTAGAAATTTTTCTATGGAATGGATAAAATAATTCTCTATATATATGAATTAATATTTGAGATATTAGCAGAGTACTTTTTTTTTAACCCTACAAGTAAATTTAAAAAATTGCATTGTGTCCTAACATTTTATATATTCTATTATATCTTATAAAACATTTATCATCATTCAAATCATGTTTGTAAAGTCTAAAAATTTCAGTGTATCAAATATTTTTAGAGATTTTAGACTCTACAAGCTAGGTCAAGGAGTTGACAAGTAGTGTCCTTCAGGGATATAGTAAAATATTAAAATAAATAAATATTTTTTTTAAAAAAAGAGTCACATTGTAATTTTTTAAAATTGTTTGTAGAATAAAAAAGCACACTGTCAATCTACCAAATACTAATATATATATGTATGTATATATGAAATTATTTGAAATTTATCTCATACATCACCTTGTAGAGTCTTTTTAGATTCCCAAGTAGGTTGAGAGTGTGACATATATTTAAAAGTAAAATATATAAATCAAATTAATTTTTGTGATATTTTTAATCCAATTGTTAAAGTTTAAAAAATTTTGTATTTCAAATAATTGATCGTTTGAGATTGGGGCTACCGTTCAAAGAATTAGTCTTGTTTTCATGCATGTATGTATGCAAGTGGACATATAAGTAAGAAAAAAAAAGCAATTAAGGTAGGTTTCGGTAAAGGAAGAAAATGTGAGTAGAGGGGATTGATGGAGAATATGCAAGATGATGGTTTGAGATTAAGGAAAGGGCAAAGGAGGCACAAATGAAGTTGACCTTAGTGATATGGAATTTTGAGAGAGTTGACTAATTAGATTAATCATTCATAGCTGAGCTGATGATGATATATAATGTGTGTAAACACATGTTGTGGTAGTTTATGGTTGGGCCATATTCCTATGAAATCATATGCATATAATATTATAATGGTCAAATGTGATTTACAAAAGATTTATCTTTTTTACATATTAACGAATTAAATTAACATTTTCGGGTGGTCCAAATCTAAAGGGAAAAAAAAAAAAGAAAAAAAAAACTATTTTCTCATTGAACGTCACATGGGGTAATTGGGTTGGTGAATATGTTTGCGGGGTTTAATTCTAGTCTTAGGTCGTCTAGCTCGTTCAGTACCATAAATTTGTCATGAGTTTTGAGTAAAATATTTTTATTTATAGTTTAAACTGGAATTCAAATTAAATAATAAAAAAATATTTCATTAATTTTTAATTTTAAATATATTTACATTATTATTTAAAGTTTTATTAAATTGGTGTCACGAGTCAATTGGGCACAAACTCGGTTAGAGAAATTATAAAAATATTATTCGAGAATCGTTTAGTCTTTTTATGTTTTTTAAACAAATAAGTAATTTACATATTGTAAGATTTGAACCAATGATAGTTACATTAATAAAACTTTAATTTACCACTCAACTAAAGTTTTATCTTAAAATCTTTTGTACATTTTAATTTTATTATGCACACTTCATTACTTCCATTGGTTCTATATGTTGACAGTGTTATATATTGATTGAGTTGGTGTTACAAGTTAACTTGATATCAACCCAAGATTAATGACAACACCATGATAAACAATTGTAGTGCATTTAAGGTTGTGCTTATTTCCTTGAAAATAACTTACGAAAATTATTTCTAGAAAATGGATTGGTTTAATGGAAAAACAAATATTTTCTGATATTTGGATTATTCTGCATAAAATATTGTCATTGTTTGGCAAATTTTCATGAAATCATTTTCTAATAGTTGTTCTTAGTGAAACAAACATGACATAAGTATATTTGTTACAAAAAATTATACAACAATTTCCTTTTGACAAAAGAAACTTATTTTATAATAGGATAATATTTTGTAATAATTAATATCATATATAAACTTAATAATGAATAATGCCTAATTAAAACTTAATTTAAATTACATATATTTCATATATGAGAGTGCATATTGACACATTAAAGTTGGAAGGGATAAATGAAACTAAGAATGAAATTTAAAATTTTCATATTTTATACTAGGTTAACATATGTGATAAGTCCATGTACTTTTCGTAAATTTTAAATTTAGCCCTTATGCTTTTATTTTTTGGGAATTTAGTCTTACATTTTAGTTTTCAAAATTCAGGTCCAACTATCAACACTATTAAAATTATTTTGCTAAACTCATGTTCATTACAACGTCATTTTTTAATTACATGGTTGCCAAGTAGGTATTTTTTATTTTAAAATGTCACATTAACACAATTAACACAAAAATTTTACCAGTGTTAACAATTGGACCTAATTTTTTGAAATCTAAAAAGTAGAGGCTAAATTCCAGAAAGTAAAAGTATAGGGACTAAATTATAAATTTACAAATAGTACATGAACTTATGGCATATTTTAACCTTTACACTATAAAACATTTATTATTAATGTAATAGCCCAGTTTATACCCTAGTCGAAATAGTGGTTTCGGAACCACAAATCCAAGTCAGAAAAATATTTTAATATTATTTTCCGTATTTATAGCATGTGAATTGATATGTGTGAAAGTTTCGTATGAAAATTTTATTGTTTGTGTGCCGATTTGTGAAAAAGGACTTAATCGCAGAAAATGCAAAAGTAGCCTTCTAATTAGTTATATGCCGAATTGACATGGCTTATTAATGTGAAGTCCTTATGTTGTGAATAGACCATGGATAGTGGGAATTGACATGAATAGCCATCCATTATGTGTTTTTAAATGTTATTAAATGAAGGTATTTTGGTAATTAGCTAAATAAGTTATAAATTAGTAAAACCAAAGTTAAAAATTATGTCATCATCTCCAAATTACAACCGAAAATCAGAAAAAGAAATAGGTTTTTGAGCTCTCATGCATTCGGCAATTACAAGCTTGATTAAGGTACGGTTTTAGCTCAGTTTTTGATAATTTTTATGTTTTTGTGATCGTTGCTTTGAGTACTAGCTAACCCGTACCTTAATTTTTGAAATTGATGATGATTTTGAGTTATGCCATTGTTGATTTTGTGAGCTTTGTGATGTTAAATGGTGGAATATGAAAGCTTGATGTTAGATAAATATGTTTTATATTGAGATTTTTGATGAAATTGATTATTATAGGATAATTTATGAAAATGAGAAAATTGAAGGGCTAAAATGTGAAATAAATGAAAGATATGGGCTTATATGAACTATATGAATATTCGGCCAAGTATGGGAAACATGAAATTATGTGTATTTTGTGATTTTAAGAAATAGGGACTAAAATGTCAAAATGTGAAAATGTAAGGGCTAATTTGTAAAATTCCCTAAATATGTGCATATGGATTGAATTGAATGATTTGGTGAATAAAAGAGTTAAATTTGAATTTGTATAGATCAAGAACCAAAGAAAACAGAATTAGATCGGGGGAAATCGAAAGTAGTTGAATAGCCGTTCGTTTCTGTTCTTTCCGTACAAGGTAAGTCGATATACAAATAAATGTGTTTGAATTGAATTATTATTGCTTATATGTGAATGAATTGTGATATATTACTATTGGAGCTGAATATATGAAATCCGAGAAAATTCTGATAATGTGATGACGTCCAAAAAGCCCCGTACGAACCATAGGAATAGTTAGGATGCATATGTCATGACATAGGATTCTGATATGAGTTATCGTGTAAGACCACGTTTGGGATGTTGGCATCGATTTGAGATTTTCGTGTAAGACCATGTCTGGGACGTCGGCATCGTATTTGATTTCGTGTAAGACCACGTCTGGGACGTTGGCGTTGTACAAGCTTTACGAGCTATCCGGGTATCCTTATTGATTCTGAAAGGTTCAACGGGCATTCTGAGATATGATTGAATATGTGAATATGTATCCGTTTCAGGTACGTATGAAATGTATATGAAATTTGGCAATGGAAGATAAGTATGAATATGATCATTTGATATGTGAGCTACATGAAAATGTGATATGATTATAAGCAAGTGGTTATGAACAATTGAGCTAGATGAGAAACATGAATTTACTATTCTGTTATGCCACAGTTCATATGAATGAAATGATTTATAATTGTTCTATGTGATAGGTTTATTTGTATATGGCTTACTAAGCTTTTGAAAGCTTACTTTGTGTGTGTTTGCATTGTTTTATAGATTATCGAAGCTACTGGGAGCTCGAGGTTTGTTGAGGATCATCACTACACTATCAAACTATATTTTGGTACATTTTGAAAATTTATATATTGAAGTATGGCATGTATAGGCTAGAGAACTTTGATAATGTTTTGAAATGTGTAAATATATCCATGTGATATGGCTTGATAATGAATGTGATTATAGAGTGAATTTTGTAACATCTTGAATTAGGGCCTAGTCGAAATAGTGGTTTCGGGACCACAAATCCGACATAAGAAAATTTATTTTTATTATATTTTTATGGTCTACAATTTCACAGAATGATTTTGTGAAAATTTCGTTCGAAAATTTTGACGTTTGGCCACTCAATTTAGTCAAAATGACTAAATTGTAAAAAGTGCAAAACTTGAGTTCTAGAAGTTAGAGGTGTCAAATTGCTACGAAATTTTAAAGTAGAGGTTCTTAAATGGTAATTAGCCCATTGGTTAAATTATTGGAGAAAAATGGATATGGTATATGTTAGATAAGATATTTTTTTGTAAGGGCATTTTAGTCCTTTTGTAAATTAAATGAATTAAAAAAAAATTAAAATGCCAAATTTGTCCATCTTCTTCATATGGAAGAAATTTACCACGGGAAGACATGGCTAGGGTTTTCTTAACTTTCCAAGCTCATGGTAAGTCCGTTCTAGCCCCGTTTTTCAAGTTATTTACGGTTTTGGAGTCCCGGTAGCTCGATTTAGCTTATGCTACCAATAATCATGCTAGGGTTCATCTTTGGAAAATTACCCATAGGTGAAAAGTGTGTATTTTGATGTTTTATGGTAGAATATGAAGCTTGAAATTATGTTAAACAACTTTTACTAAGCGATTTTAAGTGAAAACGAGTAAAACGACATAATCGGTAAAAATACCTAATGTCCATAAGTGTATGTTAGAGTAAGAATTTGATGTTTCCATAGAAGGGAAAAATGATCAGCATGTTATAAAAAATAAGAATAAGGGCTGAAGTTTAATTTTCGAGTATTGGGGCAAAAGTGTAAATATGTAAAAGTTCAAGAGAAAAATTGTAATTTTGCAAAAGTTTGAGTTAGGGACTATTTTGAGTAGTACATTAATTAAATAAGTGAAATGTGATGTTTTAGACCCCGAAAAACAAGATTTGGACCTATAACGGGAGGAAAATCGAAAATCGAGAAAGTTGGTAAATTGCCATTTCTAGATCCGAGGTAAGTTGGTGTGTAAATAATAATGCAATAATGTCGTAATGTATGTTTGAAACCTAAATTGTGGTATTAAATTGATTTTGCTGAATTACATGTTTTGTATATTATGTTGGTGAATTGATTTAATAATAATGTTTATGATAAAAGGTGACATAAGTGACATGGAAAATGGGTCGAAATGTTGTGCTTAAAGGTGTTTTCTATGACTATGGTTATTATGTGAAATGGAAAGTTGATATGTAAATAATGCATTTATTTTACTTGTTCAATAATTATTTTGCTAGATATTATGGAAATCATTGGGTGATAACTATAATATGAAAATGTATGGAATGTGAAATTCTCGATTGAACCTTCAGAAAACCGAGAGATACGGACAATATGTAGCTAGGTCACACGAGTGATAAGGGACCTTCACCGTGTGCACAAGAAAGCTACGAGATGGTAAAATTTGATATGTAGCTAGGCCACATGGATGATAAGGGACTTTCACCATGTGTGCAAGAAAGCTACGGGATAATAATTTCATATGTAACTAGGTCACATGTGTAATACTGTGTGTATACCATGTGTACAAGAAAGTTACAGCTTATGAGTAGCTAGGTCACATGAGTGGTTCCTAGTGTTGGGCACCATGTAGACAAGAAAGCTACGAGATGGAATGGATAGGTCACATGGGTGATAAGAGACCTTCACCATGTGTACAAGAAAGCCGAGTTATGTGTAGGTGGAACTATGTGCTGAGACCACCGAGTATCGGGTGTTTTCCAAAGGGGTTCAACGAGATAAATTACTAATGGTGATTGGTGCGATCATGTTATGAATAAGTGCAAGAGTGAATGTGATCAATTGAGAAATGTGGCAAATGTACGTGTGAGCAAGGGTGCATGTGACTATGTGTATATGTGCATAATGTGTTTGATATGTGATACGTGATTGAAATTATGGTAAGGCTGATTGGTGTGAGCACCATTATGAGTACTCGTAAATATTGGTGATGATTATTCATTTGTATGGCTAGTATTGAACATGCTTGGTGTTATGTGTGCATATATGGAAGTGATATAAAGAAAACATGGGAGAGTAAAATTTTCAGTAAAATAGATTGAAACAGCAGCAGTTACGTAATTTTGAAAAATCACCATAAATAGTAGAAATTGAATTATATGTTGGATGAGATATTGATTTAAATCTTACTGAGTCTATTTTCATATAAAAGAAACATAGAAAGCAAAGGATTTGTATATTTTGAGATATTTAGATTTTTGTGAGACTGGTTCAGAGTGATTTCGAGATCCCCTATTCTGACTTGGAAAAATCATTGAAAATTTGACAAAAATAATTTTGGGACATAATTTATATGGTTAGATTAATTATTTAGTCTGTTTTTATAAGAAACAAACTAGAACATAATTTGAATTCTGTATGAAAAGATAATTAAATTTTAGCAAAGAATGGTCGGAACTGTTGGACAGCAGAACAGGAGAGACTTTGAAGAATAAACTGTACTAATTGGCTAAACCAAAAATTTAGAAACTTTTATGGTAATAAGATACTTGAGTCTAGTTTCAGGGAAAATTATCAGATCTTAATTTGGAGTTCCGTAGCTCAAGATATAAATAATTTAGTGACTATGACTCGAGTAGACAACTTGAGATGAACATGAATAAAAAGTGGAACTATGTGCAATTATGATTGTATTATCTTGAGAACATATTGTGAAGATTTATAAAAGCCTGTTAATAAATCACTTATCATTTACATACTTACTTACTAAGCTTTGTAGCTTACTTCCCTTCATTTCCCATATCTTATAGGATTGTATGCTAACTCGAGTTGGAGATCGCCGGAGATATAATCACACTATCAAGCTATCCTCGTGGGGTAAAAGTGAATACAAACCTCTTAAGTTTATGGCATGTATAGGGGACTTAGTCATTTGTATATGTTATAATTGGTTTGGCTTAAAATGTTGGCCTTTAATATTTAGCAGTTCATTTTGTATAATTTGGATGAAATTTTATGACTCAGTTTAATACGTTTACAAGTGTATGTGTTTTGGTAATGCCTCGTACCCTATTCCGGCGTTGAATACGGGTAAGGGGTGTTACAAATTTGGTGCATACTATGTGATGCAAAATTTTGGTATGTTTTGATGTGCTCATGAATGGCCAAAAGAAATGATCAATTTTGGTAAGTGTCATGGTTGATTTTGGGAAATTGATATGATGAGAAATGCTATGAATTGAAATGGATTAATATGATGTATGAATCACATGTTTTTTATGTGAAGTTGGTATTTTGAATGGGTACGTTTGAGTTGGATTTGTATATGGAAATGAATAATGTTATTATGGGTCAAATTGTGCATGATTTGGTATGTTTTTGGCTGCCTTTGGGACATGAATTGATGCTTGTTTGATGCTTGTAGGTATGACCAAATTTTGGGTGGCAAATTGGCCTTGCAAATAGCCTATATTTTCCCACACGGTTGAGCACACGGGCGTGTGTCTCGACCTTGTCTCTCGAGGTTGCAATTCGAAGCAAGTCAGGAAGCCACACAGGCTAGACAAACGGACGTGTGACTGGCCGTGTGAGCAAGTCAGTAGCATCCTTAATTTTCACATGGCCTGGCACATGAGCGTGTCTTGTGGCCGTGTAGACAACTCAGTATGTATGCCCTGTTTTGCCACGGCCTGGTCACACGAGCGTCTCTAAGCCGTGTGAGGCACACGGCCTGCCCACGCAGGCGTGTGACCTCTATAACTTTGAAAAATGTTTAAGTTTTGAAAAAATATTTGTATGTGCTCAGTTTAGTCTCGACCCCTTCCCAATGCGTGTTTAAGGTCTCGTAGACCTTCCAAAAGGGGCTCTATGTGTATATTTCGCTATTGAATGTTTGTGAATGTTTGATGTTAGTGAAATGTTTGTGATAAGATCCGATATGTCCGGTAATGCCTCTTAACCTTAGTCTGGCGACGGATACGGGTTAAGGGTGTTACAATTTGTTGGTATTAGAGCTACAGTTTAATCGATTCTAGGAATAATGTAGCGTATGTGAGTCTAGCTATACATGCCATATATTTGAACTATGTTAGTGTGATGAATCCTAACAGATAAAATGTGTTTTCCGTATAGTAAATGGATCCCAAATGAGCCGTAGCTGACGATGTTGAAAGTAATGCTTTTTCTCCCGCTAAAGGGACAACGCTATCTGATTCTGGACAGGTTACTAGCGGTCGGAAGGAGAGGCTAAACAAGCCTTCTTCCAAATGATGAATGAGTGGTTCACTCAGTACGTTAGAGCAAATTCGGCTGTTCCTCAACCTCCGCCCCTGCAAGTTTCCGTAGCTCCCCAAGTTATAGATCCGATTCGTTTGAATAAACCTCTGGTTGATAAGATTAGAAATATGGGGCTGAAGAATTCTGTGCTACTACAGATGATGATACTGAGAGAGCCGAGTTCTGGTTTGAGAATACGATTCGGGTATTTGATGAGTTGTCATGTACCCCTGATGAATGTGTTACATGTGTCATTTTTTTGTTGAGAGATACAACTTACCAATGGTGGAAAACTCTGACATCTGTTGTTCCGAGAGAACGAATTACCTGGGATTTCTTCCAGACTGAATTCCAAAAGAAATACATCAGTGAGAGATTTATAGATCAGAAATGCAAAGAGTTTCTTGAATTGAAATAAGGCCGTATGTTTGTTACAGAATACAAACTAGAATTTGTGCGACTGAGCCAGTATACACGAGAATGTGTCTCGATCGAGGCAATAATGTGTAAAAGGTTCGAAGATGGATTGAATGAAGATATTCGTCTGTTAGTCGGAATTCTGGAAATAAAAGAATTTGTTGTGCTTGTTGATCGAGCGTGTAAAGCTGAAGAACTCGGGAAAGAGAAAAGAAAAGTTGATTTGGAAGCTAGAGAGGTGCGAAAATGGACAACGAGTAACTCATATCAGTCGGCATCAAAGAAATTCCGAAATGATTATAGTCTATAACATCCCAATTTAAGGCCTAGTCGAAATAGTGGTGCGAGACCACAAATCCGAGGTAATTGTATGAGTTTTAAGGTTTATGCTATGTTTGCATGATAGTGTGAAAGTTTCATGAAGCGATTTTGTTAAATTGCGGTCAAATTGTCCAAAAGGACTAAATTGCAAAAGTTGCAAAATGTGAGATTCTAGAAGCTATTTGTGTGAAATTGCTTTAGAATATCAATTAGAGGTCCTTAAAGAGAAGTTTTCCCAATTTCTAATTTTTGAACAAAATTGGGCATGGATGAGTTAAAATAGAAAGTTTGTCAAAAAGGGCATTTTGGTCATTTGTCAATCAAATGATTAAAATGGGAAAAGATGATAGAAATTCATTCATCTTTTTCTCCAAGGCTACCGAAATTTTCAAGAAGCCATTGTTAGGGCTCTTCAATTTTTCAAGCTAGCTAGTAAGTGTATTCTAGCTCCGTTTTCGATATTCTTCGTATTTTTGAAGTCCTAGTAGCATGAGTAAGTTATTTTTAGCTATATGATGAGCTAAAAAGGATGTTCAAAAATGTACCCATGTATGACATGCATGTATTTTGATGTTTTATGGAAGAATATGAAAGCTTGATGTAGTAGAAACATCTTTTGCTAAGTGAATTCCATGAAAAATGCATGTAGGGACTAGTTTATGAAAGTTTTGAGTTTGGTCATACATGTGTGATTTAGTGAGAATTGATGATTGCTTTAGTTGAGTAAATGATTCGACTAAGCATAAAAGGCTAGAAAGTTGAATGAAAATCACTTTACGAGCCTTGGGGAAAAAGTGTAAATATGAGAAAGTTTAGGGGCAAATTGGTAATTTTGCTAAAGTATGAGATAAGAATCAATTTAGACAATGTGTGTATCGAATAAGTTGATTTATTCATTATAGACCAAGAAAGACGAAGCCCGGATCGAGACCGAGGCAAGAGCAAGGTGGTGGATTAAATTGCACATCTCTATACTTTTGAGTACCGAGGTAAGTTTATGCTTAAATAATGCATTTATACTTACACATTCTTAATGCTAGTTAGTGTGCCGCATGATTGAGAATGATTGAGAATGATTGAGAACCTATATGGTTTAAGTGGAATGAATGTGGTAGATATTGCGAATGAATGAATGAGTAAGTAGATATGTGAATGTGTAGTGATAATACTTGATGGTGGGCTAAGTGCGATACCACCCTAATACTTAACATCGATGAGCTAGGCTGTGTGCGATGCTATTGTTAAGTATATTGTCTAGTGGGCTATGTGTGAAGCCACTATGATTATCCTTGTTGGTAGGCTAAGTGCGATACTACCCTATAAATTGATTGTGGTGGGCTGAGTGCGAAACCACCTAGAAATTAGCCGTGTGGATGTGCTAGTGAGTAAATTAGATGTTTGGATGTATTATTGAGAAATGATGATGTGTTGTATCTTCGAGTAAATGTGATATTGAATGCAGGGGTGCATGTCAATGAATATGAGTATTTGACTCTCGATGTGTTGGAAATATGGTAAGGGATAGAAAGAGTAAGCATAATTGTGGATGTGAATTTATATGTTAGTGTAATGCTAATTGTTGTTTAGCTTATACTATGATGCTTAAATTGTTTATGTGTAAACTTACTAAGCTTAAAGCTTACCCCCTTTCTTTTCTCTTGTCTGATAGAGCAAAAGAGTTGAATTGAGACACGTGGATCAATCGGGAGATCACCCACACTATCAACACACTCTGGTACAATAGACTAAATGTTTTGTATATGGCATGTATAGGGGCTAGACAAGTTAGTGATTTTTGTTGTAAATGGCTAAGATGTGTTGGCCTTTAGATGGATAATCTATTTTGTATAATGCCATAGTCGTTGGCTACTTTATTATATGAAAAGATGTAGTTATCCATGTGAGATTGCACTTCAACATGAGTTGTTTATGGATGTGTCGAATGAGTGCATGTTGTGTATGTTAGAGAGGTGAAAAGAACTTGGCATATAGCCTTGTTCTTGTCCACGTGGATAGACACACGAGCGTGTGTCTAGGCCATGTGTCACACACGGTCAGGCCACGGGCATGTGATTTGGCCGTGTGTCCCCTGCATGTTGGCATTTTAAGTCAGAATAGACCACGGACTAGTCACAAGGGCGTGTGCCTAGGCCGTGTGAGTTAATCAGTGTTGGCCACGGGCTAGCCATACAGGGGTGTGCCTAGACTCTAGGCCGTGCGAAGTAGTCAGTGTTCACCACGGGTGGAGAGCACGGGCGTGTGCCCTAGTCGTGGGGCTTTAGCAGATTGCTTGAGTTTTCATGCACGGTTTGTCGGCATGGGCGTGTGTGTTTACACACGAGCATGTGTCATCTAGCACGGGTGTGTAGTCCCTATCTAGATGGAGAAAAATTTTTCAGATCGTAAGTGTTTCTGATATGGTCTCGAGAGCTCTCGTGTGCATGAGTGAGAACTTGTAAGTCGAGAATGAGATTGTAGTGGTGACTAAAGAGAGTGGTCACGTTGAGCCTAAGTGGCGATCAAGTGGTTTTACTCTAGTAATGCCTCAGGCCCGGTTCCGGTGTAGAATACGAGTAAGGGGTGTTACATAGTCGTTCAAAGGCTAATGTGGGACATTCGAGTAGAGATCGTGCAAGATCACATTCGAGCTTCCGAGCTCCAGCTACTTAGATTGCAAGTGTTGGAAATGTCAGATTTGAGCGACCCGAGTATAGACATTGCGGTAAAAGACATCCGGGAAATTGTTGATTAAACGATCGAGCTTGTTTCAAATGTGGATCTTTAGATCACTTTATCCAAGAATGTCCTGAGTTTGTTGAGCAAGAGATTGTACAGAATCCGAGGTCAAATAATGCTTCAGCTAGGGGTGGACCTCCCAGAAACACGGGAAATGCTAGTGGTAGCCAGAGAGCTATGAAAGATACAGTTGCGAGATTTGAGGCGAGAGCACCTGCCAGAGCTTATGCTATTCGCGCTCGCGAAGAAGCTTTGTCTCCAGACGTCATTACCGGTACTTTTATTCTTTATGATACTTCTATGATTGCATTGATAGATCCAGGTCCTACTCATTCATATATATGCATGAACTTAGTATCCAGTAAATATATACAATTAAGTTACATGAACTTACCTCGTTACTTGTTCATATACGCTTTTCTATTATTTCGATAATTTTTGTTTTCTGAACTAGGTCTATCCAGATCTATATGAGTAAATTTAACTTAATTTAATGAAATTCATATTCAATACAATTAATTTCACATTTTAGGCAAAAGTACCATTTTGCCCCTATACTTTTCATTAATTTCAATTTTGTCCCTAGGCGTAGAAAATGAAATTCATGCAATTCAATTCTTAATCCAAGCCTAGCTAAATTTTTCATATAACATTTACATCTCATTTACTTCACAAAAATAAAAAATTTTCCATGAATTTTACATCTTTACAATTTAGTCCCTAAATCACAATTTTATCAAAATTCACTTTACAAAAGTTGTTTATCTATCAACAACCTTTTAGTTTCTACCATAATTTCAAAATTTCAGCATATTCATCCATGGAAAAACTTTAATACTTTAATAAATTTGAAAATAAATCCCCAAAATAGCTAGATTAGGTTATTTCGATCTCAAAATTATAAAAATTACTAAAAAAGGGACAAGATTACTTACCCAATTAGGCTTGCTTGATTTTCTTTCTCTTTCCTAGGGTTTCAATAGAAATTTGGGGAAGAAGATGATAATAATATGATATTTTTGTCTTTTAATTTAATTATCATCTTTAATTTTTCAACTTTCCAATTTAGTCCTTTTCTTTTCTTTAATTTCCATGGATGAATCATCATAAATATCTACAAATTTTCTTAATGGTCAAATTACCATATAAGGACCTTAAGTTTTTAATTCCATAGCTATTTAATCCTCCTAGCTACTAGAATTCAACTTTTGCATTTTATACAATTTGGTCCTTTCCATAATCAAACATATAATCGGTAAAATTTTCTTATCAAAATTTTCATATGTCTTTCCTATCATAATGTAGACCATGCAATAATATTAAAATAAATTTCCTTTCTACATCGGATTTGTGGTCTCGAAACCACTGTTCTGATTTCACTGAAAACGGGCTGTTACACTGAGACATAGGCATGAGTATTAGTCGTGTGAGTCATATGGCTTGGCCACACGGCCGTGTGACCCTTACAGTTCAATTTTTCTAACTTTTTCTTAAATGTTTCAAATGTTTTCAATTTAGTCCCAATTTGTTTCTAAAGTGTATTTAAGGCCTCGAAGGCTCGATTAAGGGACTATATGCATGTACATGAATGGATTATGCTATGATTATATTAATGTTTGGAAATATATGTTTTTATGTTAAATCTATACGGTAATGCTCCGTACTCTATTTTAGCAACGGATACAGGTTAGGGGTGTTACATTTAGTGGTTCAGAGCTACGATTTAATCGGTTTTCAGACTGAACATATCATGTATGAGTTTAGAATACATTCTATTATATAACCTGTGATAGTGTGATAACTCCTGACTTGATTTGAACTATGTTATCATATAGATAAAATGTCATCGAACCGAGCTGATTCCAATGAGGTTAAAAGTAACGCGCAAGCCTCTGTTCACAGAGCAGCGTCTAGTGGTAGTAGGCCCCATATCTGAGGCCCAGAGAGGAGATACTAAGGAAACCTTCTTCCAAGTGATGAATGAATGGTTCACTGAGTTTGTTCGAACAAACCATGTGGCTCAGAACCTCTACCCCCACCTATACCGCAACCAATTCCCGTAGTTCCTCTGGGTTTGGAACCAGTACGAGTGAGCAAGCCTCCAGTTGATAAAATCCATAAATATGCGACTGAAGAGTTTAGAAGTACATCTGAAGATGATTTGGAGAGAGCCAAGTTTTGGTTGGAAAATACGATCAGAATTTTCGATGAATTATCATGTACACCGACTGAGTGCATGAAATGTGTTGTATCATTACTAAAAGATTTGGCTTATTAGTGGTGTAATACATTAGTTTTGGTTTTGCCAAGGGAGCGAGTAGATTGGGAATTCTTTCAGACTGAGTTTAGAAAGAAACATGTGAGCCAGAGATATCTTGATAAGAAACGTAAAGAGTTTCTTGAGCTGAAACAGGCTTGAATGACAGCATCTGAATACAAAAGGGAGTTTGTTTGACTAAGTAAATATGCCCAAGAATGTATACCATTAGAGGTTGCTATGTGCACACAGTTTAAAGACGGGTTAAACGAAGACATCAAGTTGTTAGTTGGGATCCTTGAATTAAAATAATTTGTAGTTCTGGTTGACAGAGCTTATAAAGCTGAAGAACTACGTAAAACATAGAGAAAAGCCGATTGAGGTTCATGATTCGGGAAAGAGGTTAGTGGGAAAGTATATCAATCGTTGTTGAAGAAGTCAAAAGAATATCATGGTTGTTTCTTAGCTTTAATGGGTTATTCAAGTAAAGATAGAGGAAAACAACATACAAGCTCGAAACCTCATGCTATGTCCGTAGTAAGCGTAGGCAATGTTACAAACAACAAGCCTGAATGTCAGCAATGTAATCGATGACACTTTGGTGAATGTAGACTGAAGGACGCGACATGTTTTAAATATGGTTTGTATGAACATTATCTCATTGATTGCCTGAAAAGGTCCGAAAAAGAAAAGGCTCAAACTACTCGACCGAGCAATACAACTGTGAGAGGGAGACCACCTTAAAAAACTGAAAATGCGGGTAATACCTGTGGCGGAACAAAGGACTCTACTATGAGATTTGAGGCACGAGCGCTAGCTAGAGCTTATGCGATCCGTGCTCGAAAGGAAGCTTCAATGCCAGATGTTATCATTGGTACATTTGCTATCTCTAATACTGATGTTACTACTTTGATTGACTCGGGGTCAACACATTCATATGTATGCATGAATTTAGTGTCAGATAAGAAATTGCCTTTCGAGTCTATTGAGTTTGTGGTTAAAGTAATGAACACCTTAAGTTAGTATGTGTTAGTTGATAAAGTTTGTAAAAACTATCTTTTGATTATTCAGAGTTGCAAATTTTTGGCTGATTTGATGTTACTACCCTTTGATGAGTTTGACGTGACTTTGCGCATGGATTTGTTAACTCTACATGATGTTGTTATGAATTGTAGACAAAAGCTTATTGTGTTGAAATGTCAAAATGGTGAAAAGCTTTGAATTGAGTCAGATAGATTGGTTAGTGCATCTAATGTTATTTCAGCTATGTCGACATAGAAATATGTTAGAAAAGGGTGTGAGGTGTGTCTCAATTATATATTTGATTCTAGAGTTTCCAAATTGAAGCTAGAATCAGTTCCAGTGGTATGCGAATATACAGATGTGTTTCCAGAGGAGTTACTAGGGTTACCACCGATCAGAGGGGTTGAATTTCTATTGAGTTAATGCCAGGAACATCTCTGATATCGATAGCTCCTTATAGAATTACACCTACAAAGTTTAAAGAGTTGAAAGCATAGTTGCGAGAGTTGACAAATAGGGGTCTTGCTCGACCCAGCTTTTCTCCTTGGGGTGCTCCCGTATTATTTGTTAAGAAAAAGGATGGATCCATGCGATTATGTATTGACTATCAACAACTCAATAAAGTCACGATCAAGAATAAGTATCCATTTCCACGTATAGATGATTTGCTTGACTAGTTGAAAGGTGTGACAGTATTCTCAAAGATCGATCTTCGTTTTGGATATTATCAGTTACGAGTTAAAGACTCAGATGTGCTGAAACTTGCAATCAGAACCAGGTATAGACATTATGAGTTTCTTGTGATGCCATTTGGATTGACTAATGCAGTTGGCGTATTTATGGACTTGACGAATAGAATATTTTAACCGTATTTAGACAGATTTGATGTTGTGTTTATTGATGATATTATGATCTATGATAGGATGAGACAGAGCATGCCTAGCATTTGAGAATTATTTTGCAAACTTTACGTGAAAAATAATTGTTGGCTAAGTTTAGCAAATGTAAGTTCTGGCTTCGATAAGTAAAATTTTGGGAATGTTGTATCGATCGACGGCATCAGAGTTAATCCGAGCAAAATTTCAACTGTGGTAGATTGGAAGCCTCAGAAAAATGTATCTGAGGTTAGAAGTTTTCTGGGTTTAGTTGGATATTATAAAGGATTCGTCAAGAGATTTTTGATGATTGTTACATTGTTGACGAGATTGTTGCAAAAAGATACTAAGTTTGAATGGTCTGAGAAATGTCAGCAAAGCTGTAATCAGTTGAAAGTGTTGTTAACCGAGAGCCCTGTGTTATTTTAGCCAGAGTCTGGTAAATAATTTGTGGTTTATAGTGATGCTTCGTTGAATTGTTTAGGCTGTGTTTTGATGCAAAAGGGCAAAGTGATAACGTATGCTTTTAGACAGTTGAAACTACATGAAAAGAATTATCTGACTCATGATTTGGAGCTTGCAGCGATTGTATTTGCCTTGAAGATTTGGCGGCACTAGTTGTACGGAGAAAAATGTCATAACTTCACAGATCATAAAGGCCTAAGTATTTGATGTTGTAGAAAGATTTGAATTTGAGACATCGAAAGATTTCTACCGTTGGTTGAATTCGAATATAACAACAGTTTTCAATCAAGCATTAAAATGGCTCCATACAAAGCTTTGTATGGTCGAAAGTGTCAAACTCTGTTATATTGGACTGAGCTCAGTGAGAAAAAGCTTTTCGATGTTGATTTGATACGAGAAACTGAAGAAAATGTTAAAGTGATACGCAACAATTTGAAAGCAGCTTCAAATCGACAGAAATCCTATGTAGATTTGAAAACAAAAGACATCGAATTCCAATTCAGCGACAAAGTGTTTTTCAAAGTATCGCCCTGGAAGAAAATTCTAATATTTGGTCATAAAGGAAAGCTTAGTCCACAATTTATTGGGCCGTATGAGATTATTGAGAGAATTGGGCTGGTAGCTTACTTGTTAGCCTTGCCGTCAGAGTTAGAAAAGATTCATAATGTATCCCATGTATCTATGTTGCGACTGTATCAATTAGATCCTTCACATGTGATTACACCTGTTGATGTTGAGATTCAGCCGGATACGACGTAAGTGAAGAACTGATTAGAATTCTAGCTCGAGAGGTTAAAAAATTGAGAAATAAAAGCATAGCTTTAGTGAAAGTTCTCTGGAAACATCACAGAATAGATGTAACAGCCTGATTTTGACCCTAATCGGAAACAGTGATTTTGGGACCACAAATCAGAGTCGATAGAATATTTATATATTATATTTGGTGTCTATGATTTATGAGTGTGCATGTACAAAACTTTTCGTGAATTAATTTGACCGTTTGTGTGTTTAATTTAAAGAAAAGGATTAAATCGCGTAAGTGGTAAAAGTAGCCATTTATTAAATTAAGTGGCTAAATTGATTTGTCTTCTTTTGTATGAGTATTTAAGTTGCAAATTTACCTTTTTGCATGTTAGTAGACGGTATTGGCTTTAATTTTATATTAAAGTGTTTTATAAACATCATTTTTTAAAGTTAAAATGTTAAGTTATAATATATGTTAATATTATTAAAATAAGAAACATTTTAATCATCATCATTTTCATTTCTTCTTCACTGAAACTAAAAGAAGAAAGAAAGAACTAAAGCTTTCAATTATTCGGCCCTTCCATGCTTAAATTGAGGTATGTAACTAGCTTGGTTTTTAATAATTTTTACATTTTTGAGATTATTGCTTCGAATACTATCCGACCCATGTAGGAATTTCTAATTTTGATGCATATGTGATGTTCGGCCATTGATGAAAGCTTGTGTTTTGTGATGTTTGATGATTTTATATTAAAGATATGTTTTAGATTAACATGTTATATATTAAATATATTGATGATTTTGAGTAAATAGGACTAAATTGTGAAATTTGTAAATTGAAGGGGTCAAAATGTTAAATAAATGGATTGTATGGACTTGTATGAGCATGATTAACATTCGGCCCTAAAGGAGTGAGTTCAAATTTTGTGTATTTTGTGTTTTGTGCAATAGGGACTAAATTGTAAAAATTGTAAAACTCAGGGGTAAAATGGCAATTTACATAATTATGTGTTTTTGGATTAAATTGAATGAAAATATATTTGAATGAGCTTAATTTGGAACTATTTGGATTAAGAACAAAATGAATCAAGATTGGATCGGGGAAAGGCGAAGTTGAACGAATAGCCGAGAAACCCTAATCCGTTAATTTCTGAGGTAAGTTTTAATGCAATTGGGCTGAATCGAACTTTATTTATAATGTATCATATTTAATTTATAGAATTAGATGTGTTTAATGTGGGTTAGCCGAATGTGAGGTTGATTGGAAGTTGGATTCAATTGAGTAAAATGTATACCTATATGGTAATGATGCAAATAGATATGGGAGATATTAAATTAGAGTATGAACATAGCCAAAGGAATTGTTAGTTACAAGCTAATGTTTTGGCCGAATGTGATATAGAATTGGGTATGAAATAATAAAGTTATATATATATATATATGTGCTTATATGCGAAGTTGTGGATTTGATCTTATATGTATAAGTGTACATTTAAATGAATAACATGTTTACGAAATGCACTAAGTGTGCGAACTTATCACCGAGCACTAAGTGTGCGAGCTATTAAAGTAACGGCGCTAAGTGTGCGGAATGTCAAAGTAACGGTACTAAGTGTGCGATACGTTAGTGAATCTTAGTAATAAGTGTGCAGGTTTGATGCTCTGTAAAAGATGCCTACTATTAATACCATTAAGTATAGTAAAAGGATCGGGTATACAACTATGTGTTATGCACGAATGGTAAAGTTTGGAGTGGTGAATGAACTAGAAATATGAATTATATATATATCGACTTGTGTTTGATGGGAGCTTGAAATGTAATAAGAGGTTCGGTAAGTAATAGATGTACATGTTGTTTATTTTATCATGTGAAGGTAGTATATGGATATATATGCATATAACATTTGCTATGAAATCTACTTTTGAATATTTGACTATTCGGCAATGAGGTTATAATTGAATTTATTTACTAAATCATGATAAAACTTATATGTGATGTAATTGCTTAAAACTTACTAAGCTATGAAAGCTTACTTGTTCTTGGTTTTTTCCGCATTGTAGATCACTTTTAGGGGTTCATCTGGTACTCGGGGATCATCGTTGAAGCTCATCACACTATCGTCAATATTTTGGTACCTCTTTTGTTAATGAACTTTAAGTCTATGGCATGTATAGGCTAAATTACTTTTATTTTGACTCAAATGATGTATATGTATATATATAAATGCCATGCAAAAATGGCTTTATTTTCTATGCTTGAGTTAGTTGAATATGTTTGAGATGTCTTATATGTTTGTGCATATTCGGTCATAGTATAAACTTGCTTGGTATGTATGTGTTTCATGAAATTATGTAAGGGATATTATCTTTATGTTCAAATAAGAATGCCATGTGTGACTATAAGCTTATCTTGGAAGTTATTTCATATTAGGTTATGTGTAATACCTGAGTGTTTGACTTTGGTTTGAATAAGGTATATCATACTTTGTGGATAATGGATAAATTTTGCTTATATTTTTACATGCACTTACAAGACAAGATAAGAATGAATAAGGTTAAACTATAGGCATGTAGTTAATGAATTTGATGTATTAATTATCAAATGGAATTATTCTCACTCGTAAATATTCGGTTATGGCATTGTTTTAGTTGGTATTTATGTTTTTCTTGGATTGAATATATATGCATATATTCGGTCATGGGGTTTTAAAAATGTTAAATCATTGTTGTTTATTAGTTATGGTATGCATGTGACTGAATATAGGTGGTCAATTGATTGGTTTAAGTTAACTACAGATAAACCTATATATATTCGGCTATGCTATTCAAAATTACCAAATGAATAGTGTTTTGCTAATTGAATGTAATTAGTTTTAATTGATGACAATGATATCATTTGTGATATGTTCGTTAATGTTTTGATATTAGAAGAGATGTACATGTTTAATCGTGAAAGTATAGATTGGTACACATCTATTAATGAAGTAGTTTTTATAAGGTGCATTGACTTGTGGTCGGATAAGTAATGTCGTAACCTTAATCTGGCGACGGGTACGGGTTAGGGGTGTTACATTTGATTGGTATCAGAGCTACAGTTTAGTCAGTTCTCGGACTAACGTAACGCGTGTGAGTCTAGCTATACATGGCATGTTTTATTATATGATAGTGTCATGATTTCTGAAAGTGAAATGTGTTTACTTCTTTCGTGTAGTAAATGGATCATGATCCCGAGCGAGCTATAGCTGATGATGTCGAGAGCGTGGCGCCTGCTCCCGCGCAAGGGACCACGTCGGATGAATCTCGACCAGCTTCGAGTAATCGTGATGAGGGGGCTAAACAAGCCTTCTATAGTATGATGAATGATTGGTTCAATCAATATATTCGGGCCAATCCGGCTGTTCAACAACCCCTGAATCCGAATACTCCCCCTGTAGTACCGGTGGTACCCTCGATCGTTAATCCTGAAAGAGTAAGCAAGCCTCCAATTGACAGAATTAGAAAACACGGGGCTCAAGAGTTCAGAACCGAAGATGATGATGCTGAGCGAGCTGAATTTTGGCTCGATAATACTGTTCGTGTTTTCGATGAACTATCTTGCACACCTGATGAGTGCCTGAAGTGCGCCATATCTTTATTACGAGATTCTGCCTACTATTGGTGGAATACACTTGTATCGGTTATTCCAAAGGAACGAGTTACCTGGGACTTCTTTCAGGCTGAGTTTCGTAAGAAATACATCAGCCAGCGATTCATAGATTCGTAATGCAAGGAATTTATCGAGCTTAAATAGGGTCGTATGACCGTATCTGAGTACGAGCACAAGTTTGTGAGACTTAGTCTCTATGCCTGTGAGTGTGTTTCATCTGAGGCTACTATGTGTCAGAGATTTGAAAAAGGGTTAAACGAATATATAAAACTACTGGTTGGCATACTTGAAATAAATGAGTTCGTAGTACTTGTTGAGAGAGCTTGTAAACCCGAAGAGCTGGGGAAAGAAAAGCGGAAAGCTGAGTTTGAAGCTAGAGACTACCGTAAGAGATCAGTAGGTAAATTTCCTCAAATGTCATCAAAGAAGTTTAAGAATGATAGTAGCCGATCCAAAGCTAACACATGGACCTCTATTCGAGAAAGACCACCAGTGAGTTCAGGGGCTTCCTCTATTGCTAGTGTTGGTAATACTCGATTGAATAAGCCCGAGTGTCAACAGTGTGGTAGACGGCATTTTGGTGAATGTTGGGGCAAGTCCAACAACAGAGCTTGCTACAAGTGTGGTTCACAGGATCATTTTATTCGGGATTGCCCAGAGACAGCTGAAAAGGATAACGCTCAAAGTGCAAGACCGAGCAGTACTGCAGCTAGAGGTAGACTATCTTGTAATGTAGGAGGTAGGAGCGGCACTTAGAGAGGGACTTCAGATGCGGCTATACGATCAAAGGCCCGTGTTCCAGCTAGAGCTTATGCCATTCGTGCCAGAGAGATGGCTTCATCTCCAGATGTCATCACCAGTATATTTACTCTATTTGATACTAGTGTAATTGCTCTGATTGATCCTGGTTCAACTCATTCTTATGTGTGTGAAACATTAGTATCTAGCAAGACTCTACCTGTTGAGTCTACTGGGTTTGTGATAAGGGTTTCGAACCCCCTGGGCCGTTGTGTGTTAGTTAATAGAGTGTGCAAGAATTGCCCTTTAATGATTCGAGACTCGTGTTTTCCGGTTGATTTGATGCTGCTACCATTTGATGAGTTTGATATTATCCTCGGTATGGATTGGCTAACAGTGCATGATGCTGTAGTGAATTGTAGACAAAAGACTATTGATTTGCGGTGTCAGAATAACGAGATAATTTGAATTGAATCTGCGGATTTGAATGGGCTACCAGCAGTGATATCTTCGATGTTGGCTCGACAGTATTTGAGAAAGGGTTGCGAAGCTTACTTTGCTTATGTGATTGATAGTAAACTAAGCAAAAAGAAGACTGAATCTATACCAATTGTTTGTGAGTATCTGGATGTGTTCCCGGAGGAATTGCCGGGATTGCCACCTGTTCGGGAAGTGGAGTTTGGGATTGAGCTAGTGCTAGGGACGACTCCGATCCCGATAGCTCCGTATAGAATGGCACCGACTGAATTAAAAGAATTGAAAGCTCAGTTACAAGAATTGATAGATAGAGGTTTTGCTCGACCGAGTTTTTCTCCATGGGGTGCGCCAGTCCTATTTGTGAAAAAGAAAGACGGAACTTTGAGAATGTGCATCAATTACCGACAACTCAATAAAGTGACTATAAAGAATAAATATCTGTTGCCACTGTAACATCCTGGAATTAGGGGCCCTGCATTATTGTATGTTGCTGTGTGTTTGGCATGTTTTGTTTGTTAATTTGGTGTGTTTGGGGGTCCCCGGGAAGGCTTGGGGTTAAGCTTGAGCCTTGGCGAAAATTCTGTTTTTAGGCACTTTGGGGGGGAGCTAGTAGAGGGAGGTCTTAGGTAAAAATACTTGGGTTTGATGACACAAGAAGAGAGGTGGTAAAGTGGTAAGGAGGTATCACTTAGAGTGCAGGAAGTGGCGTCACAAGGGAGTAGCAGCAGGGAAGAGGTTCGAATCCCACAAGCCTCACTTTGGAGCTTTATTTTTGGCACCTGGATGGGAAGAGGGCGGTTTCGGCAAGGACTCTCCAAGGTTGTTGGTTGAATGGGTCAAAGGAGTTTGAATGGATGGACATGAGGTGTTGGTGGGGTTTGAACGGGTCAACAAAGTTTGAATGAGTGAAGAGGAGTGAAAGGGGGAGGAAATCAAGGGATTTCAAGTTGGTGAAAGTGATGGCCGGTTGTGGGAAGCTTAAGGAGGGGGGAGAAATAGGTTTAGTGCTAAGCTAAAGGTATGTGCCGAAATTCTTAAGGCTGGTGGCACTTGGCTCTTCTCTTTTTGTTTTGTTCATTCGGTCATAGGGGGCGATATAGTGCCGTTTGTGCAAGTGACATTTTTGAGTGTGGGTTGAGCCGAAACCGTCCATAGGGATTTTCTTTTCTCTCTTTTTTACACTTTGGGTCATTAAGCTTCATTTTCTTTTGTTTACCAAAGAAAACGGTGGCATATTTCTTTCAACTCTTTTTCTCTCATCATTCTTTTCTCTATATATCTTCCCATAGCCGAAACCTCCATCTCCTTTCTTTTGCGTCACCTTTTCTCTTTGACTTGTAGGTGTTGGCCGAACCTTGCCATTTCACCATTGTCATCCTCCCTTATCGTTCAACTTCCTCTTTCTTCTCTTTGCTACTCTTTTTCCAAAGCCGAACCCTTCTCTTCATCTTTTTCTTCTTCTTGCGCTTCATTTTCTTTTCTCCTCTTTAGCCGAAATCTCCTTTTTGATCACCTTCTATCTTCCTTGTTTCAATCATCTTGTTCCTAGGCTGAATCTCCTTGTATGTCATTCGGTCTCTCTGCGATGAGGTAAGATTCTCTCTTTTGTTTTTCTCATGATCAATCCCTATGTTCTTTCTTTTCGTGGTGAAGCCGAACCAATTTTGTAAACAACTGAAATTGTTTCTTACATCCTTTGCTCCAAGCCGAACATCATAGCAGGAAGTTAGGAATCGTTGGTCAGGAGGGGGATCTTTTCAATCGGTTCTGTTGTTAAGGTAAGGGAGGTTCTGTTGCCTATTTTCTTTTCTTCTTTTCGGTTTACTTGGCCAAAGCTGAATGGCCAGTTGGCTTGGCATGCATGTTTCGGTTAGCACCCTCTTACTCTTTTCTTTTCTCGTTTGGGACGTTTACTCCGGGAAACTCCTTTAGCCGAGTGCTTGTAATCCAGAGTCGAAGGGTTGTTGTTTGCCAAGTTGAATCACTCCATTCGGATTCTTAAGGTAAGGAGCCAACTTGTGATTTCTTGATCACTTATTCCTATTAATTGTGTTATGCCTTAACCGATTCTATTATTAGTCAATCTACGCCTCTCCTTGTGTACTAATCAAAGATTTTCCATGGATGTGAGCGCTAGCCAGTCTAAGGAAGGGAGCGAACCCATAGTTTCGGTTCCTAAGTTCAAAAGGTGAGCTGTGTTGGCAGTTCGGGACTTTCCGCCGGGCTATGGTAGAGAGCCGGCGTCTGCCTGGGATAGGTAAATAGCCGTCGTTCCTGCTAGTGAAAGCGTCGATGTAGAAAGCTTAGTGTTACGTGTTACAGGTGTGTATTACCCACACATTTCTTTACTGTTTACGTTATTAACTGTGAAGGCTGAAAGCCGTATTGACTGCGATGTTAGTCAAAATACCCTTGTGGGTAAGGTTGGAGACACCGGGTAAGTTTTCGATGATTATATTTCTGATTATATGTATGTATGTATGTTCGATGTTATGCATGTATGAATTAGTTATCTGTTACGCATTGTGGTTATGGTTGCATTCATATTTTGCACGATGTAAATAGCATGGGCTCGGGATTGAATGAAAGGAGGAGGGAGAATCAGTGACTATTGTCACGAGTAGTCTAAGTACCACGGTGGTTGAAACCACGAATTTTTTAATCAGTGACTATTGTCATGAGTGGTCTAAGTACCACGGTGGTTGAAACCACGAATGTTTTAATCAGTGACTTGTCTCGGTGGTCAAGTACCACAGTGGGTTGGCCCCACGTATGCGTAATTTATCAGAGATCGTCACAGTGGTCTAAGACCACAGTGGGTTGGCCCCACGATTATATACTATAGTGACTTTGTCACGTGTGGTCTAGGACCATAGTGGTCAAGAACCATAGTGGCATAATGACACGGTTGTTTGGATGGAGAGCTAGACTGGGTTGGGCTGCATTGCGTTCATGTGATATATGCCATATGGAGTGGGCTAAGGCTCAATGTGCATCTGTGGGCTTAAGGCCCAATTTGCGATTACGGTATTTTACACACTGAGTCTCGGTGACTCACCCCACTGCTGAATTTTGCAGGTAATCAGTAGATCGTGGGTTTTGGAGCCAGGTGGACTCGAGGTGGCCATGCGTTGCTATTTCTCTCATAAATTTCATTACTATATTTTGAACTTAGTTTAATTTGGGATTTTATTATGTAATAAGGCCGCTTAAACTTAAACTTGGGTTCGGTTTTAAATGCTGATTTTCTTTATGTTATAAACTGTCAAAAATGGGGTTTTCTTAAAAACGTAAATCAAGGTTTTCCAAATATTAACAAACGAATCACAAGAAATAAGTAATTAAAACTTGGAATTTTCTTAGAACTACTAACAATATTATTATTTCTTTCTTTTCTCCAAAAGTCACATTACTCAACACTATTTTCAACAAAATTTTCTAAGTATGGTTTTACGAATTTAACCCGATTTCTACTTCTTGATATTTTAGTAAGCAGTGGTTAAAGTATAATACACTCTAATCAAATCACCCTCAACTTGAATTTACCAAACAAAAAGGAAAAAAAAATGTTTTTCTCAAATTACGATGTTCCATTAAACGATTTTCAAAACTACTTTTCCAGTAACATACTAGATTTGGTCGTAACGTATTGACCGAGTTTGGGGTGTTACAGCCATGTATCGACGATTTATTTGATCAGCTTAAGGGAGCTTCGGTATTCTCAAAAATCGATCTGAGGACAGGATATTATTAGCTGCGAGTTAGAGACTCGGATGTACCAAAGACTTTCGAATGAGATACGGCCATTACGAGGTTTTAATGATAACGTTCGGACTCACTAATGCCCCTACTATTTTCATGGATCTGATGAATCGGGTTTTCAGACCGTATCTAGATCAGTTTGTGGTTGTATTCATACATGACATTCTGATCTATTCGCGTGACGAAATCAAGCATGCCGAACACTTGAGACTTGTGTTACAGATTTTGCGTGATAAGCAATTATACGCGAAATTTAGCAAATGTGTGTTTTGGTTGAATGGAGTTAGTTTTCTGGGGCATGTCGTTTCAGCATCGGGCATTCGGGTTGACCCGAGTAAAGTTTCGGCTATACTTGATTGGAAACCTCCGCGAAATGTTTCTAAAGTTCGTAGTTTCCTGGGACTTGTCGGGTACTATAGATGCTTCGTGAAAGGGTTTTCTATGATTGCAACTCCGATGACAAAGTTGTTGTAGAAAGACATTAAATTCGAGTGGTCAGAAAGGTGCCAGAAGAGTTTTGACCTGCTAAAAACTTTGTTAATGGAAGCTCCAGTACTTGTTCAGCCAGAGTCGGGTAATGAGTTCGTTGTCTTCAGCGATGCATCCTTAAATGGTTTAGGTTGTGTTTGATGCAGGAGGGTAAAGTTGTAGCTTACGCCTCGAGACAGTTAAAGCGGCACGAAAAGAACTATCCGACTTACGATCTTGAATTGGTTGGTATAGTTTTCACTTCGAAAATATGGCGTCACTATCTATTCAATGAAAAATGCCATGTCTATTCGGATCACAAGAATTTAAAGTATTTAATGACTCAGAAGGATCTGAATTTGAGGCAGCGACGATGGGTGGAACTATTAAAATACTACGAACTTGTGATTGATTATCACCCGGGGAAGGCTAATGTGGTTGCTGATGCACTTAGCCGAAAGTCATTATTTGCTCTATGTGCAATGAATGCAAATATAGCTATAACTGATGATGGTGTGATTATTGCAGAGTTGAAAGCGAGACTGTTATTTGTTCAATAGATTTGTGAAGCTCAAAAGGTTGATAATGATTTATTAGAAAAAAGGAATCATTGTGGCTCAAGTACTGATTCAGACTTTCAGTTAGATGCTGAGGGATGTTTACGGTTTAGAAATCAGATATGTGTGCCTAAGAACCCTGAGTTGATTCGAATGATTTGTGATGAAGCTCATAATAGTAGATTATCAATCCATCCGGGTAGTACGAAAATGTATAGCGACCTGAGACAACATTACTGGTGGCATGGTGTGAAACGAGATTTTTCAGACTATGTGTCGAAGTGTTTGACATGTCAACAAGTGAAAGCTGAGCATCAGATACCATCGGGATTACTCCAACTGATTATGATACCTGAGTGGAAATGGGATCGAGTTATGATGGGTTTCGTATCTGGGTTGCTGTTGACGCCGAGCAAGAAAGACTCAATCTGGGTTATTGTTGATAGATTGACGAAATCGACCCATTTTATTTCGGTACGTACGGATTTCTCGCTTGATAAGTTAGCTGATTTGTACATATCTCAAATTGTACGATTGCACGAGTACCTATTTCTATTGTTTCGGATAGGGATCCGAGGTTTACATCGCGGTTTTGTAAGAAACTGCAAGATGCTTTAGGTACCAAATTGCACTTCAGTACTGCATTTCACCCTCAATCGGATGGTCAATCCGAACGTGTTATTCAAATACTCGAGGATATGTTAAGATGTTGCATTCTTGAATTTGAGGGTAAGTGGGAACGATACTTGTCTTTGATTAAATTTGCGTAGAATAATAGTTTTCAATCGAGTATCAAAATGGCACCTTATGAAGCTTTGTACGGTCGTAAATGTCGTACACCTCTATATTGGACCGAGCTAAGTGAAAGCAAGATACACGGGGTTGATTTAATTAGAGAGACTGAGCAGAAAGTAAAAGTAATCCGAGAAAGTTTGAAAGCCGCGTCAGATCGTCAGAAGTCGTATGCGGACTTGAAACGTAAAGATATAGAATTTCAAGTGGGTGATCGAGTATTTTTGAAAGTCTCGCCGTGGAAAAAGATACTTAGATTTGGTCATAAAGGAAAGCTGAGTCCGAGATTTATTGGGCCGTACGAAGTTATTGAGCGTATTGGGCCGGTTGCGTACAGACTTATGTTGCCATCTGAGCTAGATAAGATTCACAATGTTTTTCATGTATCGATGCTACAACGATACAGGTCCGATCCTTCTCATGTGATTAGCCCGGCAGAGATTGAGATTCAGCCTAACTTGACGTATGAGGAAGAACCGATCCGCATCTTAGTTCGTGAAGTGAAAGAATTACGAAACAAGAAAATTTCATTGGTTAAAGTTATGTGGCATAAGCACGGGGTTGAGGAAGCAACCTAGGAACTTGAAGATTCGATGAGAGAACGCTACCTGTATTTATTCACAGGTAAGATTTTTGGAACGAAAATCCTTAAGGGGAGAGAGTTGTAACAGCCCGATTTTGACCCTAATCGAAAACAGTAGCTTCTGGACCACAAATCCGAGTTGATAGAATATTTATATATTATATTTGGTGTCTATGATTTATGAGTGTGCATGTGCAAAAATTTTCGTGAATTAATTTGACCGTTTGTGTGTTTAATTTAAAGAAAAGGATTAAATCGCGTAAGTGGTAAAAGTAGCCATTTATTAAATTAAGTGGCTAAATTGATTTTTCTTCTTTTGTATGAGTATTTAAGTTGCAAACTTACCTTTTTGCATGTTAGTGGACGGTATTGGCTTTAATTTTATATTAAAGTGTTTTATAAACATAATTTTTTAAAGTTAAAATGTTAAGTTATAATATATGTTAATATTATTAAAATAAAGAAACATTTTAATCATCCTCATTTTCATTTCTTCTTTTCCGAAACTAAAAGAAGAAAGAAAGAACTAAAGCTTTCAACTATTCGGCCCTTGCATGCTTAAATTGAGGTATGTAACTAGCTCGATTTTTAATAATTTTTACGTTTTTAAGATCGTTGCTTCGAATACTATCCGACCCATGTTAGAATTTCTAATTTTGATGCATATGTGATGTTTGGCCATTGATGAAAGCTTGTGTTTTGTTATGTTTGATGATTTTATATTAAAGATATGTTTTAGATTAACATGTTATATATTGAAGATATTGATGATTTTGAGTAAATAGGACTAAATTGTGAAATTTGTAAACTGAAGGGGTCAAAATGTGAAATAAATGGATTGTATGGACTTGTATGAACATGATTAACATTCGGCCCTAAAGGAGTGAGTTCAAATTTTGTGTATTTTGTGTTTTGTGCATAGGGACTAAATTGTAAAAATTTTAAACTCAGGGGTAAAATGGTAATTTGCATAATTATGTGCTTTTTGGATTAAATTGAATGAAAATATATTTGAATGAGCTTAATTTGGAATTATTTTGATCAAGAACAAAAATAATCGGGATTGGATCGGGGAAAGGCGAAGTTCAACGAATAGCCGGGAAACCCTAATCCGTTAATTTCTGAGGTAAGTTTTAGTGCAATTCGGCTGAATCGAACTTTATTTATAATGTATCATATTTAATTTATAGAATTAGATGTGTTTAAAGTGGGTTAGCCGAATGTGAGGTTGATTGGAAGTTAGATTCAATTAAGTCAAATGTATACCTATATGGTAATGATGCAAATAGATATGGGAGATATTAAATTAGAGTATGAACATAGCCAAAGGAATTGTTAGTTACAAGCTAATGTTTTGGCCGAATGTGATATAGAATTGGGTATGAAATAATAAAGTTATATATATATATATATATATGCTTATATGTGAAGTTGTGGATTTGATCTTATATGTATAAGTGTATATTTAAATGAATAACAGGTTTATGAAATGCACTAAGTGTGCGAACTTATCATCGAGCACTAAGTGTGAGAAATCGGTCACATGGCACTAAGTGTGCGAGCTATTAAAGTAACGACACTTAGTGTGCGATACGTTACATAAAATTTGCACTAAGTGTGCGGAATGTCAAAGTAATGACACTAAGTGTGCGATACGTTACTGAATCTTAGTAATAGGTGTGCAGTTTTGATGCTCTGTAAAAGATGCCTACTCTTAATACCATTAAGTATAGTAAAAGGATCGGGTATACAACTATGTGTTATGCACGAATGGTAAAGTTTGGAGTGGTGAATGAACTAGAAATATGAATTATATATATATCGACTTGTGTTTGATGGGAGCTTGAAATGTAAGTAGAGGTTCGGTAAGTAATAGATGTACATTCGATTTATTTTATCATGTGAAGGTAGTATATAGATATATATGCATATAACGTTTGCTATGAAATCTAGTTTTGTATATTTGGCTATTCGGCAATGAGGTTATAATTGAATTTATTTACTAAATCATGATAAAACTTATATGTGATGTAATTGCTTAAAACTTACTAAGCTGTGAAAGCTTACTTGTTCTTGGTTTTTTCCGCATTGTAGATCACTTTTAAGGGTTCATCTGGTGCTCGGGGATTATCGTTGAAGCTCATCACACTATCGTTAATATTTTGGTACCTCTTTTGTAAATGAACTTTAAGTCAATGGCATTTATAGGCTAAATTACTTTTATTTTGACTCAAATGATGTATATGTATATATATAAATGCCATGCAAAAATGGCTTTATTTTCTATGCTTGAGTTGGTTGAGTATGTTTGAGATGTCTTATATGTTTGTGCATATTCGGTCATAGTATAAACTTGCTTGGTATGTATGTGTTTCATGAAATTATGTAAGGGATATTATCTTTATGTTCAAATAAGAATGCCATGCGTGACTATAAGCTTATCTTAGAAGTTATTTCATATTAGGTTATGTGTAATGCTTGAGTGTTTGACTTTGGTTTGAATAAGGTATATCATACTTTGTGGATAATGGATAAATTTTGCTTATATATTTACATACACTTACAAGACAAGAAATGAATGAATAAGGTTAAACTATAGGCATGTAGTTAATGAATTTGATGTATTAATGATCAAATGGAATTATTCTCACTCGTAAATATTCGGTTATGGCATTGTTTTAGTTGGTATTTATGTTTTTCTTGGATTAATTATATATGCATATGTTCGGTCATGGGGTTTTAAAAATGTTAAATCATTGTTGTTTATAATTAGTTATGGTATGCATGTGACTGAATATAGGTGGTCAATTGATTGGTTTAAGTTAACTAAAGATAAACCTATATATATTCGGCTATGCTATTCAAAATTACCAAATGAATAGTGTTTTGCTAATTGAATGTAATTAGTTTTAATTTATGATAATGATATCATTTGTGATATGTTCGTTAATGTTTTGATATTGAAGGAGATGTACATGTTTAGTCGTGAAAGTATAGATTGGTACGCATCTATTAATGAAGTAGTTTTTATAAGGTGCATTGACTTGTGGTCGGATAAGTAATGCTGTAACCCTAATCCAGTGACGGATACGGGTTAGGGGTGTTACAATAGAAGAGGCTACCTGAGAACTAGAAGAAGCTATGAAAGTGCAATACCTGAACCTCTTTTCTGGGAAAATTTTTGGGGACGAAAATTCCTTTAAAGAGGGAGAGTTGTAAATCAGAATAGTGGTTTTGGGACCACAAATCTGATGATTAAATTATTAAATTATTATTATTTTAAGGTCTACGGAATGTTAGTAGGGTCGTATAAAAATTTTGTTAAGAAATTTTGACGTTTGCATGCTTAATTAAGTGAAAAGGACTAACTTGTAAAAGGGGTAAAAGTGAAGTTCTATTAGTCAAAGGTGTCAAATAGCTATGAAATTTAAATGTAAAAGGACTTAGATGATAATTACACCATTTATGTTGATAGTGGATATTTATGGACATGGTTTTATTGAAATTATTAATATTTTTAAAGGGAAAATTGGTAAAATAGTAAATAAATCATAAAAACAAAAGAAAGAAAAAGAGAGAGCATCTTCATCTCATCTTATTCAACTGAATTTCACCATGGGTGTACGCTAGGGTTCGGTCAAACTTAATCCCACTTGCATGGCATGCAATTTTGTCTCGTATTTAATGATTTTTATGTTTTCGGGATCGTTATAGCTTATTTTAGCTAGCCCGGGATCAATTTGCAAAACTGTTAAAGATGTAGGGTTTTGCCACGAATATGCTTGTATGGTTTTTGATGTTTGATGGAGGATTATAAGTCCTTGTTGTTAAATAAATAGGTTTTGTAAAGGGAATTTTGATGAAATTGTCATTTAGGGACTTGTTTGTAAAAATGATAAAACTTTATGTCAAATTCATGAAATGGTGATTTGTATGAGTTGATAGATGCCCCTAGTGAATTCAGCTAGTGTGAAGTGAGGATGAAAATGCTTAGATTTCAATTTGCGAGCTTAAGGACTAAACTAGAAAAAGTTAAAATGTTAGGGGAAATTGTAATTTTGCAAAAATATGAAATGTGGATTGAATTGAATAGTGGAAGTATTAAAGGAAATGAATTTATCTATTTAGATCAAGATAGACCTCATATGGATTTAGATAAGGGAAAAACGAAGGTCTAGGATTGATCGACTACGTTTTTACGCTTTATTTGTCGAGGTAAGTTCATATGATTAAATAACGTTTTAATGTTATATTGATCTTTAGGTTAATATATTATTTTTTGTGTAACTAAATTATGTATATCCAATGATGTTACGACAGTTATTGAGCCTTGTTTGAACCATAGGAATTTGTAGGATACAAATGACATGTCATTGGGGTTTTCATGTTTCGGGTGCTAGTCTTGAATGTCCTACCGATGGCTGAGGTCTTGCATTTGTTGCAAATACTCCACAGTTCGTGTGAGTAGCATCGTGTACTTACATTCAGACCCATAGCTCGTGTGAGCAGGACCATTTCACAGCTCATGTGACCAACGATGTAAAAGAAAAGGAAATGAATGGTAAGTGTTCAAATGAACTATGTCATGTCTATGAAAATGATTGAAGTGGAAATGTTCAATGAAAGTATATCTATGTTCATGAAATAAATGAATGAATTCAAAAGTAATATGTTCATGTACTAGCAAATATGGTCGGCTTAACGAGTTTTGGTGCACTAATGATCGAGTTTTCTTACTTTTGTGACTTTCTGTTTTGTCACTTTGACTTTTTACTTATTTCTCAATCACAGAGCTTTTGTATTTGTTCTGTATTTTTTCTTCTTGTTTTTACTTTTGACTTTTTCTCGATTCTTCTTTGTCGCACATTTTTGCCTGACCTATAATCACTGTATCATATTGTTTCTTCCTTTTTAGCTCCTTTTTTTCTAAACCACCGTGATGTATCTACCTAAACCCTCTATGGCCTAAAATCTATTTCGTAATGAATTAAAGGAACAAAGATAGGGAAGAGTTCAAGTTTTCAATTTATGTGTGGTCTTTGTGTAACGCCCCGAATTTGGGCCTAGTAGAATTGGGCCTATTGGGCATTGGGCTTGGGAGCGTTTAAAATTTTTGGAGAATAAGAGAATGGCACTAATGCAAGTTGGACCTATTAGGTGAGTGAGTTTGGAAGGTTAGGGGGCTTCCATGAAGTCTCGGGATCAAACCTGGGCTTTAGGAAAAATTTTGGTTTTAGGTGAATAAAACCCTGAGAGTAAGTAAGTAGGCTTTAAGAATAAAAATGTGGAGAAAAATGACACAAAAGGAGTTGTGGTCTAGTGGCAAATGGTGCCACATAGGAGACAGGGGAATGACGCCACACAAGGAAGCAAGGGGTCCAAGGTTCAAGTCTTGGCGCTTGCAATTCTTTTTGTTTTCTTTTTAAATGAACTTAGACTCTGGCCCATAGACTTATATTTAGTTGCACATGTTTTAAGACAAAAAAGGAGCTAGTTGGTAAAGTGGCTAGCGGCGTGGATTATGTTACAAGGGAGCCTGAGTTTGAATCCCATTGCAAGCAAAAAGGGATATTTATTTTGCTAAGTTGGGACGACTAGAGTTTGTGTTGGATTTAAACTCTGCTGAAGGAGGGATCCCACATCAGGAAGCTAGCATGAGAGTGGGCAAGAAGTTAGCTTTAAATAGAGCAATCCATGAGGAGAGTAAGGATACCTTGGTTGGCGTTTGGGCATAGGAGTGGTCAGAGCGCGGATCAACTCCAGATTCCTATCAGGTGTGTATCTCGCACTACTCTAGCTATAGAGTGGCAAATACCGAAATCCCAGTCACACAGCGATGGTAGCCACACGAGTGTGCGAGCGCACATGTGGAAGCTTCGACGCGATAGGTGAGGCCCTCATGAGTGTCCTCATGAGTCTAGGCTGCCTTGGGCCAAGTGGGCCCAATGGGCTCGTGGGCTGATATGAATAAACTGTATAACTGTGTAGTAGATATTGTATTGGACTATGTGAATCTCATATCTGTGGCTAGATTTGGGCTAAATGGACCACACGAGCGTGTGGACCCATTTCGGCTGAGAATGTAACACCTCTTACCCAATATCGATGCTGGGACTGGGTACGAGACATTACTATGCTTATCTTACTAAAACATACTCTTATGGGACTAAAATTTTGAGCCAACTAAAAAAAATATTTTCCTTTCTTGATCATAACATGCATATTATGAGCCTACGAGGCCTTTAACAATTATCCGAACTCTTCTGGACACTTCATTTAACATTCAACTTGGAAGCAGGGTTCACATGCCCATGTTACTTAGAGACACACCCGTGTAGCCATAGACACGCCCATGCCTACAACCGTGGGAGGTTATTGACTTTATACACACGGCTTTGACACACCGGTGTCTACCAACCGTGTGAAGCTACTGACTTCAACTACACGGCCTGGGCACACGCCCATGCTTTGAACATGTGTCTTACACGGCTCAACCACACGGCCGTGCAGGATGACCGTGGTCCAATCTGATTTAAAACATTAAGGTGCAGGGTTAGCATGGCCTGGACACACGCCCGTGTGTCTAACCGTGTGGGCACTTGGAGGCTATTTACCAAGCCATTTGCTTCCCTGAAACTAATATCAGCCAATACAAATCATGAACAATACTATATGCTTCATTAACCTCGATAAACATAAATACAAAGTCAATTTGGCTAATTACTTAGCCATTTACAAAAGAATAATAACTTACTAGCTTATACAATAACCCTTCTTAACACATGTTCTCAAAAGAATACTTCCTATACATGCCATACTCAGTAAAGTAACTTGGCTATACCAAAATAAGAGTTGATAGTGTGCTACGAGCTCCGACTCCAATGATTCCACAGATTAGCTTGGCGGGACTACATAGAAAGAAACATTAAAAGATGTAAGCATTTAGCTTAGTAAGTTTGCATGTACAACACATAATAAATAAACCTGTTTCATATAAGTCATTGAACATAAGAATGGCATCATTATTTCAGCTATAAAGCTTACTTTCTCATACAAAATTCTTACTTGTCTCATGATACTTACTATTTTCATACTTACAAGGTAAACAAGGTACCTGTATCACTTGATCAAATTAATCAGTATACTTTAATATAATAATCATGATCTCTAACTCATCATCATAACGTAAATGATACTCAATTTCAACTTGATGATAACTTTGCTTTCATAACTTTCTTATGATCTCATTTTAGCTTGCTCATTTGCCCGATGAATTTCTGCGAATAACCGAGGATACTCAATCTCTTGCTATAAACTTGATACTAAGGCCATATTCTAAATATGGACTTACATGGAATATCTCTTCTTGAATCAATGCCAAGCTTGAGGCCTTGGTCTTCAATGCCAAGCTTGGGTCCTTGGACTTACATGATAACTTGATCAATGCCAAGCTTGGGTCCTTGGACTTACATGATAACTTGATCAATGCCAAGCTTGGGTCCTTGGACTTACATGATAACTTGTATAATAGACCGAGTATCCTGGATAATTAATCTTCAATCGGGACTTTCTCTTGCTTAATCTCATTGATTTCTTTATTTAACATAATATTAAGCATTTCATAACAATAATATACATTATACTAAGCACTTCTATGATATAAATCATAAAGCTTAGAAATCATACAAACTTACCTCAATATACAAAATGTATGTAGTAATGCAATTTAGTCCTCGACTTTGTTCTTGCCTTGGTTTCGATCCGGACTTCGTTTTTCTTTATCTATAATCATAAATAGATCGTTTAATAATCATAATGACTAAATTGACTCATAACTCATACTTTGGTAAAATTACTATTTTGCCCTTATACTTTTTAATATTTTCACTTTTGCCCCTAGGCTCGTAAAATGATTTTCATGCAACTTTCTTAGACTTCATGCTTAGCCGAATCATTTTCTCTTCTATAACAATCATAACTACTTACTAATTCTAGCATGTATGACCAATTTTTATGACTATTTCAAAAAGGTCCATACTATCATTTTTCATGAAATCCATTAAGGAAAAGATGTTTATCTAACATCAAACTCTCATAAACTTCCATAAAACATCATTTAACATGCATGTCATTCATGGCTAAATTTTTAAACATGCATCATAGCTCATCAAATAGCTAAAAATAGCCTACTCATGCTACCGGGACTTCAAAAATACGAAGAATATCAAAAACTGAGCTTAGGAGCACTTACTAGCAAGCTTGAAAAATTGAAGAACCCTAGCTATGGCTTCTTTCAATTTTCGGCAGCAACAAGGAAGAAGATGAGAGAATTTTTCTCATTTTTTCCTATTTTAATCACTTATTAGGCAAATGACCAAAACGCCTTTCCTTTAAAAATTTCTATTTAACACCATCTCAAAGCCAATTTTGTCCAAAATTATATTTTTGGCAAAATTGCTATTTGAGGACTCATACATATTATTCTAAAACCATTTCATACGAAAAGCTTCTAGAAACTCATTTTTTTTGCAACTTTTGCAATTTAGTCCTTTTTGGACCAATTGACCTCAACTTAAAAAATTTGCTTCACAAAACTTTCATACTAGCATACAAACATGGTATAAACTTTAAAAACATCATAAATTCATCTCGGTTTCGTGGTCTCGCACCACTATTCCGACTAGGCCCTAACTCGGGCTGTTACAATTCTCCCCCCTTAGGGATTTTCGTCCTCGAAAATCTTACCAGCAAAAAGGTTTGGATATTGGTTTCTCATATTCTCTTCTGTTTCCCACGTAGCTTCCTCTATTCCATGTCTTTGCCACAATACTTTCACTAATGCAATGTTTTTATTTCTCAATTGCTTAACTTCTCGAGCCAAAATCTTAATGGGTTCTTCATTATAAGTCATGTCGGGATGAATCTCTACCTTAGATGGGGTAATCACGTGTGAAGGGTCTGATCTGTAACGTTGCAACATTGACATGTGAAACACATCATGAATCTTTTCTAATTCTGATGGCAGAGCCAAACGATAAGCTACCGGTCCAACTCTCTCAATAATCTCGTAAGGTCCAATGAAGCGTGGGCTTAACTTGCCTTTTCGGCCAAATCTGAGAACCTTTCTCCATGGTGACACTTTCAAGAAGACTTTATCTCCAACATGGTACTCTATCTGTTTTCTCTTTAAATCTGAATAGGAATTCTGTCTATCTGAGGTAGCTTTTAAACATTCTCGTATCACTTTTACTCTTTCTTCAGCTTCTTTAACCAAATCAACCCCGTGAATCTGGTTTTCCTTAAGTTCGGTCCAAAACAAAGGCGTCCTGCACTTACGCCCATATAGAGCCTCATACGGCACCATTTTTAAACTCGACTGGAAACTATTATTATAGGCAAATTCTACCAATGGGAGAAACTTTTCCCAATTGCCTTGGAATTCTAAAATGCAACATCTGAGCATATCCTCGAGTACTTGAATTAATCTCTCTGACTGACTGTCAGTTTGAAGATGGAAAGCCGTGCTAATGCTTCACTTTGTACCCAAGGCTTCTTGTAATTTCTTCCAGAATCTGGATGTGAATCCCGGATCTCTATCCGATATAATCGATAAAGGAACCCCGTGAAGCCTTACTATTTCTGAAATATACAAGTTTGCCAACTTGTCTAATGAGTAATCCACATGTACGGGTATGAAATGGGCTAACTTTGTGAGTCTATCAACTACAACCCAAATAGCATCCTTCTTGCTTGGTGACAACGGTAACCCTGTCACAAAATCCATGGTGATCCGGTCCCATTTCCATCCAGGAATCAAAATGGGCTGAAGCAAACCCAAAGGTACTTGGTGTTCAACCTTCACTTGTTGGCAAATATAGCATCTTGAAACATACTCTGAAACGTCTTTCTTAATTTTCGGCCACCAATACCGTTGCTTCAAGTCATTATACATCTTAGTACTTCCCGGATGTACAGACAAATATCCGTTATGTGCCTCATGCAAAATTTTCTAAATAAGCTCCTCTTTTCTCGGTACATAAATTCTATCTCTAAACATCAAGTATCCACCAGAATTTATCTGAAAGTCAGATTCAACATTAACTCACACTGAGCTTTCTTGACTTGCACTTCACTATTTTCTTTCTGAGCCTCAAAGATCTCTTGAAGAAACATTGATCTAGCTCTCAACTCAGCTAGGATAGAATTATCATCGGATAAAGTCATCTGTAAATTCATTTCCCTTAACGCAAAAAGGGACTTTGTGCTCAAAGCATCAACGACCACATTCGCCTTTCCTGGATGGTAGTCAATAACCAACTCATAGTCTTTGATCAACTCTAACCATCTCCGTTGCCTTAAGTTCAACTCTTTTTGCGTCATCAAGTACTTCAGACTTTTGTGATCAGTAAAAATCCGACATCTTTCACCATATAAATGGTGTCTCCAAATCTTCAAAGCGAAGACTATGGCAGCCAACTCTAAATCATGCGTCGGATAATTCTTTTCGTGAGGCTTCAACTGTCTGGAGGCATAAGCAATCACCTTGCCTTCTTGCATAAGTACACAACCTAATCCATTTAAGGATGCGTCACTGTAAATTATAAATTCCATCCCTGATTTGGGTTGTACTAAAACTGGAGCTTTTGTCAGCATTGCTTTCAATTTCTCAAAATTTTCTTGGCATTTTTCTGTCCACTCAAACTTCACATTTTTCTATAACAATTTAGTCATCGGGGTTGCAATCATGGAAAACCCCTTGACAAATCGCATGTAATAGCCGACTAGGCCTAGAAATCTTCTAATTTTGGAGATGTTCTTAGGTGGCTTCCAGTCCATTATGGCTGAGATCTTACTAGGATCTACTCGGACTCCATCTCTCGAGACAATATTTCCAAGAAATCCTACTTCCTTGAGCCAAAACTCGCTTTTACTAAACTTGGCATATAACTAATTTTCTCGAAGAGTCTGCAAAACTATCCGTAGATGTTCAGAATGCTCATTCTCATCTTTGGAATAAATCAGTATGTCGTCAATAAAAACGACCACAAACTTGTCGAGGTATGGCCTAAATATGCGGTTCATTAAATCCATGAATACCGCAGGTGCATTAGTCAACCCAAAGGGCATGACTAAAAATTCATAATGCCCATACCTCGTTCGAAAGGCAGTCTTGGATACATCTGAATCTTTCACTCTCAGCTGGTAGTACCCTGATCTCAAATCTATTTTAGAGAACACAATAGCTCCTTTCAATTGATCGAACAAATCATCGATCCTAGGCAATAGGTACTTGTTCTTTATTGTCACTTTATTAAGCTGACGGTAATCTATGCACAATCTCATGGTGCCATCTTTCTTTTTCACAAATAAAACTGGAGCACCCCATGGTGAACAACTTGATCTTGCAAAACCCTTATCAATCAATTCTTGCAACAGTAACTTCAATTCTTTCAACTCTGTTGGAGCCATTCTATAAGGAGTAATAGATATCGGTAATGTACCGGGAACTAACTCGATGCTGAACTCAACTTCTCTAACTGGTGGTAGTCCCGGTAATTCTTCGAGAAAAACATCCATGTACTCACATACTATCGGTATTGACTCAATCTTCAACTCTATTTCTTTATCGTTCATCACAAAGGCCAGATATGCTTCATACACTTTTCTTAAACATCTCTGTGCCGTCATGATAGAAATCATTACCGGCAAGCTATCATGTTCATCTGATTTGACATGAAGAACATCCCCACTTTCACATTTCATTTCTAAACACTTCTTCCCACAATTGACTATTACTTTATGAGTAGTCAACCAGTCCATACCAAGAATAAGGTCAAATTCATTAAATGGTAACAACATAAGATTTGCTTTAAAGCAATGACCTCTAATCATTAGTGGATAATCTTTACATACTTTATCAACTAACACACTCTTGCCTAAAAGATTAGACACCTTAATCATGAATTCTGTAGTATCTATAGGCATACTCAAATCGGATACTAATTTCATACAAATGTAAGAGTGTGTGGATCCGGGATCTATTAAAGCAATAACTTTAGTATTGTAAAGAGAAAAGGTACCCGTAATAACATCAGGAGAAGATGCCTCTTCGCGAGCGCGAATAACATAAGTCCTTGCAGGCGCTCTATCCTCGGGTCTCATGCCCTAGTCTCTAGTGTTACTTCTTCCACTTGCCCCACTTCCCGAGTTTTTCGGTGATCTCCCTCTGACCATATTCCTGAATCTCGGTTTTGAGTTCTTTCTTCTTTCATCATCTCTGGACAATCTTTTATGAAATGGTCTTGGGATCCACATTTAAAACATGCATTTTCATGTGCTTGGCACTCTCCTAGATGACGTCTGCCACACTATGGACATTCAGGTCTGTCAGGTCTAAAATTTCCAACACTTGTAACTGAAGTCATCTGTGCTTTATTTCCCAAATACTGCTTACCCTTGTCTTTTCTTGAAAACCCAGTGGAAGTAGCTGATCGAGCAGGGAAATCTCTTGAATTCTTGGACGAAGACTGGAATGACTTATTCCACTATCTCTTTGTAGAGTCACGAGACTCCATTTCAGACTTCTTCTTCTCCTTTACTAGTTCTTCGGCTTTACAAGCCCTTTCTACTAGCACAACAAATTCTTTTAATTCTAGGACAGCAACAAGCAATTTGATGTCCTCATTTAACCCATCTTCAAACCTTTTACTCATGATGGCCTCAGTGGATACACATTCGCGAGCGTACTTGCTAAGTCGTACAAACTCCCGCTCATAGTCGGTTATAGACATCTTGCCTTGCTTTAACTCTAGAAATTCTTTTCTTTTCTGTTCCACGAATCTTTGACTAATATACTTTTTCTTGAACTCTTCTTGGAAGAATTCCCATGAAATCTTTTCCCTTGGTACTATCGACACAAGGGTGTTCCACCATTGGTAAGCAGAGTCTCTTAAGAAAGAGACTACACACTTCATGCATTCCTCCGGGGTGTATGACAACTCATTAAATACCCTGATGGTATTTTCCAACCAGAACTCAGCTCTTTCTGGGTCATCATCCTTTTTAGCTTGGAATTCTTCTGCCCCATGTTTCCTGATCCTATCGATTGGAGGTTTATCTCCTCTTACCACTTATACTACTTGAGGGGTTGCAGGAACAGGTTGTGGAACAGGCGGGGGTGGAGAGGGTTGTGCATTCGGGTTCGCCCGAACAAACTCTGTATACCATGTGTTCATCATGTGGAGGAAGGCTTCTCTAACCTCTTCTCCTCCTCTTTGACTCGCCGTAGTGGGTCTATTCTCATTTTCGCTCGGCACTGTCCCCTCAGCGGGAGCCGGCGCATTACTTTCTACGTCATCCGCCACATTTCCTTCGGAATCTATTTACTATATGTATAATCAAAATTTTAAGTCGTCAGGAGTCGTCACACTATCATTATAAAAACATTCTTACGTATGGCCTGAATAGCTAAACTCGTGTTTATGCTACGTTAGTCCTAGAACCGACTAAACCGTAGCTCTGATACCACTAAATGTAACACCTCTTACCCAATACCGATGCTGAGACTGGGTACGAGAAATTACTATGCTTTTCTTACTAAAACATACTCTTATGGGACTGTAAAATTTTGAACCAACTAAAAAAAATACTTTCCTTTCTTGATCATAACATACATATTATGAGACTACGAGGCTTTTAACAATTATCCGAACTCTTCAGGACACTTCATTTAACATTCAACTTGGAAGCAGGGTTCACACGCCCATGTTACTTAGAGACATGCCCGTGTACCCATAGACACGCCCATGCCTACAACCGTGGGAGGTTACTAACTTTATACACACGGCTTTGACACACCCGTGTCTACCAATCGTGTGAAGCTACTGACTTTAACTACACGGCCTGGGCACACGCTCATGCTTTGAACGTGTGTCTTACACGGCTCAACCACACGGCCGTGCAGGATGACCGTGGTCCAATCTGATTTAAAACATTAAGGTGCAGGGTTAGCACGGCCTGGACACACGCCCGTGTGTCTAACCGTGTGGGCACTTGGAGGCTATTTACCAAGCCATTTGCTTCCCTGAAACTAATATCAGCCAATACAAATCATGAACAATACTATATGCTTCATTAACCTCAATAAACATAAATACAAAGTCAATTTGGCTAATCACTTAGCCATTTACAAAAGAATAATAACTTACTAGCATATACAATAACCCTTCTTAACACATGTTCTCAAAAGAATACTTCCTATACATGCCATACTTAGTAAAGTAACTTGGCTATACCAAAATAAGAGTTGATAGTGTGCTACGAGCTCCGACTCCAATGATTCCACAGATTAGCTTGGCGGGACTACATAGAAAGAAACATTAAAAGACGTAAGCATTTAGCTTAGTAAGTTTGCATGTATAACACATAATAAATAAACCTGTTTCATATAAATCATTTAACATAAGAATGGCATCATTATTTCAGCTATAAAGCTTACTTTCTCATACAAGATTCTTACTTGTCTCATGATACTTACTATTTTCATACTTACAAGGTAAACAAGGTACCTGTATCACTTGATCACATTAATCAGTATACTTTAATATAATAATCATGATCTCTAACTCATCATCATAACGTAAATGATACTCAATTTCAACTTGATGATAACTTTGCTTTCATAACTTTCTTATGATCTCATTTTAGCTTGCTCATTTGCCCGATGAATTTCTGCGAATAACCGAGGATACTAAATCTTTTGCTATAAACTTGATACTAAGGCCATATTCTAAATATGGACTTACATGGAATATCTCTTCTTGAATCAATGCCAAGCTTGAGTCCTTGGTCTTACATGATAACTTGTTCAATGCCAAGCTTGGGTCCTTGGACTTACATGATAACTTGATCAATGCCAAGCTTGGGTCCTTGGACTTACATGATAACTTGATCAATGCCAAGCTTGGGTCCTTGGACTTACATGATAACTTGATCAATGCCAAGCTTGGGTCCTTAGACTTACATGATAACTTGTATGATAGACCGAGTATCCTGGATAATTAATCTTCAATCGGGACTTTCTCTTGCTTAATCTCATTGATTTCTTTATTTAACATAATATTAAGCATTTCATAGCAATAATATACATTATACTAAGCACTTCTATGATATAAATCATAAAGCTTAGAAATCATACAAACTTACCTCAATATACAAAATGTATGTAGTAATGCAATTTAGTCCTCGACTTTGTTCTTGCCTCGGTTTCGATCCGGACTTTGTTTTTCTTTATCTATAATCATAAATAGATCGTTTAATAATCATAATGATTAAATTGACTCATAACTCATACTTTGGCAAAATTACTATTTTGCCCCTATACTTTCTAATATTTACACTTTTGCCCCTAGGCTCGTAAAATGATTTTCATGCAACTTTTTTAGACTTCATGCTTAGCTAAATCATTTTCTCTTCTATAACAATCATAAATACTTACTAATTCTAGCATGTATGACCAATTTTTATAACTATTTCAAAAAGGTCCATACTATCATTTTTCATGAAATCCATTAAGGAAAAGATGTTTATCTAACATCAAACTCTCATAAACTTCCACAAAACATCATTTAACATGCATTTCATTCATGGATAAATTTTTAAACATGCATCTTAGCTCATCAAATATCTAAAAATAGCTTACTCATGCTATCGGGACTTCAAAAATACGAAGAATATCAAAAATCGGGCTTAGGAGCACTTACTAGCAAGCTTGAAAAATTGAAGAACCCTAGCTATGGCTTCTTTCAATTTTCGGCAGCAACAAGGAAGAAGATGAGTGAATTTTTCTCATCTTTTTCCTATTTTAATCACTTATTAGGCAAATGACCAAAATGCCCTTCCTTTAAAAATTTCTATTCAACACCATCTCAAAGCCAATTTTGTCCAAAATTATATTTTTGGCAAAATTGCTATTTGAGGACTCATACATATTATTCTAAAACCATTTCATACAAAAAGCTTCTAGAAACTCATTTTTTTGCAACTTTTGCAATTTAGTCCTTTTTGGACCAATTGACCTCAACTTAAAAAATTTGCTTCACGAAACTTTCATACTAGCATGCAAACATGGTATAAACTTGAAAAACATCATAAATTCATCTCGGTTTCATGGTCTCACACCACTATTTCGACTAGGCCCTAACTCGGGCTGTTACAGAGAATGGGCCCTAGGTAATCCTACCAACATGCGATTATCACATTGGGCCTAAGCCCTATCAAAATTGGTGGTCTTGGGCCTTAACCCACAATGACCTCATATCACATCAGTATCACACGAATGCAATGCTCCCATCCCAAATCCAACCCTACACTCCTGTGGGGATATAAATATCAACCCACCCATCCCTACACTCCAAAGGTAGCACCAACAGCGGCACTACTCAAACGTTGCAGTAAGGCTGCTAAGCATATAATGGGCTTAAAGCCACCGGTGGATCCACGGTCGTCAAGCGACTATGCGATCCTCACATATCTTCCTCCGTATCATCAAACCCACCCAAGTGCAACATATATCTCATGAATGCAACATACACATTTTCACAAATTAAACACCTAGGGGTATTTTAGTCATTTCACTACCAAGGGGTATTTTTGTAAATCTACCCTACAAGGGTATTTTCGTAATTTCTTTCATCTTGGGTTTTAGTTATGAACTTTGGCCCATCAACAAGTCTTTGCGGCTAAAGTGAACAGACACTATGCACCAGGTAGGATCCTAGAGAAGAGGAGGTGGGTCACTAGGACCGCTTAAGTACCAAGCTCTCCCTAGATCCAATCCTAGACATGCATATGTCCATTGCCACACTCTAACCTAGTGACTTGTCCACAGACATGTTTGATTATTAAATTAAGTTTTATGCTATTTAAGAATTTATCAGAACTAGGCCTAGAGTCCATTAAAACCCTAGCATGCATATCTAAAATCCCCTAAGGCCTACTAAGCCCAATCATGTCCATATAGCCCATTAAGCCCAATCATGTTTATGTAGCCCATTAGTCTCGATCATAATCAAATCATACAACCATCCATATCAATCCATCATTCAATTTCACATATCAACTATTGCCGATTTGGGCCCACAAGCTCTCTCTCTTGGCCCCGGTAATCGTATCGGTGTTCCCAAACGAATGTTCGCACGCTCATGTAGTTGCCAGCTCCAACCTTTCAGCTTTTCAGGTTTTCGGCATTCCGATTTTTTTTTTTTGGATTTTGGCTTTTGCTAATTTGTCTTGTGTGAAGTGTTTGTACACACCTGGTTAGTGCGACGTGCTACACTATCCCCAGCCTTGAACCTACAACCAATACCAATCTCCAATCAATCACACACTTAACCACAATATTTACCCAAAAACCCGAACCCTTACCATAACCTTACCGTGTGCCACCAGTTCTAGTAGCCCTTCCTTAGCTACTATTCACGAAAATTCCCTAGATCTGCACGCACACATATACTATCAAAAATCAAGTGACTCATATTCCACACAAGTCACCTCTATAAGCCACACTTACATTCGGCCACTTACTAATCCACAATTGAGACGAGTACACCTACCACTTGCTGGCGATCCTTACCACGCTTGCGATCTTTGAACCCTACCCTTGTTAATACAAGGTTAACGATAAGAAAGGGTTAGATAGCCCTCTAACTTTTACCAAAACACACTAAAGAAGGTTGACTAAGTACTTACCGAATCCAACCTTTGATCCTGCGGCCTAGATAGCTACTGAACTTGATCCGGCTTTTAAAAGTTGATTAAGAGTAGATAACAGCAATCGATTTATGATGGAGGAAAAACAACAAGGAATTGGCAAAAAGATAGGGCTATTCGATTATAAGGGAGTATTCGGCTTTTAGAGAAAGAAGAAGAACGCAACACCAATAGGGATTTCGAGAAAAAGGAATGATGGTTTTTTGGTAATGAAAGAATTCGGCAACGGAAGAAACAGAATGAGGGGGAGAAAAGAAAAGTAATGGAAAACCCAAGGAACCTTTCAAAGGAATTCGGCACCCCCCTTTTATAGCCAAAAGCCGAAACTACCTTCCCCCAAAGTCCCATTCGGCACCAACACATCCACACCTCAATCCCCTATCTTTTCTCTATTATCTTTACCTTAATTTTCTCTCCTGAACACTCCCTTCCAGAGTCCACTCTAGCGCCACTACCTTCCTTCCATGTACAAAAAAATAAAGCCCATAAATTCACCACTCTTAAGCCTCGAACCTTGGACCTCTTCTCCTGATAGTAACGTCACCTTATAGCTCCCCAAGTGGCGCCACCTTGCCACTAAACCACAGGCCCAATTGTGTCCTATTTTCCCCTTAATCTGTTTAAGAGGCCTAATACTTGAGACTAGGGTCCCACTAAGGCAAAAATTAAAATTTTCCTTATGGTCTTCCCTATCCCTAAGACTTCAAATAACCCTGGTAATACCTTAAAATTAATATTCTAAGTGCTGCTTATACATACCAACTTCAGTGCACAGAATTTAGAGTTTCGGGATTTTGGGGCGTTACAACTCTACCCCTTTTAAAAAAAAACTTTTGCCTCAAAATTTACCTGATTGGAACAAGTGAGGGTATTTTCGTCACATTGCCTTCTCAAATTCTCAAGTAGCCCCCTCGGCACTATGGTTACACCAAAGCACTTTGACCAAAGGGATAGACTTCCTTCTTAGCACCTTAACATCTTGATCAATTACATGAACTGGCTCATCTTCAAAAGTTAGGTCTGGTCTAACCTCAATCTCCTCGACTGGCACGATATGAGAAGGGTCTGAGCGATAACGCCTTAGCATTGATACATGGAACACATCGTGTATTTGGCTTAGTTCAAAAGGCAATTCCAGCTGATAGGCCACTGGCCCAATTCGCTTCAACACCCAGTATGGCCCAATGAATCTAGGGCTTAACTTGCCCTTCCGACCAAACCTTAACTCCTTCTTCCAAGGGGAAACCTTGAGAAAAACCAAGTCCCCCATCGTATACTCAATCTCTCTTCGTTTGAGGTCAGTATACGACTTCTGCCTACCCGCCGCCTCCTTTAACCGATCCCGAATCAACTTTACCTTATCTTCGGTGTCTGCTACCAACTCCGGACCCAATACTCGCCGCTCACCCAACTCAGTCCAACAAGTCAGAGTACGACATCTTCGCCTGTATAGTGCTTCATATGGTGCCATTCCAATACTTGCCTGATAATTATTGTTATATGCAAATTCAGCTAATGGCAAGTAGTCCTCCCAACTACCTCGAAACTCAAGTACATACCCTTTCAGCATATCCTTCAAAACTTGAATCACCCTCTCCGACTGACCATCAGTCAGAGGGTGAAATGCTGTACTAAAATCCAACCTCGTACCCAGTGCTTCATGCAGCTTCTTCCAAAAGCGAGACGTAAAACGAGGGTCTCTATCAGATATAATAGAGACCAGAACCCCATGCAATCTCACAATCTTCGCCACATACAACCTTGCCAACTTTTGTAATGAGTAGTCGATGCGGGCCGGTATAAAATGGGCAGACTTAGTTAACCGATCCACAATAACCCACACAGGGTCCTTCTTAGCAGACATCAACGGTAGCCCACTAACGAAATCCATAATAACTCGCTCCCACTTCCATAGTGGGATCTTAACTGGCTGAAGTAACCCTAATGGTAGCTGATGTTTTGCTTTCACTTGCTGACATACCAAACATTTGCCCACAAACTCCGTAACCTCGCCTTTTAATCCTGACCACCAATAAAGCTCTCGTAAATCCCGATACATCTTGTTACCTCTAGGGTGCATAGCATTGGAACTACTATGCACTTCCCGTAGTATAGACTTCCTTAGCTCTTCGTCCCTTTAATCCAATTTTTAATAACTCGATTTTTGGGATGTGATACAATGACTAAATCGTAGAAACTATAAAAGTTGACCACTATTGATTTTATTAGCTAAAAAGGCCAACTAATATAACATTAAGGCTTTAAATGGTAATAAGCCCACTTTTAAAGCTATTGAATGGTTAAGAAGATAATTTTGATTAACTAATAAGGAAAAAAAATTAAAGTACATTAATAATAAAATAGTTATAACGAAAAGATGAAAGGATGTTCACCCATTTTCTCTTTTATTCTTTCTTCTCTACATCAAAACTAAGAACTTGAAAAGGGTTGAAGCTTCAACATTTCATCTTTGCATGATAAGGATTTGAAGCTCATTTTTTAAAATTTTTATGTTTTTGAAATCGTTGTAGCCTAATCTAACTAACTCAGGAATTAAATCGTAAAACTGTCAAAGTTTTAAAAGTTTTTCATTGATGACTTATGAAGCTTTTGCTGTTAAATAGCTTGGCATTAAGCTTAGGTTTGATTAAAGACTAAATTGTAAAGTGAATTTTGTTAATTTTGAGTATATGGACTAAAATGTGAACAAGTCAAAATTGATATGAAATTTTTGTAATTATTGTATTAGAGGGATGTACAAGGATGAAATTGAATTTGGATTGAAAAACGAAGCTTGAAATTTAAAGATATTACTATTTTGATTTTAGAGACTAAATTGAATAAAATGAAATAAGTTGATATATGCATATAATAAGATGTTATAAGGTTGTTGGAATTGATAAATTGTAATGAATTATTGTAGATTTGGAATTTAATCAATCGAAAGTTAATCGAGAAATAAGAGAAATTGCACATTAGTCCTTGACACTTTATGGTTGTCGTTTTCCAAGTAAGTTCATATGGAACTTACTGTATTCTATTATTATGTTTGAATTGTGTATTTATACATATTAATTATATATATACAAGTGTAATTTTTATTAATACATCTATCAGACTAAATTGTAAGCTACAAATTTTATATGATAATAGTGAATATATGAATAGTATTGACTAATCATGTAACACCCTCAACCCGATCCGATTTGTCGAATCTGAGTCTTGGGTATTACCACACGAATATAGAAAAAAACTTAATCTACTTATACAATTTACAATTAATTACAACTTTACTACAGATTGACTCAAACTAATTTACATATGAATAGACAATAGGTAAATAAAAATGTAGTAGATGGTAATTTAATTACAAGAAATCTAAATTGAAATCCTCATCTATTACAGTTATCCAAAAATTTGAATTTCTAATTAACATTTCTGACTTGAACATGCCACCAAACTTGCTCTGTATGCATAATAACATGATCGCCAATTCATTTGATGTAACCCTGGCATCGTCCCTCTTGGCGCAGACTCATATTGTCTCACCTAAAACACAATACACATAAGATAAGCTCATAAGAACTTAGTGAGGGAAACATCATTTCCCTGAGTAATACTTGCACATTGTAATTGGTGAATCATAATGACGATCTTGTCGCTCTTAACCTTTAACTTTGTCTCTGGCGAGTAATTCCTCTTATTCTTATACACATCAGATACCATACCTTACTCTGCAATCATTTCTTTTTCCATCACTGTCTTTGATACATCACTACATCCTTCAATCTCTAAGCCATCATATCTTCACAATTCAAGAATGAACATATACACAAATGACAGCTACCTCATTTGAACAATAAACTTAAATCCTTATTCGGTTCACAATTTCAATAAAACCACTTTACTTCTCTATATCTCTTTCATTCATTATTTTCAATCGATTCACCATCTTATAGAATACTTTATACCTTACTGGTCTCACTGATTACAATTAAGAACCATATTGATTATGCCAATCAACTTAATACAGAATCTACCACAAGGAACATTTCTTTAGGGTACGCCACGAAAGCCATTCCTTCAGAGTACGCCACAAAGGCATTTCTTTCAGTTTATCGCCACAAGGTCTATCCTTTTAGAGATTGGCACAAAGGCTATTCTTCCATAATTTTCCACAAAAGCTATTCTTTCATGACATGTTTACGACATGGATTTTCCTAAACTCACAATACGTAAGGTTTGCCCATCATTTTTTGAGACACGTAGAGAACCGCATTGGGTAATCACCTTCCTTTAATTCCTTTCAGAGGGTACCATGACCATGGGCTTTTCTTTCAGAGGTTCATATCAGTTTTCGTGTTTTTAGTCTCGATAAACCCCTTTAGACTCCACCACGGTAAATAGACACAGACTCACTTGACAGACTCTTCATGCATTGTCATCATTTAAGACTTAACACTTTAATTCACTAACATACACCCAAACTAACACTCAACTCATAGCACACAATTTAGGCATAAACATACAACCATACTTTGACATCAGTACTCATACACCACCCATTTCACATTCATGTATACAAAACTCAGCATAACAATTACTCATGCACCAATCATCATGCAATCAGACTCTACCTGCATACTTATCAATCCATTTTTAAGTCATGAAAGTTCTACATATACTATACTTGCTCTTGCCTCATTTTTCCTAAGATTTACTCGTCCACTAAATACTCCAAGTCTATCATTGTTAAGTAAATTCTTACACAAATGATTCAAAAATAAGAGCCGGAGTGGAGACTCACCTGACACCCACTTACAGCAGCTTAAACGCCAGATCCAAACATCTCACTTGAAATTAGCAGTCATCACTACTCAAAGAACATAGAAACATCATCAAAACTATTTCATATACATTTTACCTTCGTCTCAAACATTGACAACCCCAATACAAATCCCTTTTTCCATTAATCTTACTGTTCACCAAAGTTAACAAACTTACTCTTCAGGATTCAACATGCATAACTGAAATACTCACCTAGGATATGATGAAATCTCCTACTTAAGATCTGATCTTCAATTCTAGCTCAAAGGTAACAAACTATATTCAACTTCTAAAGGAAGCCTATGGCAACATCCTAATGGGAGGAAGAAGGAAAATTATTTTTCTCGAGCCCATTTAACTAATATATATTTATAGATAAGACCTATGTTCCCGTAGTGAAACTTGAAATGTGTCATGCTCTTTCAAAAATATCTTCATAAATTGTCTATAGTTTTAAATGTGATTATAAATAAGAATACAATGTAGACTATATCTACCCTAACCAGAGAGTCCCTAACAACTACACTTACAATACAACTAGCACAGTAACTATAATAACATGATGCACTATGCCTTAAGCAAGTACTCCCTCCATATTCATCTCTTCTCTTGGTTGTTATCTCATACCAAAAAACATAATGATCTATCATTAAACCACCATCGGCTTAAACACTATTAGGAATACGCCCATTCAGTACGCTAAAGGAAACTCTTGGGCAGATACTACCCCGCCCAATATTAATTTGAGTCTACTCACCAAACCTTGCACACGCCAGAATTGGAGTGTTACAAATCGAAGTTGTGATATGATTGAATGATGTTTATATGATGATATTATACAATTTAAATTCTTTTTGCATTGCTTTTTGAAATATGAAAACATGTATATGGCTACAGAGAATGAATTAGTATGAATGCGATAATAGTACTGTTGAAATGAAACATTATGTAAAACAATGATATGTATAGAATGATGATACAAAGATTAAAATGTTATTATAATAGTGTTAAGGCCTGTGTGAACTTAGTGAATAGCTAGTATACAAATGACACGTTATTAAGGTTTATCAAGCACTATGTGCTGGGTTATATTTATCAGGTACTATGTATCAGTGACCATATTATCAGGTACTTTGTATCGGTGTTATATTTATTAGGCATTATGTGCCAGTGTTATATTTATTGGGTACTATGTACCGGTGGTGGATACCATAGCGATGGCTAGAATCAAACATTTGTTGTAGATTCTCAACAGCTTGTGTGAGCAGCATTGAGTAATGGTTAATGTCCCGATTGTCAACTTGTGTGATCAAAAGTTATGCCAAGTATCCAAAGTTAATTTACTATAGTTCTTTGGGTGAAAATAGTAAGTAATTGATTTCTGACATGATTAGAAAAATTAAATATGAAACTAGTTATTATATGTATGAATTGTTTGTGAAAGGAAGAGTGAACGAACTAGATTGAAATGTTGAAAACGAGCATGATTGAATATGATACAAAAGAGAACTTAATTATATGTGTTTATAAATTGAGGATGAATTGGATATTACATTTTTTGCCATATTAAATCGTACACAAAGTATATTTGTTTTGCATTAGTAGCTCTTGATGTATAAATAAACTAACCTATTAATTGCTTTTGTGGAAATGTATATGAAAGTACAAGGAAGACAAGGATGTCATATTAATTACCAAATTGGTTTATTAATTTATTTTATTTTAAGGTCAAGGTATGATGTGTAAATTTCATACGAGCATACTAAGCATTTGTAATGCTTATTTTATTATCTTTTCTATCTCTGAATAGATTATTTTGTGGCACATGTTGATCGGATCAACTCGGAGCTTACACTATCCAATCTCTGATTCGATAATCTTTATTTATTACAGATTCAGTTATGTGGCATGTATATAGCATTGTATTTGTGTTTTTAGTTATCTTAGATGTTCATGATCTTGGTTTAATGATAGTAATGATGTTGGATGATTTGGTATTATTATGAGATATGTAACTGGCAAGTGAATAGCGAACTTGAAATGTGATTTACTCTAGCTAATGGATATGCATATGTGAATGAGATTGAAACTTATGATTTGGTTCATTTTGATGTGGATATAAGTGAAATGTTTGAATGTGATGATCTTATTTTGGTTGGTTTGCAACATAAGTGCATATATGTTTTAGTCAATTTGGTGTATTTTTCTTGATGAGTTGTGACATTTAGAAGGGTCGAACTTTGTTGATGAAATCTTGGCTTTTGGAATAAGGAACATATGTGAATGCTAAGTATGAATATTGAGGCATGAATGATGATGAATGGTAGGATGTGAATTGTTGAATTGAGGTGTCAATTATGGCATATTGGTTAGGCACTTAGGATGAATGATTTATATGATGTTTTGGCATGCTTTTGGTGTATTTGAATAGGTTCAGAAATGGCATAATGCATGGTTGTGGTATATTTGGATGTTTGGTGTGTAACTTGCTTTGTAAGGTACCATTTAGGCACACATGGCCGTGTACCATACACGGCCATATGGCACGGTCATAAGGTCTATATATTTTGGGTAACAAATGATGCACACAGTCACAGTCTCTCACATAATCTAGCAACAAGTCTTGTGAATATTTACAAAGTTCTACAATTAGGTCCAACAAGGCCACAATTAGTTACACGGCCTGCCGACACGGTCATGTGTGTAACACCCCCTAACCCGAAACCGTCACCAAAACAAGGTTACGGAGCATTACCAGAACTTACAGATTAAATAATAGATATTCTACACCATACAATATTCATGTCATAAATCAATCATAAAGTCCCTTATATGAACCCTCGAGGTTCAAAACATGCATTAGAAATGAGTCAGGACTAAACCGGCTTGTAACACCCCTAACCCATATCCGTCGCAGAAATAGGGTTTAAAGGCATTACCGATCGAATCATAAAATTTAACCCTCATTATTCATACATCATTAAATCGTAATCAAACAATGTCACTAAGTCCCTTAATAAGGTTTACGAGACCTTAAACATGCATTGGAAAGGGGTCGGGACTAAACCGGGCACATACAAAATTTTTCCAAAAACTTAACATTTTTCAATGTTACAGAGGTGACACGCCCGTATGGGTAGGCCGTGTGCCTCACACGGCCTCAGACACACCCGTGTGTCCAAGCCATGTCAAAAAAGGCATACATACTGACTTGTCCACACGGCCGAAGACACGCCCGTGTGCTTAACCCGTGGTCGACACTAACTTATTTCACACGGCTAGTCACACGCCCGTGTGTCCAGCCTGTGTGCGAGTCTGACTTGTTTCAATTTGAAAACTTAAGAGACACGGTCGAGCCACACGCTCGTGTGCTCAACCGTGTGGGCAAATATAGGCCATTTGCAAGGCCAATTTGCCACCCACACTTTGGGTCACACCTACAAGCATCAAACCATAATTTCATACCCCAAATGGCATCCAAAACATACCAAAATATGCACCTTTTAACCTTCAAATATATCATTTATTTCCACACTCAATTCCAACTCAAAGATACCAATCCCAAAATATCAAATTCACATCAAAATTATGTAATCCATAAATCACTCAATCCTTACCAATTCTTAGCATGAAAATTACTATCTCCATATCATCAAAACATATCATAAAGGTCATTCACACAAAGTCACATAAACACATTATAACCATCATTCTCACATATACAAGACATAAGCTAAAATCATTCATCTATCAAGCCATATCACATGGCAAGATCTATACATCTCAAAACATACCATAATCACTAGCCTATACATGCCATATACCAAATATACAACTTCCAAAAATACGAAAATAGATGGCCGATAGTGTGATTGAGTCACTGACGATCCCCGGATCCAAGCTAGCTTTAATGACACTGTAAAACTGAGAAACATTTCACACAATAAGCTGAAAAGCTTAGTAAGTTCGTCATATAATACATTTAACTCAACAAATCAAATTTAATATTCAAAATAAACTATCACATGGTTCAATTCACAATGTTATACAATCTAATTCATAGTCATTACTCACATAATCATCCATTTATCCATATACGATATCATCAACCACATAGGTTTCGTACATACCTGTGCTAACACTTAATTAACGATCACTTTTGCTACTCAATGCTCAATACCACAATTCATTCAACCTTCATTAATCATTCGATTTACTCGCACACTTAGTGCCAATTTTTTAGCCGAAGCTATAATATCATCGCACACTTAGTGCCTTTACATTAAACTGAATTTGACTCAGTATCGCACACACAGTGCCAATCAATATAGTTGATACTTTCTTTATTACGCACAAATAGTGCCATTCACCCCTATATCAATTCTAATTATGCACATTTAGTGCCACATCTCTCAAATCCACATAGAGCATTACTAATTCATCTATAACACCCCAAACCCGGGCTGGACGTTATGGCCGAATCTGGAGGCGTCACATGATAGTGCTTTAGAAAATGTAACTACGTTAAAACCAGTTTTAGGTATATAAGGCTATCGTCAAAACATGTCACTTATTTATTTATTATCCAGTTTCAAAACCTTATCATTCGCGGAAGCTTTTAAAAAATAATTTGCGAATTCATATGTATTTTTAATAAAACATTTGTTTACTTTGAAAACTTGAGTTTTCATATTTCTAACTGCAGTACCACTAAGTCATAAATTCCAAATTTAAAACAAAATACTTAATGGCCTTATTACATAAAAATTACCTAGATTTAATGAAACCATAATGAAAAATAAAACCATAATTAAAATGTCCAGAACCATGGTCACCACCGAGTCCTCGTCACACCGATCCGTCTACTGCTGGGGATTACCTGAACAGATTAAATAGAGAAAGGGTAAGTTTTCGCAAACATAGTGTGTAATCCCCACAGAAAACATACACACACAGAAATATCAAATAACAGACATCAATTCACAATTCGGGTCTGAGCCCATTACAGAAACGATGTGGACCTTAGCCCACTCAGATACAAATTCAGACATATTTCAGGGCCTTAGCCCATTTCAGATAGGATATGCAGAAAACAGGGTCCTATCCACCAACCTCAACACACCAACTCCGTCCAACCCAACACACCATGTGGGTATAAAATCAACCCACCCAACCCTACACACCATGTTGTACCGAATGCGGCACATAATTAGAATATTTGCAGCTAAGCTACCAGATAACAGGCTTAAAAGCCTTTCAGATACTTTCTCCGGATATCATCAATCCCACCCGATGCAATGCAACATACATAAATGTCATGCCAATATGCAGATAATAGTTCATACATTCAGATCAACATACATGCTTAGTACAAAAATCAAAAAGTCAGATCATTAATTTAGGGGTCTAAGCATTGCCTACCGACCCTACGGTAGGTCCACAGTCGACTTGGGCAACCCGTGTAACCTTACAGAGTTTTCCAGAAAAATTGGCTCACACGTCTGTGTGGCCCACACGACCCAAATTGGCCTTGGCCGTGTGGCTCGGAATCCCACACGCTCGTATGATTCACCCGTATGGGCCCACACACCTGTGTGGACCACACGACCCAATTAGTCGGGCTCATGTGTCCCACACGGCCGTCCCGTTCGCCCACGGCCTGGCTCTCGATTACACGGCCGTGTGGTGACTAACAGTCTTGCACACGGCCTACCACACGGGCGACGACACGCCCGTGTGGCGTCGACAGAATGGTTTTTAGCTTTCGTGGAAACCTTATTTTCAGCGTTTTCGGGTACACACCTGGTCCCGATTGAAGCTAAAACAACTCCCAAGCACTCTAGCACCTATATTCGATTATTAGAGCACCATTTTAGTCTCTTAAAGCTATACTGAATCAAAAACGCACGAGATGATCGAACGCTAACTCACAAAAATGTTACCATCAATCGAATAATAGGGGTTTCGTGCATTTAGTTCGTCAATTAACGACCTCCAGCCATCTGGTTATCTCCTAATCATCAATCAAAACCCCCATAAGCAGATATCCATCAATCCAATCAAAACTAAAATACTGTACTTACCAAGACAAAAAGAACCGAAGCAGAGGATCGCGGATACTAAACGGTAAAAAGAAAACCGTGGGGATTAAGTGCAAAGGGGAAAAATTTGGCAGCAAAGGAGGAGATGGAGCTGCAGAGAGAGGGAATTTTTTTGATCGAAAATTGTTTTCAAAATAAAAACAAATCCTATCAGATTTTCCCCCAACTCCCACTATCAGCATTTAACTAAAACTCAAACTCCTACATGCCACTAGCAGCAAAAATAATTCCTCCTGCTCGCACAGGAATTCGAACCCCTAACCTCCAACAACTTTACACTCCGCTTAACCACCAGACCAGCAGGCCCATTCTGATATAATTTCCCTCACAATTAATTAAAAGCCTACTGAACAGAGCTAAGGCTTAGTTCATAAAAATACCAAATTTTACCCAAGTTGAGACTTGAACTTAGGACCTCTCAGACACACCCAAATACTCACAAATCACTCAACCACTAAACTAGATAAGTATTTATGTCTTGAAATTACAAAAGCCGAAAGTAACAAAAAATCGGGGCGTTACAACACTATCCCCCTAAAAGAAAATTTCGTCCTCGAAATTTTACCTGATCAGAAAATGTGAGGATATTGCTGCAGGATCGAATCCTCCGGCTCCCAAGTGGCCTCCTCAGTGCTATGATTCTGCCATAGCACCTTCACTAAGGGGATAGATTTCCTTCGCAGAACCTTAACGTCGCGCTCCAGAATCTGAACTGGCTCCTCCTCAAATGTCAGATCTAGTCTAACTTCGATGTCCTCAATAGGAACAACATGCGTGGGATCAGAGCGATAACGTCTCAACATTGAGATGTGGAACACATCATGTATGTGATTCAACTCTAGAGGAAGCTCCAACTGATATGCAACTAGCCCTACTCGTTTCAGAATATGGTAGGGCCCAATAAACCGAGGGCTCAGCTTACCCTTGCGACCGAACCTCAGAACCTTCTTCCATGGTGAGACCTTGAGAAAAACTAAGTCTTCCACGGAATATTCAATATCCTTTCTCTTCAGATTAGCGTAGGACTTTTTCCTATCAGATGCCGTTTTCAGACGATCTCGTATCAACCGGACCTTATCTTCCGTTTCAAAAACCAATTCCGGACCCAAAAGACGTCACTCCCTCAACTCAGTCCAACATAAGGGAGTGCGACACTTACGACCATATAGGGCCTCATACGGTGCCATCTGGATGCTAGCCTGATAGCTGTTGTTATAGGCGAACTCTGCCAACGGCAAATACTCCTCCCAACTGCCTTGAAAATCTGTAACACAACTCCTCAACATGTCCTCCAGTACTTGAATCACTCTTTCTGACTGACCATCTGTTGGAAGATGGAAAGCAGTACTGAAGTCCAATCTCAAACCCAGAGCTTCGTACAATTTCTTCCAGAACTGAAACGTGAAGCGAGGATCCCTATCAGAGATGATCGAGACAGGAACCCCATGCAGTCTCACTATTTTAGATACATATAGCTTAGCCAACTTCTGGAGGGAAAAGTCCATCCTGGCTGGAATGAAGTGAGCAGATTTGGTCAATCGATCCACGACGACCCAGATAGAATCCTTCTTAGTGGGTGTTAAGGGAAACCCACTAACGAAGTCCATCGTTACTCATTCCCATTTCCTCATCAGAATCTTTACCGGCTGTAGCAACCCCAAAGGCAACTGATGCTCCGCCTTAACCTGCTGACAAGTCAGACAATAAGCAACTAAGTCAGTAACCTCTCGCTTCAACCCTGGCCACCAGTATAACTCTCGCAAATCTCGGTACATTTTATTCCCACTGGGATGCATAGCGTAAGGGCTATTATGCGCCTCCCTCAGAATTGACTGTCTCAAATCCTCATCATTCGGCACACAGATCTGACCGCAGAAACAAAGTACCCCTTCACTGTTAATTTCAAAATCTGTAGTATCCCCATTCTCAACCTGACGGAACCTCAACTCGAGAGACTTATCCCCCATCTGCTTACCTCTGATCTAATCAATCCTGTAGGCTTAACCTGAAGCTCTGATAACAAACTCCCATCATCGAATAAGCTAAGTCGAGTGAACATTGCTCTCAGGTCGGTCATTGCCCTACAACTCAAAGCATCTACCACCACATTTGCCTTACCAGGGTGGTACTCGATGGTGCAGTCATAGTTCTTAAGCAGTTCAACCCATCTACGCTGCCCAAGTTTAACTCCTTCTGGGTTAGAAGATACTTGAGGCTTTTGTGATCAGTGTAGATTGTACACTTCTCACCATACAGATAGTGCCTCCAGATTTTCAAAGCGAAGACAACTGCAGCCAGTTCCAAATCATGCGTCGGATAGTTTGCCTCATGCGTCTTGAGCTGACGAGACGCATCAGCTACCACTTTACCATCCTGCATCAGAAAGCAACCCAGACCCACATGTGACACATCACTGTATACCACAAAATCCTTCCCAGATTCAGGCTGTATCAGAACCAGAGCCTGAGTCAAAACAGATTTAAGCTTCTCGAAGCTCTCTTGCTGCTTATCGGTCCAGACAAAGGGAACTCTCTTACGCAGAAGCTTGGTCAATGGTGTAGCGATCAAAGAGAACCCTTCTACGAAGCGTTGATAATAACCCGCCAGCCCCAAAAAGCTGCGGATTTTAGACACATTCTTCGGCTGCTTCCACTCCAACACAGCCTCAATCTTACGCGGATCAACATGAACCCCCTCCTCAGAAACTACATGCCCCAGAAAGGTTACTACTCGGAGCCAGAATTCACACTTACTGAGCTTCACATACAACAATTTCTCGCGAAGCGTCTATAATACCACTCGGAGATGCTCATCGTGTTCATCATCAGTCTTCGAATACATTAGAATGTCATCAATGAAGACTACCACGAACCGGTCCAGATAGGGCTGGAACACTTGGTTCATCAGAACCATAAAAGCTGCTGGTGCATTCGTCAGCCCAAATGGCATTACTAGGACCTTGTAATGGCCGTACCGAGTCCTAAATGCAATCTTATGCACATCGGTCTCTTTAACCTTCAATTGATGGTATCCAGATTGCAAATCGATCTTGGAGAAAATAGAAGCCCCTTTGAATTGGTTAAATAAATCATCTATCCTCGGTGTCGGTACTTGTTCTTGATGGTCAGCTTATTCAATTGGCGGTAGTCAATACACATACGCATGGATCCATCTTTCTTTTTCACAAACAAGACAGGTGCTCCCCATGGAGACACACTAGGGCGGATGAACCCACGATCTAGTAACTCTTGAATCTGAGCCTTAAGCTCCAAGAGCTCCTTCGGTGCCATTCTATAAGAGGCGATGGACACCGGAGCGGTACCAGGAAAGAGCTCAATCCAAAACTCTACTTCTCGGTTTAGAGACAGACCCGGTAATTCCTCGGGAAAAACATTTGGAAAGTCCCTTACGGTTCTGATGTCTTTAACTGAAGAGTCCTCAGAATTCGAAACACTGATGTAGGCCAAGAATGCCTCACATCCTTTTCGTACCAACTTTTCCACCACCAATGCAAAAATCAAATTTGCCAGATAATCTCGACGTTCCCCAATCACCACTACCTCATTATCATCCTCGATTCTCAAAACCACCCTTTTCGTCGCACAATCCAGACTTACTCGGTGCTTGACCAGCCAGTCTATTCCCAGAGTCAAATCGAACTCCCCAAATGGAAGCTCCATCAAATCAGCCAGAAATACTGTCCCTTGAACCTCTAGCGGAACGTCTCTAAACAATTTACTAACTTAGATAGATTGCCCCAACAGACTCACAACGGTTACCTCACTCGAAATACTCTCAACTAAAATCCCCAAAGTTTCAGACACAGAGCTAGCTACGTAAGAGTGCGTAGAGCTTATGTCTATCAATGCAGTGTATGATACATCAAAAATTAAGAACGTACCCGTAATGACATCTGGAGCATCACCATCCTCTCGGTGACGTGCAGCATAAACCAGTGTAGCCTGCCTCACCTCAGTCAGTCCCATACCTCTGCCTGGTGCTCTCTGTCCTCGGCCCCTAGGTGGCTACTGAGCTACTCTCAGTGGCTGCGCACTACCAGTACCCGCAACTTGCATCTGGTCAGTCTTCGATGGACAATCCCGGACATGATGGCCAGTCAACCCACATCTCAAACATGCCTCAATCGTCCTCCAACACTCGCCTAGATGGCATCTACCACAGTGCCCACACAGCGCCACCCCAGTAGGTGCAACAGGAGGCCCAACTCTCACTGGCCTATCCAGTTTGGCCTTCTTCTTAGGCCTTATCACAGAATTCAAGGGCTTCGATTCCCTCTTATTCTTTCCTTTCTAGCGGTTTTGGCGCTCAGCGCGCTTAACCTCCTTTGCGATCTTCGCCTTATCCACCAGAATAGAAAAATCACGCTCCCTCTGCGGAGCTATCAGAACCCGTAAACTATCCCTGAGTCCATACTCAAAACAGACGTATCACTCATATTCATTCGCCACCATGCCCCGAGCATACTGGCTCAATCTCAGGAACTCGGCCTCATACTCGTCTACAGGGCGGTCCCCTTGGGTGAGATTAAGGAACTCACGCCTCCTAGCATCAATGTAGCTGACTCCCACATATTCTAGAAAGCCGTCTTAAAATAATCCCAAGTCAAACTGTTGGGCTGAGTGCCCTCTCTAACAGTCAGCCACTATTGGTAAGCCTCGTTGCGAAGTAGGGAAACAACCCCCTTAAGCTTCTATTTAGCAGTAAAATCCAGATCATCCATAATTTTTTCCGTGGCCTCCATCAGTATTCGGCCACGTTAGGGGCGACTCTAGTGACACCCCTGAATAATTCAGACCTATTGGACCGGAGTCATTCTATAACCGACCCTCGGCCCCCAGATCTAGTGTTGGGTCCAGCAACCCTCTCTAAAATCCATAACATGGCTCGGGATAGTGCGTCATCTCCAGCCTCACGATCATGAGACCCTGTCTCTGTAGCAGGTGAGATTGGCATCTTGCTCATATTTAGATTGGGCAGATTCTCAAATGCGGAGGATCCAGCTCGAGCCCCCTACGGCCTCTACCACGGCCTCTAGTACCCCGTCCGCGGATACCTCGTGCGCTCATCATAATTTTGGAAGTTATCTATATTAACAGTTTTATGCATTAGTTACGGTTCCAATATTTGTTAACAGATGTTTTATGCAAAATAGTATCAGAAGTTCAGAGTTCGTTATTGCGAATCGCAATTTTTACTACGATTTTTAGTTTCGCTACAATTTTCAGTTTACACCACCCAAAGTATTTTCAGTACAGTATACTACCTAAGGCTGTTTCAAGAATGCAAGTAGTATTTCAGAAAAATTTAAACAGAATTCAGAACACTTATAGGATCGGCGCCGAAGACTCAGTGTACCACATACTCAGTTCAAAAATATTTCAAACCATTTAAAAATCGTTTCAGAAAAACCAATTTGAAACCCAAATCCATAGCCGAGTTTTACAACCAGACTCTGATACCACTAAATGTAACACCCCAAACCTAGCCTGGACGTTATGGCCAAATCTGGCGGCGTCACATGATAGTGCTTTATAAAATGTAACTACGTTAGAACCAGTTTTAGGTATCTTAAGCTATCGTCAAAACGTGTCGCTTATTTATTTATTATCTAGTTTCATAACCTTATACATTCGCAGAAGCTTTTAAAAAATAATTTGTGAATTCGTATGTATTTTTAATAAAACCTTTGTTTACTTTGAAAACTTAAGTTTTCCTATTTCTAACCGTAGTACCACTACGTCATAAATTCCAAAGTTAAAACAAAATATGTAAAGGCCTTATTACATAAAAATTACCCAGATTTAATCAAGCCATAATGAAAAATAAAACCATAATTAAAATGTCCACAACCGTGGTCACAGCCAAGTCCTCCGCCGCACTGATCCGTCTACCGCTGGGGATTACCTTAATAGATTAAACAAAGCAGGGGTGAGTTTTCGTAAACTCAGTGTGTAATCCCCACAGAAAACATACATACACAGAAATATCAGATAACAGACATCAATTCACAATTCGGGTCTGAGCCTATTACAGAAATGGTGTGGACCTAAGCCCACTCAGATATAGATTCAGACATATTTCAGGGCCTTAGCCCGTTTTAGATAGGATATGCAGAAAACAGGGTCCTACCCACCAACTTCTACACACCAGCTCCGTCCAACCCAACACACCATGTGGGGATAAAATCAACCCACCCAACCCTACACACCATCCTGTACCGAATGCGGCACATAATTAGAATATTTGCAACTGAGCTGCCAGATAACAGGCTTAAAAGCCTTTCAGATACTTCCTCCGAATATCATCAATCCCACCCCGATGCAATGCAACATACATAAATGTCATGCCAATATGCAGATAATAGTTCATACATTCAGATCAACATACATGCTTAGTACAGAAATCAAACAGTCAAATCATTAATTTAGAGGTCTCAGCATTGCTTATCGACCCTACCGTAGGTCCACAGTTGACTTGGGCGACCCGTGTAACCTTACAGAGTTTTCCAGAAAAATGGGCTCAGACGCCCATGTGGCCCACATGGCCCATGGCCTTGGCCATGTGGATCACACGGCCTGGTCTGGAATCCCACACACCCGTGCGGGTTCACTCGTGTGGGCCCACCCGCCTATGTTGCCGACACGGCTCAATTGGTCTAGCCCGTGTATCGCACATGGCCGTGCGCAGCAATCACACGGTCGTGCCGCTTGCGCACGGCCTGGCTCGTCGATCACACGGTCGTGTGGTGACTAACAGTCTTGCACACGGCCTACCACATAGGCGACCACGCGCCCGTGTGGCGTCGACAGAATGGTTTTTGACTTTCTATGAAACCTCATTTTCTGCATTTTCGGGTACACACATGGTTCCGGTTGAAGCTAAAACGACTCCCAAGCACTCCAGCACCTATATTCGATCATTAGAACAACATTTTAGTCACTTAAAGCTATACTCAATCGAAAACGCACGAGATGATTGAACGCTAACTCAATCGAAAACGCATGAGATGATCGAACGCTAACTCATAAAAATGTTACCTTCAATTAAACAATCGAGGTTTCGTGCACTTAGTTTGCCAATTAACCACCTCCAGCCCTCTAGTTATCTCCTAATCATCAATCAAGACCCCCATAAGCAGAGATCCATTAATCCAATCAAAACTAAAATACTGTACTTACCAAGACACAAAGAACCGAAGCGGAGGATCGTAGATACTAAACGGTAAAAAGAAAACAGTTAGGATCAAGTGCAAAGGGAAAAAATTCGGCACCAAAGGAGGAGATGGAACGGCAGAGGGGGAATTTTTTTATAGAAAATTATTTTCAAAACAAAAACAAATCCTATCAGATTTTCCCCCAACTCCCACTATTAGCATTTAACTAAAACTCAAACTCCTACACGCCACTAGCAACAAAAATAATTCCTCCTGCTCGCACAGGAATTCGAACCCTAGACCTCCAACAACTTAACACTCCGCTTAACCACCAGACCAGCAGGCCCATTCTGATATAATTTCCCTCACAATTAATTAAAAGCCTACTGAACAGAGCTATGGCTTAGTTCATAAAAATACCAAATTTTACCCAAGTTGAGACTTGAAATTGGGACCTCTCAGACACACCCAAACACACCCAAATCACTCAACCACTAAACTAGATAAGTATTTATGTCTTGAAATTACAAAAGCCAAAATTAACAGAAAACCGGGGCGTTACATCATCAACCACATATTCATTCATTTCATAATACATGAATATGAATTAAACGATTCGTATTATACATGAACTTACCTCAGACGTAGAAATAACGAAACAAGTCGATTAATCGAGCACTTTGTTTTTGCCTCGATCTCGATCCAAATCTCTCTTTATAATATTAAATTCAACTCATTCAATCACCAATTCATTCAATTTAATCGAACACACATATTTAGGGCATTTTACAAAATAGCCCTCACATTTTCACATTTTAACATTTAAGTCCCTATTCATAAAATTATCAAATACACATAATTTCACTATACTCTTGCTTAGCCGAATTTTCCCCTAGCTTATACAAGCCCACATATTTCATTTATTTCACATTTTAGTCCTTCACTTTCTCATTTTCACAATTTAGCCTATAATACTCAAATTCACTAAAAATTCAAAGACAAAATATGTTAACCCAACATTAAACTTTCATATTTCACCAACTATCAACACATAGCTCACATATTCATCAATGGAACATCTCAAAATCATTATCAAATTCTAAAATTAAGACATGGGCTTGATAGAACACAAAGCAACGATCACAAAAATGTAGAAATTATCAAAAACTGAACAAAAATCGTACCTCAATCAAGCTATGCAAGTGCCGAATATTTCAAAGCCCTAACTCTTTCTTTTCTTCTTCAATTTTTGGCATTAACAAGGACAGATGCTTTCATTTATGTTTTACATAATTAAAATATAACTTAAATCATCATTTACCAATTTGCCCTTAATGAATTAACCATTAAAACATATAATAGTTGTCCATAATAGTCCACTATTAATTATAATGGTATAATTACCATTTAAGGCCTTCACATTCAAAAACCAACTCATTTAAGCACATTAACAATTAGTACACATCTTTTACATTTTATGCGGTTAAGTCCTTTTTCGCAAATTGACACACAAATAATAAAATTTTCACACAGAACTTTCACACATACTTCGTCACATGCTGTAAACACGAAAAATAATATTAAAATATTTTTTTGTAACATCCCAAAATTGGGCCTAGTAGGATTGGGCCCAATGGGCCTTGAGCGAAGTAGCGTTTAAATTTTTGGAGAACAAGAGATCGGCTTAAATGCAAGTTGGACCTATTAGATAAGTGATTTTGGAAGGTTAGAGGGCTTCTATGAAGTCCCGGGATCGAACATTGGCTTTGGGGAAATTTTGGTTTTAGGTGAAAAAAAACCCTGGAAGTTGGCAGGTAGGCCTTAAGAATAAAATGTAGAGGAAAATGACACAGGTGGAGTGTGTGGTGTAGTGGCAAAGTGACGCCACATAAGAGACAAGGGGATGACGCCATAAGGAAGGAAGGAGGTCCAAGGTTCAAGTGTTGGCTCTTGCATTTTGGTTTTCTTTTTGCTTGGACCTTAGAATTTGGCTGTAGATTTATATTTAGTTGCGCATGGTTTAAGACACAAGAGGAGCTTGTGGCCAAGTGGTTAGCGGCATGGATTATGCTACAGGGGAGCCTGGGTTTGAATCTCATGAGAAGCAAGGGAGTATTTATTTTGCGGATTGGACGGCAAGAGTTTCAGTTGAATTTAAACTCTACTGACGAAGGGATCCCACATTAGAAAGATACAAAGAAGGAAGGTGAAGAGCTAGCTATATAAAGAGCATTCCAGGGGGAGAGTTAACATACCTTGGTGGGCGATTGGGCACAGGAGTGGTCACAGCGCGGTTTAACACCAGACTCCTATCAGGTGTGTAACTCTCTCTACAATAGAGCGGCAAATGCCGAAGTGCCGGTCACGGCAATAGTAGCCACACGAGCGAGCAAGCGCACGTGTGGGGCTTCAACGCGATGGTTGAGGCCATTAGTAGTATTCTTATGGGTTGAGGCTGCTTAGGGCCGCAATGGGCCGAAGTGGGCCCAATGGGCCCGTGGGCCCAATTGTATAAATTGTATGATGATATAGTATATAGTGAACTAGACTGGGTGGAACTTATATACGTGGCTAGATTTGTGTTAGGTGGGCCACACGAGCGTGTGGGCCCGAATGGGCCGAAATTGGGTTTTAGGCTGAATAGTTCGGTAAAAACCAGAAATGGTAATCGAGCTGCTCGGGGCGACATTTGGGCTTTTGGGAAAGGCCATTGCAGGTGCAAAATTACTGATATACCCTTGGAAGGGTAAAATACCAAAATACCCCTGAAGGTAAATTACGAAAATGCCCTTGGTAGGTAAAATTACAGTTATACCCTTAGAGGTTGATTAGCGTGATTATGTTGTTTTATGTCTATCTGATTATGATGGTAATTCATGTTATACTTATATTTGATATATGTTTTGCATACAAGACATACTGCATACACGAATTATTATGTTATATTGCATGGGGTATGATGTGAAGAAGGAGGAAATATGATCTCTTTTAAGACTGTCACCAGTGGTTAGGTACCACAAGTGGGTTGGCCCCACATATCATTACTTTGTGACTAAGTCTCAGTGGTTTGGAACCACCAGTGGTTAGGTACCACATATATCTTATTTGTGACTCGTCCCAGTGGTTTGGTACCACAGTGAGTTGGCCCCACATATTATTTTGTGACTTTTGTCACCAGTGGTTAGGTACCACTAGTGGCTAGGTGCCACAAGTTGGGTAGACACAGGAGATGCGGTTGGACAACTAGGATGGGTTGCATGACATGCATATTTGCATATGAATCTGTGTAAGAGCTTAACATCTTTTGGATGGGGATTTACACACTGAGTCTCGATGACTCACCCCTTTGTTTATTTTTGCAGGTAATAATAAATCGCGGATTTGGGAGCTGAGGCGGACTTGTGGTGGCCATACATTGTTTTCCCCGTAAACTTGTTCTCTTATTTCAAACTTCTTTTTAATTCGGGATTTTAAGTTGTAATAAGGCCGCTTTAACTTTATTTTTGGCATTTTATTTGTTTAGCTTTTAATTTGATCACTGCCTATTATTATTTTGTATGCGATACGGAATTTCCTAAACCCTTAATAACTGTTTTCCAAAATGTTAACAAAAGGATAACAAGCGAATAAATATTTAAACTCAAAATTTTTAACAACGCGCAGTTTCTAAACAACCCCTTTTATGTGACATGCCAGATCCGGTCGTAACGTTTAGGCCGGGTTTGGGGTGTTACAATTATGGTATCAGAGCCTAGGTTCAAAAACTCGGCTGTGGGTTTGGGTTCAAAAATGTTTTCAAAGGATGGTTTGGAAAATGGTTGAGAAAAATATATCTCTTTTCTGGAAGTATGGCACTCGAGTCTCCGGCACCAATCCGCACTGTAAGTTTCCTGATACTTTTCTTTGTTATATGCTGTATTTCGGGTAGCTATTCTGTGTGTTTGGTTTGGATGTGATGTTCAGATATATAGAGTTGGTAGCGTATGAAATTTTTGTCTGTTTTAATGGTTAGGTGTTTTTGAGTATGTGTAGGAGTTCTAAATTCTAGTTAAAAGTATATTAGTTTTATTAAGATCAGAGTGTGCAGCAAGAGCGTAGTGTGGTAGGTTAGGATGTATGACTGTTAGTTACTTGGAAATTTCTAGGAAGAAATTTCTTTAAAGAAGGTAGATTTGTAACATCCCGAAATTGGGCCTAGTAGGATTGGGCCCAATGGGCCTTGAGCGTAGTAGAGTTTAAATTTTTGGAGAACAAGAGATCGGCTTAAATGCAAGTTGGACCTATTAGATAAGTGATTTTGGAAGGTTATAGGGCTTCTATGAAGTCCCGGGATCGAACATTGGCTTTGGGGAAATTTTGGTTTTAGGTGAAAAAAACCTGGAAGTTGGCACGTAGGCCTTAAGAATAAAATGTGGAGGAAAATGACACAAGTGGAGTGTGTGGTGTAGTGGCAAAGTGACGTCACATAAGAGACAAGGGGATGACACCATAAGGAAGGAAGGAGGTCCAAGGTTCAAGTCTTGGCTCTTGCATTTTGGTTTTCTTTTTACTTGGACCTTAGAATTTGGCTGTAGATTTATATTTAGTTGCGCATGGTTTAAGACACAAGAAGAGCTTGTGGCCAAGTGGTTAGCGGCGTGGATTATGCTACAGGGGAGCCTGGTTCGAATCTCATGAGAAGCAAGAGAGTATTTATTTTTCGGATTGGACGGCAAGAGTTTCAGTTGAATTTAAACTCTACTGACGAAGGGATCCCACATCAGAAAGATACAAAGAAGGAAGGTGAAGAGCTAGGTATATAAAGAGCATTCCAGGAGGAGAGTTAACATACCTTGGTGGGCGTTTGGGCACAGGAGTGGTCGCAGCGCGGTTTAACACCAGTCTCCTATCAGGTGTGTAACTCTCTCTACTCTAGTTGTAGAGCGACAAATGCCGAAGTGCCGATCACGGCAATAGTAGCCACATGAGCGTGCGAGCGCACGTGTGGGGCTTCGACGCGATAATTGAGGCCATCAGTAGTATTCTTGTGGGTTGAGGCTGCTTAGGGCCGCAATGGGCCCGTGGGCCCAATTGTATAAATTGTATAATGATATAGTATATAGTGAACTAGACTAGGTGGAACTTATATACGTGGCTAGATTTGTGTTAGGTGGTCCACACAAGCGTGTGGGCCCGAATGGGCTGAAATTAGGTTTTAGGCCCAATAGTCCGGTAAAGACCAGAAATGGTAATCGAGCCGCTCGGGGCAACATTTGGGCCTTTGGGAAAGGCCATTGCAAGTGCAAAATTACTGATATACCCTTGGAAGGGTAAAATACCAAAATACCCCTGAAGGTAAATTATGAAAATGCCCTTGGTAGGTAAAATTATAGTTATACCCTTAGAGGTTGATTAGCGTGATTATGTTGTTTTATGTCTATCTAATTATGATGGTAATTCATGTTATACTTATATTTGACATATGTTTTGCATACATGACATACTGCATACACGAATTATTATGTCATATTGCATGGGGTATGATGTGAAGAGGGAGGAAATATGATCTCTTTTAAGACTGTCACCAGTGGTTAGGTACCACAAGTGGGTTGGCCCCACATATCATTACTTTGTGACTAAGTCTTAGTGGTTTGGAACCACCAGTGGTTAGGTACCACATATATCTTATTTGTGACTCGTCCCAGTGGTTTGGTACCACAATGAGTTGGCCCCACATATTATTTTGTGACTTTTGTCACCAGTGGTTAGGTACCACCAGTGGCTAGGTGCCACAAGTTGGGTAGACACAGGAGATGCGGTTGGACAACTAGGATGGGTTGCATGACATGCATATTTGCATATGAATCTGTGTAAGAGCTTAACATCTTTTGGATGGGGATTTACACACTGAGTCTCGATGACTCACCCCTTTGTTTAATTTTGCAGGTAATCATAGATCACAGATTTGGGAGTTGAGGCGGACTTGTGCTGGCCATACATTGTTTTTCTCGTAAACTTGTTCTCTTATTTCAAACTTATTTTTAATTCGGGATTTCAAGTTGTAATAAGGCCGCTTTAACTTTATTTTTGGCATTTTATTTGTTTAGCTTTTAATTTGATCACTGCCTATTATTATTTTGTATGCGATACGGAATTTCCTAAACCCTTAATAACTGTTTTCCAAAATGTTAACAAAAGGATAACAAGCGAATAAATATTTAAACTCGAAATTTTTAACAACGCGCAGTTTCTAAACAACCCCTTTTATGTGACATGCCAGATCCGGTCGTAACATTTAGGTCGGGTTTGGGGTTTTACATTTTTAACCTCGAATTTGTGGTCTCAAAACCCCTGTTCCGACTAGGGTTTAAACCGGGCTATTACATGGGTACTCAGGGAATTTTTTGCAAAATCTAAAAATTTTTCCTAAGTGCAGTGTAGCAACCCATTTTTCAGTGAAATCAGAACAGTGGTTTCAGGACCACAGATCCGACCCGAAATATAATTTATTTTTATTTATTATATGGTAGATATGTCGCGTGAAAATTTTGATACGAAATTTTTATCGATTTAGTGCTTAATTACGAGAAGGACTAAATCGCATAAAATGTGAATGTTGAATTCTAGTAGGTTTAAGGATCAAATAGCTATGGAATTCAAAACTAGGGGTCCTTATATGGTAGTTAGACCATTAAGAAAAGTATGTAGATTTTTCATGGTAACTCATCCATGGAATTATAGATAAAGGTCAAGGACTAAATTGGAAATAGAAAAAATTTAATTAATTAAAAGATGATAAAAGAAAATATCATCTTATTTTGTCATCTTCAACTTTAAAAATTCATGGAAACCCTAGGAGAGATAAAACAACTTTAGAGGCTTAATTGGGTAAGTTCTATTGTTCCGTTTTTAGTAATTTTGGTATTTTTGAAACCAAGATAGCTTAATCTCTCTATTTGAGGGATTAATTTGAAAAGTTATCAATGTATGAAAATGGGTCATGGATTTATATGCTAGAAATTAGAAATTTATGGTAGAAAATGGAAGATTATTGATAGATAAACAACTTTTACAAAGTGATTTTTGATGAAAACATGATTTAGGGACTAAAATGAAAAGTTGTAAAATTTGATGAAAAATTCTGAAATTTTATGAATACATGTGCTGTAAATTTTGTAATGGGGCTTTGGTTAGGCTTGAAATAGGGAGTAATTTGCACAAGTTTCATTTTCTAGGCCTAGGGACAAAATCAGAATTTATGGAAAAGTTAGGGGCAAAATGGTAATTTCACCTAGGATGTAAATTGAGTCCATTTAAATATGAAATGTATGAAATTGATAGTTAAATTCATTTATATAGATCCAAAAAACACAAACTCGAGGCTAGATCGAGAAAAAGAAAAGATTTCGAGTTAGTAGATTATTACGCGAACAAGTGTCGAGGTAAGTTCGTGCAACTTAATTGAATGTTGTGTTTGTATGTAATGTGATTTATGTTAATATGCTTTACTTGTACGTTATGATGGAAAATTTGCTACATGCTTGAAATGGTGATAAAGGGGGTAGTCCCGATTGAATGTTGAAGTTCAATGATTTTATGCGCTTTCCCGAAAACAATAAGGTCCTACATTTGTTGCAGACGGGATTTACCTCGGAAGAGTAATCTCATTGATCTTGTTATATAAAGGATTTAGCCTGGACTGGTAATCCTGTTATACGATATATGGCTCGAGAGTGTGTTTCTTGGTTAAGTGCCTTAAGGGGTACCCTTGAATAAGAAATTGACGGACATAAAACTCTTGACATGGCATGAAAATCTTGAGATGATATGATAATGACTCGAAAGAATATTGCTTGATGAGCTCGTCTATGTTACTTGATTGATATGAAGATTTTGGTGACTAACATGTTTGATTGAATGTATGTGATTAGGCAATTTAGCCAAATGGATGGAAACATAACATTGTATGCCTAGATTTTAATAACAGGATTGGTAAGTTTAATTTTCGTTATACAAACTTACTAAGCATGTAATGCTTACTCCGTTTATTTTTCCCTTGTTTTATAGTGCTCGAAAGCTCATGAAGGTCGGAAGATCATTAGAGCATCGTCACACTATCAACTAACATTTTGGGTATATTTAGTGAAATCATTTTGAGTATAATGGCATGTAGCTTAAAATGATACTTTGTAACCTAGCCATTACAATGGCTAGTATTAGTTAATTTTGGTATGACTAAGTAAATTATTATGATATACATATATACACATGTTTTGTAATAGTCCAGTTTAGACCCTAGTCGAAAAAGTGGTTTCGGGACCACAAATCTGAGTCAATGAAATATTTTAATATTATTTTCTGTGCCTTTGATATGTGATTAAGCATGTGTTAAAGTTTCGTAAGTTAATTTGTCCGTTTGTATGCTTAATTTGAGAAAAGGGTTAAATTGCATTAAATGCAATATTTGCATGCTATTTGTTAAAGCATCTATGTGTTGTGGCTTTTAATTGTTGTGGCCTTATGAGGCAATTAAATCATTTATAAGATAGTGGTTGGTTAATAGTCAATAATAGCCTTGAATTATATATTATAATATGTTTATTAAAAAGGCTAAATTAGTAAATTGATAAATAAAAGATTATTAAACAAAACCAAGGCTAAAATGCTATCATCTTTTATGTTTCACCACCGAAAATCAAAAAAAAAAAAAAAGAAAAAGAAAGGGTTTGAATTCTTCAAATATTTGGCTAGCTTGTGGTCAAATTAAGGTATGTTTTGAATTTGGTTTTTGATGATTTTTATGTTTTTGAGATTGTTGCTTAGTCTATTATCAAGCCCATGTTGTAATTTGAAGAATTGATGATGTTTATAAGATGTGCCATTGATGAAATGGTGAGCTTTGTGATGAGTATTGGTGTTTAATGAAAGATATGTGTTTAATGAACATGTTTTGTTCTTGAATTTTTGGTGAATATAGCTAATTAGGGCTTAATTGAGAAAATAGTATTTTGAGGGAATAGATTGTGAAATAAATGAAATGTATGGACTTGTATGAGATACATGAACATTTGGCTAAGCATGGGTATATGGTGATTTTGTGTATTTTGTGATTTTGTGAAATAGGGACAAAATTGTCCAATGTGAAAATGTGAGGGCTAAATTGCAAATTGCCCTAAATGTGTGTTTTTCGATTGAATTGAATGAAATAGTGAATAAAAGGGTTAAATTTAAATATGTATAGATCAAGAACCGAAGAAAACAGACTTAGATCGCGGGAAATCTAAAGTAATCGAGTAGTCGTATCGTTTCCATTAAACCGAACTTGAGGTAAGTCGATATACAAATAAATGCATTTGTATTGAATTATGTATGTTCATATGACTATTGGTAATGATGAAAGTATATGATGTGTTGTGTACATGAATTCCGAGATGGAATCGACATAGTGTTAATGTTCGAAAAGTCTCATACGAACCTAGGAATAAATAGGATTACATATGTCATGACATAGGTGTCTGTTATGTAATATCATGTAAGACCACGCCAAGACGTTGGCATTGATTCGAGATTTCGTGTAAGACCACGTCTGGGACGTTGGCATCGATATAAGACTTACGTGTAAGACCATGTCTAGGATATTGGCATCGTATTTATTCGTGTAAGACCCTGTCTGGGACAGTGGCATCGATATCTGATTACATGTAAGACCACGTCTGGGACATTGGCATTGTACTACTATTCTAAGCACTCTGAATATCCTATTAGTTCCGAACGGTTCAGCGGGCAAGTCCGAGAAACGAACGACTATTTGATCTGTATATCTGTGTCAGGTACATTTGATATGTGCACATTGTGTGTATAAAAAGGTAAGTATATTCATAAACTTACCTAGATGAGTTATGTATTTGAATATGAGAATGTAAATGTGTTACATGAATGGACAATCTATGATCCATTAAAGTATATGGTGATATGTAGGATTGATAGATGAATGGCTAAGTAAATGGGACAAGAAGAATTATGGCTATGCAATTAAGCTATTAGTGAATCCATATTGATTATATGTTTTGAATGCTTATATGCTAAGGTTATTTTTATACGGCTTACTAAGCTTTTGGAAAGCTTATTTTGTGTGTGTGTTTACTCTGTTTTATAGGTCGTCAAAGCTACGAAAGGCTTGAGAATCGTTAAGGATCATCACCACACTATTAAGCTCAACTTTGGTACTTTTGAATGTGTATATAGCTAATATGGCATGTATAGACTAGTCCTTTTGGATTATGTTTGAAATGTGTATAAATAGCCATGAGTGAATATGATATATGATACATGTTTTGGCATGGCTTGATAGCAAATGAAATGGTCAAGGCTAAGGTAAGCATATGAATGCAATATGAGTATGTATGTTTGATCAATGAAGTGCTTATATGAAAGGAAAAAATGTAGACGTATCATGCTTAGATATATATGTGATTTAGTTGTGCAAATTGGTATGCAAATTAGCATATTTAGAAATGAGATTGAATGTAAAGATTTGTTGAGTATTTGACATGTTTTTTTGTTGTCAATTGTGCATGAAATGAATTGGTTTAATGCCTGTAGGTATGACCCAAGTGTGGGTGGCATTTTGGCCTTGCAAATGGCCTATTTTGCATACACAGCCGTGGCACACGGGCGTGCTTGGTGGCCATGTGAGCAAGTCAGTAGGTAGCTTAATTTTACATGGCCATGGCACACGGGCGTGTCTGGTGGCCGTGTGGATAAGTTAGTATACATGCTCTATTTTGGCACGACCGGGACACATGGGTGTGTCTGGTAGCCGTGGGAGGCACACGGCCTGACCACACGGGCGTGTGACCGTTGTAACTTTGAAAACATTTTAAATTTCTGATAATTTTCGTATGTGTTCTGCTTAGTCCTAGACCTAATCTAAAGCATGTTTGAGGTCTCGTGGACCTACACAAGGGACACTTGATTGTGTTGGATGAATTGCATTATGAAATGTCCGTAAAAAGTTTTTGATTTTTCGGTAATACCTTTAACCCTAATCCGGCGACGGATACAGGTTAGGGGTGTTACATGTTTTATGTTATGAATATGTTATCAAAGGTGGCTTAGCACATATGCATGTAGTGACATGCCTTGTTAAATGATGTGGATTGCCCAATTTGAAGTCTTGAATTGGTTGGTATTGCATGTGTGTTTCAAGTGCAGGTCTCGGATAAAATTTTGGGTGAGAAATGAAGCTAGAAATGGCTTCATTTTGTCCACATAGGCAGACACACGGACGTGTGTCTAGACTGTGTGTGACATACGGCCTGGTAACACGGGCATGTAGTTAGGCCGTGTGTCCCCTACACCTTAATTTTGAGAAATAGAATGCTCAGGATTGGGCACATGGGCAGTGACACGGGCGTGTGTCTCAGCCGTGTGTGCCACATGGCCTAGAACACGGGCGTGTATCTTGGCCGTGTGAAACCTGCACCTAATTCAAATTAATTTAATTTAACCACACGGCCTAGCACACGGGCGTGTGGCATGGCCGTGTGGCGCAAGTCAGAGAGCACCCTAAATCAAACACGGCTGTAGTACGGGCGTGTTCCAGGGTCACGCAGGCATGTCCCTTAGACCACACGGACGTGTGAGTCCTGCAGCTTAGAAAAATTTTGTAATTTTGCGAAAAATTCTTAGAGGTTCTGATTAAGTACCGATTCGATTCTAATGCTCGTATTGGGCCTCGAGGGTCCATTTAAGGGACATTATGGATGATCTCGGTATATAATAGTAAATTTACGTAGTTTAATAGAAAAATATTCTGAATGTTCTGGTAATGCTCTGAAACCCTATTTTAGCGACGGGTACAGGTTAAGGTGTTACATTTAGTGGTATCAGAATTACGGTTTAGCTGATTCTCAGATTTGACGTAGCGAACATGAGTTTAGCTATACATTCCATTATATAAATTGTGATAGTGTGATGACTCCTGGTCATTTTAAATGTGTTTTTCATATAGTAATGTCATCCAACCGAGCTAGAGCTGAATCCGAGGAAGCTAAGAGCAATGCTTCAGCTTCAGTACAAAGAGTTGCATTTTCGTCTGGTAGGGAAAGGCCCATGTCTGAGGGCCGAAGTGAGGAGGCAAAAAAAGCCTTCTTTCAAATGATGAATGAATGGTTTACACAGTACTTGAGAACAAACCCTACTGTACAACAACCTCCCCCACCTACTCCCCAACCGATTCCTGAGGTACCACAGGGTGCCGAACCTGTTAGAATTTGTATGCCTTTGATAGATAAAATCCGCAAGCATGGGGAAAAAGAATTTAGAACTACCGCAGATGATGATCCAGAAAGGGTTGAGTTTTGGCTAGAAAATACCATCCGGATTTTTGATGAACTATCCTGCACACCTGTTGAATGTCTGAAATGCGCGGTATCTCTACTGAAAGATACAACATATCATTGGTGGAATACCATAACTTTAGTAGTACCGAGGGAGAATGTCACATGGGAATTTTTCCAAGCTGAATTCAGGAAGAAGTATGTTGGTCAGAGGTTCATGGATCAGAAAAAGAAAGAATTTCTAGAGCTTAAACAAGGAAACATGACTATATCCGAATATGAACAGAAATTTGTTCGGTTGAGCAAGTATGCCAAAGAATGGGTTTTAACCGAGGCTGAAATGCGTAAACGCTTAGAAGAGGGCCGATGAACTCGAAACTAACTAATATTTCAACAAAGGCAAGCGCACCTATCGAACAGTAGTATAGCTTTGATGAGTCCAGAATATCGTATCCTCAAGGACCAAAATTACTAGTAATAGCTATCTTTTTATTATCTAGCCTAATAATTAAGGGATTTTGTTTTAATCTAAAATTTAACTAATGAATTTACTAATGAACGTGACAGATAGTGAAGAAGGTATCGAATAAACCAATGAATAAAGATAATACCCGATGAGGAATCCACCTAGACTTCACTTATCATTCTGGCTCTGAATTAAATGATTTATTCACTTAACTTGATCCGTAGAAATACCTAAATTATGTTAATATCTCTTTCGAGACTAAAAACAACTGACTCTAGGTTGATTAATTGAAATCTCTTTCTAATTAAAACCCCTATCGTCGCATTAACTTGATCTATGGATTCCCTTATTAGATTTGACTCTATTTTGGCAGATTTATGTCGCCCTATTTCTAGGGTTACAATCAACTCCGCTTAATTATGCTGGATCTACTCTTAAACAGGGACTTTTGCTCCACTGAATTAGCACATCAATCTTGAATTAATATTCCTGAAAACATTAAAACAAGGATTAAGAACACATATTTAAGAACAAGAACAAGTAGTTATCACGTAATTCATATTTATTAAATAATAAGATTCATCTAGGTTCATCCTCCCTATGTATTTAGGGAGTTTAGTTCATAACGTATGAGGAAAACATCTTAGAATTAAGAAAACAACAAGAAATAAAGAACCCAAAAACATTGATAGAACTGGATGGAGATCTTCAATCTTAGAGTGAATCCACTTTCTAAAATGATTCCGACGGCTTCCTTCGAGTGATTTCTTCGATCTACTCTGTGTGTCCTCTAGGTCTTCCTCTGGCGTGTATTTATAGGCTTTAGAAGGCTCAGAAACCCTAAAAATTGGCTTTTTCAGCGTGAAAACAAAGTAGGGTGCGACAGGGACACAGGCGTGTGCTCAGCTCGTGTGAGGGTGCTCAGGCCGTGTGAAATTTTGAGTGGCTCAAGATCGACACGGGCTGGCACACGGGCGTGTGTCCAGCCTGTGTGGTTCTGGCTTGGCCGTGTGGATCCTTAAAATGGCTCGTTTTGTACAGTTTTGGCCCGTTGTCCGCTCCTTTCACTTCCCTATGCTCTCCTAAGTATAGAAATACAAATTTAAATGATTAGGAGCATCGAATTCACCAAATTATATAAATAAACATCCAAAAACATGCTAAGCGTGGGATTAAAATGTGTTACTTTTATTGTTTATCAAATATCCCCACACTTAACCGTTTGTTTGTCCTCAAGCAAAATCCTCAACTCACAATTAAAATTAAACTTCCTTAATTCACAATTCTTATCAATAATGTCTTATCATAATTCAAAAATAATTCATACATTGATAATTTAACTAAAAGATTCCTAAGGATTCAAACAATCCAAGTCACAAATTTTTATAGCACAAAAACATAGGTGTTTCCCCTTATCTAAATAATTACCTTTGATTCAAAACTGACAAGAATTGACATCCTTACTAAAGCTTCACTCAAATCACTCAAAGTGTTTAAGGTTCAAATTAAGCACTCAAAAGTCAAACATGAAAAGTTATTACCATAGGCTTGCATGTAAATCAAATCTCCACCATTATAAAATGAGATGATACACAAATCAAAAGTTCTTAAAAAGGGCTGTAATGGGCCTTGGGTTAAAGGTGTGGATAAAGGCTGAATTAGAGGGTTAAAATCGAGATCGAATTGACAATTTTCCTAACTAGAAAAATAAACTAATACTGAATAATTACATCAATTGAAAAATAACATGAGCTTCTTCTCTATAACATAGAACTAATAATGAATATATATTTCCAACTTTTTTTTTGATATCATACACAATAATAAAGAAATTAACAACTGAAATAAAGAACATAGTTAGGCAACTGACCAAATCAAATCTCGACAAAAAAAGGGGGTTAATACAATAGGGAAAATTCTTAGTGAATCAAAAAAGAATGAGTTTTAGGTTAATATTAAGGGTATATTAAGAAATGGTTTATTAGGGTCAAAGGGGTTCACTAGGGGTTAATTATGAAGGTAGGCTTTTTGGGATAGGTGGGTTAAAACTTAAGTGCCTTTATCATCTCAGTATATCAAATCAAAGATGTGGTCTCAATATGTATAATCGAAGTAAGTTCTAGAATAACAAATCAATATTGCCACACTCATAATCAATAAAGAAGTAAGCAAGAAAAATGTATGCTCATAAAAGGCTCAAAATCTAAAAATTATGGTTTTTGATGTCAATCTCGTAAATCTCAAACTTCAATGTAATATTTAAACTTAGGGAAACAACCTAGAAATTTTAATTCTGAAAATAGACTTATCATGCTTGATTCTCTCGTGTCTTAAAGTTTAAAAAATTAATGCATAATTACCTATGACTTAATCCAAAACATATCAATCAAAATCATAAATCAATAAAAATTCATTCTAATAGTAATATGAGAAAATTACTTAAGAACAAGACATAATTCAGGGATTTTCGGATAATGATATAATTAACCTCCCCACATTTAAGATGTACATTGTCCTCAATGTACCAAAATAGATAATGACAATAGAATAAGAATATCATAAGAGAGGGAGAGAAGTGAAACTTCCTGAAGTTTGGATGAAATCCGTGGAATAGTTGACGCGGAATTGTAGATATAACAAAGTGAATTGCATAGTTCTGAGCAACTAATAAGAAAATAAATACAACTCTGGAAGATGATTAACGGATTACTCGATTAGGAATAATTATAAAAGCTAAAATATAGTTCAGAGTATAAAAGATAAGTCTTAGAAAATATGATAAGAAACATAAGGAAAGTAGACTAACAATAAAAATAAAATGAAAAAGAAAGATAAAGATAAAGATAAAAATAAAATAAATGGACTCAAAGGTCCTCATCAGCAGACGCGTCGCGAGGTGGCGGTGTCGAAGGTGAAATATGGAGATGGTGGCATATCTACTGTAAGGTGGCCTTGAGACTGTCGAGCCACTGATAACATGTTGCTCGAAATGAGTGAGTCACTCGGATATGTCATTCAAAGTAGCGGCAGAAGAAGGGGGTCGGTGACTCGGTGGTGGAAGGTGTGCTAGATCTTCGTGAGGGAGAGGAACATCCTCAGTGATGTCCTCGGGATCATCCTGATCATCAAGGCGAGACAAGCGGTACTGGGGAGGATGAATCCACGGCGTCACTCGATCATCCTCATGTGAAGCATGCTCGAGATGCCCTAAAGGGACATCTGGCCAACAAGTGTGAGTGTGGAGGACTGCTCCGGTGTGTCGAGGAGACCGAAGTGTCAAGTGAGGTGAGTCACGTAAGGGCCTAAGCAGATGAGGCCCCTCCTATGGCGATCAGTCTGATGGAGGAAAGATATAGCAAGGAAATACGCCAAGTTGATAATACGTCGTGTGTGCTCACAATGCCGGTGCTCTCTCTCCGACTTGTCAAAGTGTGAGTGAGGAGTGCGTGAATATACCTTAGGGCAGGAGAGAGAGAAGTCACATTCGAGCGACTAGGATCATAGGTCGTCAGGCCACCCATATCGTTCCAACAATGCGAGGGCGAGTAATGAATATGGCGATGGAGCTGAAGAAAGTCCTTGGCGCTCATGAACTCCTCTGCTTATAGTCCCAAAGTAGCACCAAATTCTGGGACGCTCATGTGACGCACCAAACCGCCAAGGTGAAATATGATGGTGCCGGCTCGTCATGGACTGACATGACGCTCTGATGGTGGAACGTCGAGCAGAACACCAAGGTAATCGCCATATAAGTGGGCTCGACGATATTGAAGAATTAATCCCATGGTGCTGTGATGATGAGCGCGCGAACCTCATCAGCGAGGTGGACCTGCTCCAACGCAGCCCAATCAGTGCAGTGGCCTAAACCTAGAGGTTGTACTCGAACAAGCTGAAATAGGTCCTCCTGTGGGTCCGCGGTAAATTTGAGATAAGGGTGGTGCACTTCAACGGAGGCGCTCGAGGAGGTCGCACCGGGACCCTTCCGCTTTTTCGAAGCGGGGACGGCGACCTTAGTCTTACCTCGGGCGTTTGTCATGATAAGCCTGAAAACATAATAGATTTTCAATAAATAAACCAAGCATCACCAAAGTTAAGGATGTACGATCCCACTAGGTTGAAATAGTAATCTACTACTCAAATAAGAACGAATCATAATATTCTAAAAATCGGAAATAAATAATCCTAATGCCAAAAACTAAGAACACATCATTTGACCTAACAAATTATAAACTAGTAAGCAAAGAGATTGAAACAAAATACTAAAAATTCATCATGACCAAAAAGAATAACAAGAATAATAACAATCCTAGTCTAAATGGAAATAAGGAGAATAATAATAAGATAATAATAATAACAATAATAACAATAATCCTAATAAAAATAATAAAGATTAAAATAGTAAACAAAATAAATAAATAAATTAATTAATTAAATAGACAATAATAATAATAAATGAATATGGGTTGATTTTGTGAATTTGATGTTCTGAGAAAAATGGACTAAATTGATAAATTGTGCAATTATGAGGGTTAATTTGCAAATAGCCCTAAATATGTGTATATGGATTGAATTGAATGAATTAGTGAATAAAAGGGTTAATTCTGAATATGTTTTGATCAAGAACCGAGGAAAACAGACTTAGATCTCGGGAAAGCGAAAGTAATCGAGTAGCCGTTTTCGTTTTCGTTAAACCGAATCCGAGATAAGTCATTATGCAAATAAACGTATTATTAATGAATTATGTGTATTCTTATGATGATTGCTATAGATGAATGGTTACGATATGATCTGTTTATGAATTCCGAGATAAGGTCTATATAATGATAAATCTGAGAAGTCGTGTATGAACTTATGAATACAAAGGTATCTATTTTGTTTTATCATGTAAGACCACATCCGAGACGTAGGCGTTGATTTGAGATTACGTGTAAGACCATGTCTGGGACATCAGCATCGTATTGATTCGTGTAAGACCAGGTCTGGGACATTGGCATCAATATGAGCTTTACGTGTAAGACCATGACTGGGACATCGGCATCGTAATGATTCGTGTAAGACCACATCTGGGACATTGGCATCGGTATGAGCTTGACGTGTAAGACCATGTCTGGGACATGGGCATCGTATTGATTCATGTAAGACCCTGTCTGGGACAGTGGCATCGATATCCGATTACATGTAAGACCTCGTCTAGGACGTTGGCATTGTACGATTATTCTGAGTCTCTGAGTATCCTATTAGATTTCGAAAGGTTTAATGAGCAAATCTAAGCTATGAACAATTATGTGAATTTGTATTCGTTTTAGGTACGTTTGGTATGTACACTAAGTGTGCATAAGACGTAAGTACTTATATGACTTTGATTTGAAGAAAAGTATGATTGAATATGATAACGAGAATGAGATGCAAGAATGGTTATGAAAGAGTTATGTATATATATATATATATATATATGATTCTTGAATGGATGAATGTGGTAATTGTGGCTAAGTATATGAACCAAAGCAAATATGTGATAGTTTGTTAAGTAATGTTATGTGCCAATGTACCTTATCCATATATGCCTTTTATGCTAAGTTTATTTGTATTATGACTTACTAAGCTTTTGGAAAGCTTACTCTATGTGTGTGTTTTCTCTGTTTTATAGGTCGTCAAAGCTATTGAAGGCTCGGGACCGTCAAGGATCATCATCACACTACTAAGTTTATTTTGGTACATTATGAAAATGTATATAGCTAGATATGGCATGTATAGGCTAGTATTCGGTATAAGTTGTTATATGAACTTAGCCATGGGATTTGGCTCTGGGATTATGCATTGTGATATTGATATGTGAAGCATGTTTTGGCATGGTTAGTTGATTCATGAAATGGTCAAGCTTTTAAGTTAAGCAAATTAATGTATTATGCTTATGTTATATATATTTGGGTCTTGGAAGTTGGCATAGTTGAAATTGGTATTGAATGTATTGATAGAATGGTTGTTTTGGTATGTTATTGGTTGTGAAATATGCATGAGAAGTGTTGGTAAATGTTGTATGTAGGTTTGACCCAAGTGGGTGGCATTTTGGCCTTGAAAATGGCCTATAATGTCACACGGTTGTGGCACACGGGCGTGCCTTGTGACCATGGCGTAAAGTCTGTAGCTAGCATATGAGAACACGGTTGTGGCACACGGGCGTGCCTAGTGACCGTGGGGGCCAATTCAGTATAGTCCACGGCCAGGGTGCACGAGCGTGCTTGGTGATCGTGGAAGTATAGTCAGAATAGACCACAGGGAGGACACACGGGTGTGTCTAATAGCCGTGGGAGGCACACGGCCTACCCACACGGGTGTGTAAGCCCTGAAACTTAGAAAAGTTTTAATTTTCCATGAAATTTTGTATGTGTTTTGATTTAGTCCCAACTCAGTTTATAAGCATATTTAAGGTCTCGTTGACCGTATTAAGGGACATTATCTTTGAGAATGATGAATGAATGTATGAATTTCTGTAAATGCTTTCTAATCTGTTTGATAACACTTCTAACCCTAATCCGGCGACGGACACGGGATAGGGGTGTTACAGTAAGTTAATATGTAATTTCTTTAGAAGTTTAAGAAATTTACTGAATTGTTCATCTGTGTGGTCTATCTTCATTCTGTAATTACCGATTTTGGTTTATCATGGCTTACCTCAGCCTTACCTTCCTCTACCACTTTCTCTTGCCTCAATTCTGGTTCATTTAACCCTTCACTATCGTGAGCTGTTATGGCTTGAAGATGCTCCTTTGGGTTTGTTTCAGTGTTGCTTGGCAAGCTACCTTGTGGTCATTCAGATATGATCTTAGCAAGTTGTCCTAATTGGTTCTTGATCCCTTGAATCGATGCTTCTTGATTTTTGAGTGTTGTTTCGGTGTTTTGGAAACGGGTTTCTAACACCGCGATAAATTTTGTTAGTATCTTCTCAAGGTTCGGCTTCTTCTCTTGTGGGTAGGGTTGCTGTTGAAAGCCTGGGAGGGTGATACGGTCCGTCTCGGGTTTGAAGACGAATCGTAAATGTTGCCCGATCGTAAATTAGGTAGTTTCTCTTTTAATTATCAAAAGGGTTAATTTTATTGGAAATAATATCTTTGAAAGGTAAAGATAGGTGAGAGGTTGAAATGGATACGTATTTGAAACAAGAAAGAACCTTTAATAAAAATTAAAGGCCCGAATCTTATAAGTTTCAAATTGATGGAATGAGTTTTGAAATAAAACCGAGACCCACTATCTACCGAGATAGGAACCAACGGTATAGGTAAATGAACGCCACACCCGAAAGGATGATAAGTTCGAAACAAGGAAAGAATGACACCACTAGAAAACTAGATAAGTCAATTCAAACCTTGAGAATTAGGAGAGTAAATACTCACCAAAAGAAATTCTTCTTTCTTTCAAATTCAAAGTTGTTTACAAAAATGAAATTTGCAAAATATTTATAGGCTTTTCCAATAATAGCTGAATAGGGAAGGAATAAACTTGAAAATTCCAGAAGGGCAAGAGGGCTTCAATCTCTATTTGTGTGCACGAGTAGTTGACTTGGTGGGGGATTTGTGAGCATTCGGCTAAGGGAAGGGCTAGTCACGTTGGAGACAAGGTATCATGTAAGACAAAAAGATCATGGAGCATGAAGGTATGGCCACTTGCAATTAAAATAAAGCACTTGAATGATGTGGCCGTTCAACCTAAACTCCACCAAAGCTTGCTGCCGTATGCCACTTGCATTTGCCATAAGTTTGACTAAATTATCCTAATTTAAAAGTGCTTAAGCCGTCCACTATGCATGCTTTCCCCTTTGCTTATTATTTTATGCGCACATGGCCTAATTTAGGTGTGGCCGTCCACTTCCATGGTGACTTATTTACATGTTTTCATCATTTCAATTTAAATAAAATCCCATCCTTCAAGCACTACCCCTTTGTCGTCCACTATGGTCTCCACTACATATGCACATTTCATTTGTTTATAGCTCCCATCTTGCTGTCCATATTTGAAGCACTAAGTATTTTATTCATCCCAAAAATCATGCTCATTCCAAAGCCATACATGCTTTATTCTTGTGCCGTCCAACATGCCCTTAAATAATACATGTTTAATTCATCATGCCTTTGCAATTCACTTTAAAAATTCAGCCCTTTTTGTGCCATGCATTCATGCTTTGCCGTCCCATGCCTTGCTTCAATTAAAATTCTTCAATTGTTTATTTTATGCTCCATATTACCGCATGTTCATTTTGTAAATTCCACCATGATAATTCAATTTCAATGCTTGCATTTCCACTATCACTCATTTGTTAGACTTTCAGCTACCATATTCCATGACATCAAAAACGTGGAGCACTACAAAATGCATAAAAATCACATTAATTAAAATTCGACTAGACAGAATTTTAATCACCTTATTTAAACACTAGGTAAGAGCATACTAATATTCAACTTCGACAAAGACTAACTAAAAACTTGTACTATCTAAACAAATAAATAAGAAATAAGAAAATGAAGTTACTACTGAAAATAAAACATGCGTAAATTAAAGTGTTAAATAAACTAGCAGTCGGACTAGCTAGTATATTCAACTTCAAATAAGTTGTATGAGTTCAGCATGTTTTTGGGCTCTCTTCTATGGTCATCCCAAATTTGTGCCACCAACACCATTGTGGCATCTTTGAATTGTTTGGTTCGGGAACGTGTAATTGGCCCATTAGGCAGCCTCATCGGGTCATGGTTGACGTCTGTCACAGGCTTCGTAGGTGAGCTCGTATCAGAGGGGTTGTTGTTTCTGATTTCCTTGGCCACCCCATGAGAAGTTGGGATGGTTCCTCCAACCTGGATTGTACGTGTTACTATAAGGGTTATTCTGAGGTCTAGAATTGTTACCCAAATAATTCATCTGTTCGTTTTCTATGCCGGGGTTGTAGGGTGGGTATTCTGTATTGCTCATCCCTCCTTCATTTGTATCATACTGCATAACTGGATGTACCTACGAATAACCACACAAACCGTCAATCTTTTTATTTAACATCTCTACCTGATTTGATAGCATGGTCACTGCGTCGAGGTTGAAAACACTGGCGGCTTTTGTTGGCCTTGTCCTTGTAACTTGCCACTGATAGTTATTCAATGACATCTCTTCAATGAATTCGTAGGCAGCCTCAGGTGTTTTGTTGTTTAGGGTACCGCCGGCAGCCAAATCAATTAACTGCCTAGTTGAAGGGTTCACACCATTGTAAAAGATTTGAACCTGTAGCCACAAGGGTAACCCATGGTGAGGGCAACTCCTTAGTAGATCCTTGTATATCTCCCATGCATCGTAAAGTGCCTCTAAATCCATCTGCACAAAAGAAGAGATATCATTCCTCAACTTAGCCGCTTTAGCCGGCGGAAAATATTTTAACAAAAAATTTTCGGTCATTTGTTCCCATGTAGTGATTGATCCTCATGGTAACGAGTTCAACCACTTTTTAGCTTTGTTCCTCAACGAAAAGGGAAATAACCGAAGGCGAATGGCATCATCAGAAATGCCATTTATTTTGAAAGTAAACTCAAGAAAATTTGCCAAGTGATTGTTTGGATCCTCATCCTGCAAACCATGAAACTGAACAAATTGTTGTATCATCCGAATTGTGTTAGGTTTTAGTTCAAAATTATTTGCAGTAATAGCAGGTCTAACAATACTTGATTCAGTTCCTGTTAAATTAGGTTTAGCTTAATCATACATAGTACGAGGAGCAGGATTTTGATTCACCGGGTTTGTGGCAACCATAGGAGGTAGCAGATTGTTATCAGCCATCTCTTCTGTAGTATTGATTTCGTCTTCTTGCTCTCCTTCTATGTATTGTAAGCTTCGCCTTATTTCTCTTCTGTTTCTGTGAACGGTACTTTCAATTTCACTGTAAAAAAGTAATGGTCCTGACGGGTTCCTTCTAGTCATAAACTGAAGGTTCCTGCCAAAAGCAAAGAAAGAACAATTAGTAAATTAAAAATAAGAATGGCTAAAGTAATAAAAATTTAACGTTGACTTGATCCGTAGGATTCCCTAATTTATATTAATACCTCTTTTGAGGCTACTAACGTCTAACCCTAGGTTGATTAATTGAAATCTCTTTCTAATTAAAACCCCTAGTGTTGCATTAACTCGATTTATGGACTCCCATATTAGGTTTGACCCTAATCCGACAGATTTTCGTCGTCCTATCTCCGGGAGTGCGATCAACTCCGCTTAATTATGCTAGATCTACTCTTAAATAGATACTTTTGCTCCTCTGAATAAGCACATCAATACTTGAATCAATATCCTAAAATATTAAAGCAAGAATTAAGAACAAATCAAGTATTTATCATACAGTTCAGAAAATAATAACAAGATCCATCTTAGGTTTCATCCCCCTCAGGCATTTGAGGGGTTTAGTTCATGCTTATAAAAGAATACATCTCAGAAGAAATTAAATAAAAAAACATAAAGAAAAACTCTAAAACCCCCTGAAGGAAATTGAAGGGAAAATCCTCAGTCTTGAGCGTGATTCCGACTTCTGAGATGGATCAACTGGCTTTCTCTGAGTAATTCCCTATATTCAGCCCTCTCTGGCTTCACTCCTGTCAAAAGCCTTGATAAAGGCCTTCTTTCGAACTCCACCCTAGGTTTGCCCCCTAGGGTGTTTATATAGGCTTCGAGATGCCTTTCTTGGCCCACAAGTCTCCTAATCTGAATGAAATTCATCCCAGTTTCAGCAGGGACACGCCCGTGTGACACGCCTATGGTCAATAGTCCAGGCCGTGTTCAATTCGGCTTGCCACACACGGCCATGTGGTCCGCCTGTGTGCGGTGGTCCAGGCCGTGTAGGCCCATTTTGTCCCTTTTTGGCCCATTTCTCATTCTTTTCGACTCCCTAAGCTCTCTTGAGTATAAAACATGAAATTAAGAGATTAGGAGCATCGGATCCAACAAATTCAATGGAAAATCATCCAAAAGTAAGCTAAGCATGGGGTTAAAATATTTGTAAATTATAGTTTATAAACTATCTTCAAACCACATCTTCTCATCAACCACACGATCATGAGGTATATCATTTTCATAACCCATTCATAAGTTCAACATCATTCAACTTCCAAGCCGACTCACATGGCAAGGATTAAACTTTTCAAGACATATCTTAACTTCTAGCCTATACATGCCATATTTCATCTATATACATCTTTCCCAAAAGTACCAAAATAGATTGCCGATAGTGTGGTAGAGATGCTGACGATCCCCGAATCTGAACTAGCCTTACTGACACTGTAAAACAAAGAACAATCACACAGTAAGCTTTCAATAGTTTAGTAAGTTCGAAATACAATACATACAACTCAATAATACCAATTCACATGTAATTAAACCATCACTTAGATAAATGCACAATTAAACTCATTATCAATCTCAACAAAATACTCAAGTGCCCATTCATACACTTTTAAAATTATCATCAACCATATAGGTTCAAATGTACCTTGATCAACACATAGTTACTCACCATTTGTGCTACTCAATATCTCGATATTACCTCTCGATCAACGCTTGCTGTTCTTTTGAATTATTCGCACACTTAGTGCCAATTTCATAAACTAAAGCAAAGTCGTCATCGCACACTCAGTGCCAAATAGTTAAACTAAACTTATATCGGTATCACACACAGAGTACCAATTCAATAAGCCGAAGCTTTTATCTTATCGCACACATAGTGTTAATTCTCTCTATCCCGTTTCTAATTTTGCACACTTAGTGCCATCTATTTACATTCCGTACATAGCATTTCTAATCTCATAATTAGGTACATATTCATTCAATTCACATCAAAAAGATATAATTTTACAACTAGTATTATATCCAAACTTACATCGATATTACACACAAAGTACTAACCACAAAGCCGAAGCTTATATTATTTCGCACACACAGTGCTAATCATCTCGGTCATGTTTTCGAATACGCACACTTAGTGTAAGAGTATGCCCAAAGACCAATCATGAGATGGTTGTAATAACATACTTAATTTACCATGTTTATTAATATAAAGCGTTGTCATTATTATTTCAGTTTTTCTTTCTGTGTGTATAGATAAACTGTTTTATAATAATGTCCTGAGAATAATATGATTATTCTTAAAAGATCCTTAGTCGAGTATTATTGTTGACTAGGACAATAATAATGCATTAAGACTAACATGTAGTTGATTGATGATAAAGAGTTGTCATTGATATGGAGTGTCAAAATCAATGCATGAATATGTGTGTTAGAGAACAACATATTGGATGACCCACTATGAGTATGTTTCTTGGATTATTATGTAATTGTCACAACATTACTCATAGTGATTAATATGTATATGATCCTCAGACTTGAGATCATTATTATCCCAGCATCGTGAGTTGTATATTTTGATACAGTCAAACGTACACCGTAACAGGTTGTTCTATAAAGGCTGATGTTGGATATACCACAATCTATGTAGAGGGATATGGTTGATCAATAAAGGATAAGTCCCTCCTACATAATAGGAGTAATATCTTAGGCCACTTGATTGAGTGAGAAATGCATGGCCATGGTCAAATAAGTTGATATGAGATGTCATACTAATTTGTATATCATAGTCTACTCAAGATATCAAGAAACATGGGATGGACTATGCAAGTGTGACTATCCCATGACTTGTATCTGTTCCAGAGATAAAGGACTTAAGGATTAATGCATGAAAGGTTAATCACGAAAGGTTATGTCGAATCATGACTTCTTGTAACTTAGGTAGCAATGATGCATTGCTAGATGCCACTCATTGTCTGTGACAATAGAATCGTTCTAGTATTATTGCTAACGTTGCAAGAACCTACAGGGTCACACCCTATGGTTGAAATGAACGGAATAAAATATAGTTGGTATTGTGCTTGGTTGTCACATAAATTAAATTAATTAAAGAATTAATTTAATTGGGCAATCAAATATTGAACATATTATAAGTACAAGGATGTTGTACACATAATGATAACATAATTTTATTAATATATGAATTTGATTCATATATAAATTTAAATAAATATAGTTTACCGGAATCCTTATTATAATTAATGTAATTATAATTTTCAGATATAATTAATGTAATTATATTTTTCGGTTAAAAACTTTATTGTATTTATTTAATCTTGTAATACATTCAAGAGATACCAATTATAAAAGGCCCAATTAAGAGGATACCTATTATAAAAGGCCCAATGAGAAAGGCACCCATTATAAAAGGTATTAAAAGGAGACAAAACTCTATATGAAAACCCTAAGTGATTGCTTGTTAGGTCTAGCAGCCGTCAAGCAAATAAGCCTCCAAAACAGTTTTGGAGATTTCTTCCGTTCATAGTCAAACCGGGTGGATTACGTAGAGGCCGACATCGCAAAAGGTTGAGGCTTGATTCGACAGTAGATCAAAACTCTTGTTGCCAAGGCGTCGCTGTCTACTCAGATTGAAGTTTTGGTAATTTCGAAACCTTTATTTCACCCCGATTCGTTCCTCACACATGGATCCATGATTTGGATCGCCGGATCTAATTTTATTCTGCTGCGCCATGGGGTACCGGCGTTCCAACACTTAGTTCCACATAACTCAAGCTCTCACATAGCATTTACAATTCAATATATCATACCATTCATTTCATAACATTAAGCATAGTTAATTACGTGTATTATGTCCGGACTTACCTCAGACGTCGAAATACCAAAACGGTCGATTAATCGAGCACTTTTTTACCTCGATCTCGATCCAAACTTCTCCTTTCTTGGTCTATACACATTCAAATTCAATCCATTCAATCACTAATTCATTCAATTTAGTCCACACACACTTATTTAGGGCATTTTACAAAATAGCCCTCACATTTTCACATTTTGACACTTTAGTCCCTAATTCATAAAATCATCAAATACACATAATTTGCTTGTACCTATGCCTAGCTGAATTCTCACTGTACTCATACAAGCCCAAATATTTCATTTATTTCACATTTTAGTTCTTCAATTTACATTTTTCTCAATTAAGCCCAAAATACCCAATTTCATCACCGCACCGCAAAAAAAATTGTTAATAAAAGAAATTTATAAACTTGATGGGCCACAAAAGGTTGAAAGGATATTTTATAATTCACCTTAGCAAAAAAAAAAGCATTGAATTATGTATGCTATTTTTGACATGCACGGTGTTTGAAATGCATAGTTATAGCCCAATGACCCATTCGATAAAAGGTTGTATTTTTTTTTAAAATACGGCCTGCGTGTCGTGCCTTACTACTATTCTCTTGTATCTCTCTTCTCATCTTATTCCCTCGTATGTAAAACGAGTTTCTGCATATCGTAATTTGCAAGAGTTGCTGTGGGCCAAACAAGAAGGAAGGTGGGACAATGATTGTGAATGATAGCTTGTGAAAGGGCTTACACCTTTAGGTTTCCTTTTGGTTTTCCCATTGACTTGGGTTGAACCACTTTAGTTTATGGGCTATAACTATTGCATTTATTTATTGCTTTATTTATTCATGTATGAGATGCTATGGATGATAATAAACCTTGTTGATAATAAACCCTATTAATTGATGAGATCGATTAGAAGACTAAATGGGCTAAAGTAGACCATAATTGGTGAGATGCAACAACCTTAATAAAATCCCTCTATTAAAATATTAAGTCAACATGGCCTTCCAATTTTGCCCTCGTTAAGGCCTCGATCAATACTATGTAGGTTCTACCAAAGCGAAGTACTAGTATTTATCTTGGTTAAACGCGAAGAATAAACAAGTGATATTCGCTGGTTAAAAAATTGGTTAATGACTTAACTAGGTTACTCTAATAGGATTAGAAACCTAGAGGCAAGTAAATTGGATAAATCATAAGATGATTAGAACAAGAGTTGTTCACCAAATATTAGGAGTTACATATGATGTAATTAGCAAATGTTGCTTACCTAAATAACCATAATCTTAAGAGTAAAGCCAAAGCTGACTTAAGAGGTGGTGAAATATGGATCCTTAACCTACTAGAAATACTTTTGAGAAAGTTTTTCCGAAATTAATATACGAGGGTTATTAATTTTGAAATAAAATAGTGGGGATATCATTTAATAAAGTCTTTTTAATGATTGATATAAAATTGGTAAATTTACTCACATGCATATTTAATTGTTGTAGATATATTATGGCTGCAAACACTAGCACACTCTCATTGCGATCGGTCCTTGAGAAGGACAAATTGAATGGTTTGAATTTTCTTGATTGGTTCCATAACTTGAGGATTGTCCTTAAACAAGAACGGAAATTATATGTCATTGAACAACCACTTCCTAATGAACCACCCGCTAATGCCTCAAGGACTGATAGAGATGCTTACAAGAAGTATCTCGATGACATGATAGATGTTGGATGTCTTATGCTTGCCACTATGAATCCTGAACTTCAAAAGCAACATGAGGACATGGTTGCTTATGATATGATCGAGCACCTGAAAGAACTTTATCAGGGACAAGCACGGCAAGAGAGGTTTGATATCTCTAAGGCCTTATTCCAATGTAAGTTGGCTGAAGGAAGCCCAGTAGGACCTCATGTCCTTAAGATGATTGGCTATATTGAAAGCCTGTCTAAGCTTGGGTTTCCATTGAGCCAAGAGTTGGCCACTGATGTTATTTTACAATCGTTGCCGGATAGCTACAGCCAGTTTGTCCTCAATTTCAATATGAATGAAATTGACAAGACTCTACCACAATTGCTCAGTATGTTACGAACTGCTGAAGGCAACTTGAAAAAGGTTGGACCCAAGCCCATACTGATGGTCCGTAATAACAAGGGCAAGGGAAAGACCAAAGTTCAAACAAAGCCCAAGGGCAAAGGTAAGCCCAAATTTGGAAAAGGAAAGGCTGCACTGAAACCTAAAGGTGGGGTGTCTAAGGAAGGAAACTGTTTTCATTGTGGTGTGACTGGACATTGGAAACGGAACTGTCCTGCCTATCTTGAAGAAGTCAAGAAGGCTAAAGCAAGCGGAATGTCTGCTTCAGGTATTTATGTTATTGATATTAATTTATCAACTACTACTTCTTGGGTATTAGATACTGGTTGTGGTTCTCATATTTGTACTTCTGTACAGGGACTACAAAGGAGTAGGACTTTGGCTAGAGGAGATGTGGGCCTACGAGTTGGAAATGGAGCAAAAGTTGCTGCATTAGCTGTGGGAACATATACTTTATCTTTGCCTAGTGGACTTGATTTATGTTTAGAGGAATGTTATTTTGTGCCCAGTTTGACTAAAAACATTATTTCAATTTCTTGTTTAGACAAAATTGGTTTTGAGATAATTATTAAGAATAATTGTTGTTCATTTTATCTCAATAATGTTTTCTATGGTTCGGCACAATTGATTAATGGCCTCTATATTTTAGATCAAACGAATCCCATTTACAACATAAATACTAAAAGATCTAAAATAAATGACTCAAATCAAACTTATCTTTGGCATTGTCGTTTGGGCCACATAAGTGAGAAACGCATATCCAAACTCCATAGAGATGGTCTCTTGAATCCATTTGTTTTTGAACAATTGAAGTATGTGAATCTTGCTTATTGGGAAAAATGACTAAATCTCCTTTTTCTGGAAAAGGTGAACGAGCTAGTGATTTATTGGGCCTAATACATTCTGATGTATGTGGACCAATAAATACACAGGCCAGAGGTGGATTTCACTACTTCATTACTTTCACTGATGATTTCAGTAGATATGGGTATGTTTATCTCATGCGCCATAAGTCTGAGTCCCTTGAAAAGTTCAAGGAATTTAAAAATGAAGTACAAAATCAACTAGGCAAAACTATCAAGTCACTTCGATCTGATCGAGGTGGAGTGTATTTGAGCCTAGAGTTTGATGATCTTTTGAAAGAATGTGGGATTGTCTCACAACTTACTCCTCCTGGTACTCCTCAATGGAATGGAGTATCTGAGAGAAGAAATCGAACTTTGTTAGACATGGTTCGATCCATGATGAGTCATGCTGATCTACCGACTTCCTTTTGGGGACATGCACTTGAGACTGCTACCTTCACACTAAATCGTGTTCCATCTAAATCGGTTCAAAAGACGCCATATGAGATGTGGACTGGGAAACGTCCTAGTATGTCCTTTATGAAAATTTGGGGTTGTGAAGCTTATGTTAAACGTCAGACGTCTACTAAGCTTGAACCCAAATCTGAAAGGTGTATTTTTGTGGGGTATCCAAAAGAAACCAAAGGATATTATTTTTTTAATCCCACTGAGAACAAAATTTTTGTTGCTCGGACTGGTGTCTTCCTAGAGAAAGAATTTACTTCTAGAAAAGGAAGTGGGAGAAAGATTGAACTTGAAGAAATTCAAGAATCACAAGATACCACTGAACCAGAGATTGAACAAAACCAAATTCCACAAGAAATTGAGGAACAAACAACTGCTATAGAAACACAACCACCGCGCAGATCTTTAAGAGAACGTCGTGCACCTGAGAGATATGGATTTCTCATTACAACGCATGGTGACGTTCTTCTTATAGATCAAGATGAGCCTAGGACTTATCAAGAAGCGGTGACAAGCCCAGACTCTGAGAAATGGCTTGAGGCCATGAGATCTGAGATGGATTCCATCTATGAAAACCAAGTATGGACTTTGATTGACCCACCCGAAGGGGTTAAACCTATAGGGTGCAAATGGGTTTTCAAAAAGAAAATAGACATGGATGGTAATGTACAAACATACAAAGGGTGATTAGTCGCTAAAGGTTTTCGCCAAATTCATGGTGTTGACTATGATGAAACCTTTTCTCCTGTAGCTATGTTTAAATCCATCAGGATCTTGCTCGCCATAGCTGCATTTCATGATTATGAAATCTGGCAGATGGACGTCAAAACAGCTTTCCTTAATGGGAAACTTGAAGAGGATGTGTATATGACACAACCTGAAGGTTTTGTAAATCCAAAGGATGCTAGAAAGATATGTAAGCTACAAAGATCCATTTATGGATTAAAGCAAGCTTCTCGAAGTTGGAATATTCGTTTTAACGATGCAATCAAAGAGTTTGGTTTTATCAAAAATGAAGATGAACCATGTGTTTACAAGAAAGTTAGTGGGAGCACTATCACATTCTTGGTACTATATGTGGATGACATACTTATCATGGGAAATGACATACCTACCTTGCAGTCTATTAAGACTTGGTTAAGAAGTTGTTTTTCTATGAAGGACTTGGGCGAAGCCATTTATATCTTAGGAGTCAAGATCTATAGAGATAGATCAAGACGACTACTAGGTCTAAGCCAAAGTACATACATAGATAAAGTACTGAAAAGGTTCAGTATGGAAGAATCTAAAAGAGGATTCTTACCTATGAGACATGGTATTTCACTCTCGAAGGAAATGTGTCCTTCAACTCCACAAGAGAGAGAACGTATGAGTAAAATTCCATATGCTTCCGCTATTGGATCTATCATGTATGCTATGTTATGTACCCGTCCAGATGTCTCGTATGCCTTAAGTATGACGAGCAGGTATCAAGTAGATCCCGGTGAAGGTCACTGGACCACAGTCAAGAGTATCCTTAAGTACTTAAGAAGAAATAAGGATACGTTCCTATTATATGGAGGTGAGGAAGAGTTAAGTGTAAAAGGTTACACTGATGCCAGCTTCCAAACCGACAAGGATGATTCTCGATCACAATCAGGTTTTGTGTTTTGCCTTAATGGTGGTGCTGTGAGCTGGAAGAGTTCAAAGTAAAGTACAGTAGCCGATTCTACAATAGAGGCCGAGTATATTGCAGCCAGTGAGGCAGCAAAAGAAGCAGTTTGGATCAAGAAGTTCATTACTGGACTAGGGGTTGTGCCTAGCATATCAGATGCTATAGAACTCCGATGTGATAACAATAGAGCTATTGCACAAGCTAAAGAACCTAGATCTCACCAGCGATCCAAACATATACTTAGACGCTACCATCTTATTTGAGAGATTATCGATCGAGGGGATGTAGAGATATGCAGAGTACCTTCAGCTGATAACATCGCTGATCCCCTGACCAAGCCTCTGACACAGCAGAAGCATGATCGTCACACTAAGTCACTTGGTATTAGATATATGAGTGATTGGTCTTAGTGCTAGTGGGAGATTGTAAGAGTCTGCCTAAAGATCAATCATGAAATGGTTGTAATAACATACTTAATTTACCATGTTTATTAATATAAAGCGTTGTCATTATTATTTCAGTTTTTCTTTCTGTGTGTATAGATAAACTGTTTTATAATAATGTCCTGAGAATAATATGATTATTCTTAAAAGATCCTTAGTCGAGTATTATTGTTGACTAGGACAATAATAATGCATTAAGACTAACATGTAGTTGATTGATGATAAAGAGTTGTCATTGATATGGAGTGTCAAAATCAATGCATGAATATGTGTGTTAGAGAACAACATATTGGATTGACCCGCTATGAGTATGTTTCTTGGATTATTATGTAATTGTCACAACATTACTCATAGTGATTAATATGTATATGATCTTCAGACTTGAGATCATTATTATCCCAGCATCGTGAGTTGTATATTTTGATACAGTCAAACGTACACCGTAACAGGTTGTTCTATAAAGGCTGATGTTGGATATACCACAATCTATGTAGAGGGATATGGTTGATCAATAAAGGATAAGTCCCTCCTACATAATAGGAGTAATATCTTAGGCCACTTGATTGAGTGAGACTAGAAATGCATGGCCATGCTCAAATAAGTTGATATGAGATGTCATACTAATTTGTATATCATAGTCTACTCAAGATATCAAGAAACATGGGATGGACTATGCAAGTGTGACTATCCCATGACTTGTATCCGTTCCAGAGATAAAGGACTTAAGGATTAATGCATGAAAGGTTAATCACGAAAGGTTATGTCGAATCATGACTTCTTGTAACTTAGGTAGTAATGATGCATTGCTAGATGCCACTCATTGTCTGTGACAATAGAATCGTTCTAGTATTACTGCTAACGTTGCAAGAACCTACAGGGTCACACCCTATAGTTGAAATGAACGGAATAAAATATAGTTGGTATTGTGCTTGGTTGTCACATAAATTAAATTAATTAAAGAATTAATTTAATTGGGCAATCAAATATTGAACATATTATATGTACAAGGATGTTGTACACATAATGATAACATAATTTTATTAATATATGAATTTGATTCATATATAAATTTAAATAAATATAGTTTACCGGAATCCTTATTATAATTAATGTAATTATAATTTTCAGATATAATTAATGTAATTATATTTTTCGGTTAAAAACTTTATTGTATTTATTTAATCTTGTAATACATTCAAGAGATACCAATTATGAAAGGCCCAATTAAGAGGATACCTATTATAAAAGGCCCAATGAGAAAGGCACCCATTATAAAAGGTATTAAAAGGAGACAAAACTCAATATGAAAACCCTAAGTGATTGCTTGTTAGGTCTAGCAGCCGTCAAGCAAATAAGCCTCCAAAACAGTTTTGGAGATTTCTTCCGTTCATAGTCAAACCGGGTGGATTACGTAGAGGCCGACATCGCAAAAGGTTGAGGCTTGATTCGACAGTAGATCAAAACTCTTGTTGCCAACGCGTCGCTGTCTACTCGATTGAAGTTTTGGTAATTTCGAAACCTTTATTTCACCCCGATTCGTTCCTCACACATGGATCCATGATTTGGATCGCCGGATCTAATTTTATTCTGCTGCGCCATGGGGTACCGACGTTCCAACACTTAGTTCCACATAACTCAAGCTCTCACATAGCATTTACAATTCAATATATCATACCATTCATTTCATAACATTAAGCATAGTTAATTACATGTATTATGTCCGGACTTACCTCAGACGTTGAAATACCAAAACGGTCGATTAATCGAGCACTTTTTTACCTCGATCTCGATCCAAACTTCTCCTTTCTTGGTCTATACACATTCAAATTCAATCCATTCAATCACTAATTCATTCAATTTAGTCCACACACACTTATTTAGGGCATTTTACAAAGTAGCCCTCACATTTTCACATTTTGACACTTTAGTCCCTAATTCATAAAATCATCAAATACACATAATTTGCTTGTACCCATGCCTAGCTGAATTCTCACTATACTCATACAAGCCCAAATATTTCATTTATTTCACATTTTAGTTCTTCAATTTACATTTTTCTCAATTAAGCCCAAAATACCCAATTTCATCAAAAATTCAAAAACAAAACATGTTCATTAAACACATATTCATTAAACACAGATCTTTCATTTAACACAATTTACTCATCACAAGGCTCACCATTTCATCAATGGCATATCTCATAAACATCATCAATTCTTCAAATTACAACATGGGCTTGATAATAGACTAAGCAACAATCTCAAAAACATAAAAATCATCAAAAACCAAAGTCAAAACATACCTTAATTGATTCCAAAGCTAGTCGATTACCATAGCTAAATTTTTCTTTCTTTCTTTCTTCAATTTTCGGCAAAGATGAATGAATCCCCCACTAATTTCTTTCATTTGTTTTGTTATATTAACTTAATATACATTTTACCAATTTACCCTTTATTACTCATATAATATAACATATGATAGTTGGTTATAATTGTCCAACTACCATCCACTCACCACATAATGGTTAAATTTCCTTATAAGGCCACTTGATTTAAAAGCCATAACAAATAGACACTTCAACAATCAGCACACAACTTTTACACTTTATGCGATTAGGACCTTTTCGCAAATTAAACATACAATTGATAAAATCTTTACACAGAAATTTCACACAGACTGATTCACATATAATCAATACCAAAAATAATATTAAAATTTTATTCCAACTCGGATTTGTGGTCTCGAAACCACTATTCCGACTAGGGTCTAAACCAGGCTATTACAATAGGCCCATTACTACTGATTGCATTACTTTGGCCGCACGAGTCGCTAGAGACGACTGTGGACTTATTGATGGGCCTAAACGTATATGGGCCCGAACTAGTAAAAATGTTCGAAAACCCCTCATGGGTAAAATGTCTATTTTGACTCTATGGGATATATAGATGACTATGTATGCCATGAGATGATTTGAATATGTATATTGTTCTATTTACGTGCATGTTAAAATTTAATAGCATGCCACAGGTGTATGTTGCATAACATGGGGTTGGGTTATGTGATTGGAGGAAGTATTCTGTTCTGGCAGCACTGCTACATATCTCTGATGGCTATTAGCCTACCGTTCTGGCAGCTCTGCTAGAAATTCTTTTTAGTGCCGTATCGGTACTATTATGTGGTGTGTAGGGATGGGTGGGTTGATACTATATCCCCACATGGTGTGTATGATTGGACAGAACTGGTGTGTAGAGGCTGGATGGATAGGGTTATTGCATGCTTGATCATTCTGATTCTGTTCTGTATAGGGCTAAGGCCCACACTGCATCTGTTCTGTAATGGGATTAGGCCCAGTTGGACACTACTTCTGAGATGGGCCTAGGCCCAAACTGTTCTGATTGATCGTTGTTTTATTTGGGGTGCACACTGAGTTTTCGCAAACTCACCCAACTGTTTAACTGTGCAGGTAATCCCCACGCATGGATGGTTCAGAGCTAAGAGGGACTTGGAGCTGGCCACACATTTAAACTTGCCTTGGATTTTATTTACCTTATTTATTATTTTTGGGTTGTAATAAGGCCTTTCTAATTTCTAGGTTTTAAATTTGGAATCTTATTTATAGGTTTATAATTGCTAGAAGTAGAACACCAAAACAACAACTATTTTTCAAAATATCACGTCTCCGCAATAGTTTTAAATTAAGCTTCCACAACAAATAAGGTTTTAAAGGTAATAATGTTTTACAAGAGAATGACTTTTAATAAACCACGTTTTAAAAACAAGCAAACAAAATCTGAAGTTTTCTAGCAAAAAGTTTTAATTGTAAGAAGGGTTGTTCACTGAAAACCTGGGTTTTGAAAAACACTCCAATGTGAACGCCGGATTCGGGCCTAACTTCTAGGGCAGGTTTATGGGAGTTACAATTTACATGTAAACTTACTAAGCTTAAAGCTTACCCCCTTCTTTTTCCTTGTTTTATAGTGACAAAGAGTCGAGTTGGGATACGGAGATAACTAGAAGATCACCCACATTATCAGCTCATCTCGGTATATTTAGAACTATCATTTTAAGCATGGCAATGGCATGTATAGGAGCTAGACTAGGTATATTGTTTTGTTATTTTGGCCAAATGTGTTGGCTCCTTATAGATGAAATCTTTTGTATATTGCCATAGTAAATGGCTCTTTATTATCAATCAATGGAATGAAAGGTTATTCATAAGTGTGTAGAGTGTATGGTTGGGTTGTTTGGGTATAAATATGCATGAATGAATTGATGGTAGAGGGTGAATTATGCTTAAGTGAGTTAGGGTGATGAAAGAGCTTGGCAAATAGTCTTGTTCTTGTCCACACGGTCAATTGCATGGGTATGTGACCAGGCCGTGTGTCCCATTGCATGTTAGAATGGCAAGTCAGTAAGCTCAGTAGTAAACACAACGGCAGAGACACGGCCGTGTGTCTCAGTCGTGTTGGAAGCACAACCATAGACATGAGCGTGTGCCCAGGCCGTGTGAAGTCTGCACCTGAATTTAGGAATTTAATTCGACACACGGTCTAAGGACACGGGTGTGCCTTGGCTGTGTGACCATGTGAGGTGATGATGTCATAAATAGAATGCCAAGGTTTTGGCACACGGGCTGAGACACGGGCGTGTCGAGGTCGTGTAAGGGACACAGGCTAGGGACACAAACGTGTGTCTGGCCGTGTGAAATAAGTCTGTGTCGACCACGGGTGAGGGACATGGGCGTGTGTGACCACATGACCTGCCCACACGGGCGTGTTCCATTTCACATGGGCGTGTAGCCCCTATTTAGGTAAAATTTTTCTAAGTTCGTAAAAGTTTCTGATTATTTCTGAAACCTTCCGAAAGTATGTTTAGGGCCTTGTAGGCCCATTATAAGGAGGTTAGATATGAGAATGGGAAAGTTTTAAATTGGAATGGATTTTGATAACCCAAAGTTGTATGACCATGTGAGTCAAGTACGGTAATACCTCATACCCGGTGTCGGCGTAGAATATGGGTAAGGGGTGTTACTTTTAGTGGTATCAGAGCTATGGTTTAGTCAATTTTCAGACTACCGTAGCATGAGTAAGAGTCTAGCTATACATGCCATAAGAGTGTATTGATAGTGTAGTGGCTTCTGACAATTCTAAACTTTGTTTTTATATAGTAAATGGATCCTGATCGAGCAGCTGCTAATGACGCAGCTAGAAACGTGCCGGCTCTCGCGCAAGGGACCGTGCCTGTAGAGAGTAGACCAGAGACTATGGGTCAAGAAGAAGAGGCTTGGGAATCCTTTCTTCAAATGATGAGTAAATGGTACACGCAGTATGTACGAGCGAACCCTAATGCTCAACCTCCTCCACCTTCTCCTGTACCTCAGCTAGTTCCTATGGCTGCTCAAGGTATAGATTTAGTGAGGATGGCCAAACCCCCGGTAAACAAGATTCGAAAGCAATGGGCTGAGGAGTTCAGAGCTAATATAGGCGATGACCTTGAGAGGGCGGAGTTCTGGCTTGAGAACTCAATGAGGGTATTTGATGAACTCTCCTGCACACCTGAGCAGAGCTTAAAATGCGCCGTGTCTTTGCTAAGGGACTCAGCATACCATTGGTGGAAAACGTTGACTTCGATGGTTCCAAGAGAGAGGGTAACGTGGGACTTCTTTTTGGAAGAGTTCCAAAAGAAGTATATAAGTCAGAGGTTTGTGGACCAGAAACGGAAAGAATTCCTTGATTTGAAGCAAGGAAAAATTACTGTGGCAGAATATGAGCGCGAGTTTGTTAGGCTCAGCAAGTATGCTCAAGAGTGCGTGTCTATAGAAGCTATTTTGTGTAAGAGGTTCGAAGATGGACTGAATGAGGATGTCAGACTTCTAGTTGGGATTTTAGAATTAAAAGAGTTTGTAGTGTTGGTTGATAGGGCATGTAAAGCCGAAGAACTGAATAAGGAAAAGAGGAAAGCTATGAGTGAGGCTCGGGATGCAAGAAAAAGGTCGATGAGTAAATCATACCAAGCTCAATTGAAGAGATCCAAGGAAGTAAACCCTCAAACGACTGCGTCTGTTGGATATTCCCATAAGATCGAGGTAATACCTACTCGGGCTCGAGAGTTCAAGCCACTTCGATGGAAAGTATGGGCAATCCGAAGTCCAAACCGGAGTGTCCAAATTATGGTAGGCAGCACACTGGGGAGTGTTGGGGAAACAACCGAAATTGTTATAAGTGTGGTTCTCTCGATCATTTTATTCGAAATTGTCATGAGAGGGATGACAAGGAAAAGAAGCAAGAGATAAGATCCAACAACGTATCTTCAAGGGGTAGATCACAAAAGAACCCAGGAGGTGGGAATAGTGGTAGAGGTGTGCCTCGAGATTCTACTGTGAAACCGGAGGGTCGGGCACTTGCAAGGACTTATGCCATTCGCGCTCGCGAAGAGGCATCATCTCCAGATGTGATAACGGGTACTTTTCTCTTCATGACACATCTGTTATTGCTTTGATTGATCCGGGGTCTACCCATTCTTACATTTGCATGAGATTGGCATCTAGTATGAGTATGATTGTTGAGTCTACGGAATTTGTAGTAAAGGTGTCAAATCCGTTAGGCAAACATGTGCTAGTTGACGAGGCGTGTAGGAATTGTCCTTTGACAATTAGAGGTCATTGTTTTCCGGCAAATCTTATGTTATTGCCATTTGATGAGTTTGACTTGATTCTTGGTATGGATTGGTTGACTACTCATAGTGTTTTAGTAAACTGTGGTCGTAAATATATTGAATTGAAATATGAAAATGGAGATGGTATTCGGGTTGAATCAGGTAAGTCAGATAGTTTGCTGGTGATAATTTCTTCTACGGTAGCCAAGAAATACTTGAGGAAAGGATACGAATCCTATCTAGCTCTCGTGTTGAATGCTCAAGAATCATAAATAATGATTGAATCAGTATCGGTGGTATGTGAGTATCCGGATGTATTCCCGGAAGAGTTACCCAGATTACCTCCAATTAGAGAGGCCGAGTTTGGAATTGAGTTAATTCCGAGAACAGCACCTGTTTCGGCTGCTCCGTATAGGATGGCACCATTAGAGTTGAAAGAACTGAAGGTTCAGTTGCAAGAGTTAACAGATAAGGGATTTGCAAGACTGAGCTATTCACCATGGGATGCTCCTGTACTTTTTGTAAAGAAGAAAGATGGGTCAATGAGGTTGTGCATAGACTACAGACAGCTCAACAAAGTGACTGTGAAGAATAAGTACCCTTTACCAAGAATAGATGATTTATTTGACTAACTGAAGGCGGCTACAGTGTTCTCTAAGATATTTCTAAGGCCTGGTTATTATCAGTTGAGGGTTAAGGAGCAAGATGTACTGAAAACTGCATTTCGGACGAGGTATGGCCATTATGAGTTTCTTGTTATGCCATTTGATGAATCGCATCTTCCGACCGAACTTGGACAAGTTTGTAGTCATTTTTATTGACGACATATTGGTCTATTCTCGGGATGAGAGTGAACATGCAGAGCATCAAAGAATTGTTTTGCAGACTTTAAGAAACAAGCAGCTGTGTGCTAAATTTAACAAGAGTGAGTTTTGGCTACGAGAGGTCAGATTCCTAGGACATTATAACAGCACGATTTAGACCCTAGTCGGAACAGTGGTTTTGAGACCATAAATCCAAGGTCGAAATAATATTTTAATGTTATCTTTAGTGTTGATTCAATGTGATATAGTCTGTGTGAAAATTCTATCTGGTAATTTTTTTCGACTGTGTGCCGAATTAAGAGAAGGATTTAATCACATAAAGTATAAAAGTTCTGTGCTGATTTATAAGTACCTAAGTGTTGTTGTCTTTATAAAGAGGAGGCCTTATGAGGCAATTAAACCATTTATAAGTTAGTGGATGGTTAATAGTCAAAAATGGCCTTGAACTATATGTTATAATATGTTTATTAAAAGGGTTAAATTAGTAAATTGATGAATAAAGTCTATTAAACAAAAACCAAGGCTAAAATGGTATCATCTTTTATGTTTTACCACCGAAAATCAAAGAAGAAAAAGGAAGGTTTGAATGCTTCTAATATTCGGCTAGTTTGTGGTCAAATTTAAGGTATGTTTTTGATCAGTTTTTGATGATTTTTATGTTTTTGAGATTGTTGCTTAGTTTACTATCAAGCCCATGTCATAATTTTGTGAATTAATGATATTTTTGTGATGAGCCATTGATGAACATTTGAGTTATGTGCTAGTTGATAGTGAAATATGAAAGATATGTGTTTGATTAAAATAGTTTGTCTTTGGAGTTTTGATGAATTTGTGTGTTTTTGGGCTAAATTGAGAAAAGTGTAAATTGAGGGACTAAAATGTGAAATAAATGAAATGCGTGGGCTTGTATGAAAACAAGGGAAATTTAGCTAAGCTTATGTGAAAGGAAAGTATGTGGATTTGATGATTTTGTGAATTAGGGACTAAAGTGTCAAAATGTGAAAATGTGAGGACTATTTTGTAAAATGCCTTAAATAAGTGTGTGTGGACTATATTGAATGAATTGGTGATTGAATGGATTAAATTTGAATGTGTATAGACCAAGAAAGGAGAGGTTCGGATCGAGATCGAGGCAAATATAAAGTGCTCGCTTAATCGACTATTTCGATAGTTCGATGTCCGAGGTAAGTTCAGACATAATATGTGTATATAGCCATGTTTAAATGTTATGAAATGAATGGTATGATAATATTGAAATGTGAATGCTATGTGAGGGCTCGAGATATGTGGCACTAAGTGTGCGTATTCGAAAAGGTGACCGAGATGATTAGCACTGTGTGTGTGAAATAATGTAAGCTTCAGATTTGTGGTTGGCACTCTGTGTGTGATATTGATTTTAAGATTTGTTCGATATGGATGCACTATGTGTGCGATGTTAATTAAGCTTCGGCTAGCTATTTGGGCACTAGGTGTGCGATTGAACCGATGGAAGGATGATAGTTGATCGGGATGAAATAGTGAGTATTGAATAGCATATGTAATCGACAACTAAGTGTTGGCTAAGGTATGTTCGGAACCAATGTGGTTGATGAAACTATGAATGTGTTTATGAAAGGGCTAATTGAACAAATTAGTTTTGGATGGCATGATATATGTAATTGTAAATTAATCTATGTGATGGCTTGTTTTGGTATAATGTATTATGTAATAAACTTACTAAGCTTTTGAAAGCTTACTGTGTGATTGTTTCTTTGTTTTACAGTGTGAGTAAAGCTAGCTCGAATTCGGGGATCGTTAGCATCTCTATCACACTATCGGCAATCTATTTTGGTACTTTGGAAAGATGTATATAGTTGAATTATAACATGTATAGGCTAGAAATTAAGATATGTCTTGAAATGTTTAATCCTTGCCATGTGAGTTGGCTTAGAAGTTGAATGATGTAGAATTGATGAATGAGCTATAAATGTGGTATATTTCATGATCTTGTTGATTGTGAAAAATGTGATTTGGAGATGAATTATTGTATGGATTATGTGATGCTTGAATTTCATATGATTTGAAATGTATAAATGTCACTTTGAATGGACTTAGTTGTGATGATAATGAGCATGGAACTAGATGGCAATGTTGATGGTTTTTGAGTGCATGAAATGGTATGTTTGAGTGCATTTAAAAGCATGAATTGGCATCGTATTGAAGCTTGTTGGTAAACCCTTGTGTGGGTGGTAAATTGGCCTTGCAAATGGCCTGTTTTGCCTACACGGTTATGGCACACGGGCGTGCCTAGTGACCTTGGGAAAAAGTCAGAAGCTAGCCCAAGTATGCACGACCACGGTACACGGACGTGCCTGGTAGCCGTGTGAATAAGTCAGTATATTGCCTAAGAGTACACGGCCTTAGCACAGGGGCGTGCCTGGTGACCATGTGGAGAAGTCAGAATATATGCTCTCTTTTGGCACAGCCTGGACACATGGGTGTGTCTGGTGATCGTGTGAGGCACACGGCCTGATTCCACGAGCGTGTGACCTCAATAGTAGTGAAGAATATTGAAATTTTGAAAATTTTCATTAGTGTTCGGTTTAGGTCTCGTAGACCTAGATAAGGGACAATATACTTATATTTATGTATGTTTGATTTATGAATGACTTTGTGTCGTGAAATGATTTGTGAATATTCTGATTATTCAGTAATGTCTCTTAACCCTAAGCCGGCGATAGTTACAGGTTAGGGGTGTTACATTTTATTGGTATTAGAGCTACGGTTTAGTCAATTCTTGGACTAACGTAGCGAGTGTGAGTCTAGCTATACATGCCATATATGAAATTGTGATAATGTGATGAATTCTGATAGTTATAAATGTGTTTTCGTATAGTAATGGATCCTGATCGAGCAGTTGCTGACGATGTAGAGAGTAATGCGCCTGCGCCCGCTCAAGGGAAAGCGCCAGCCACATCTAGGCCAAATGAAAGTTGTGAGGGAGGAGAGTCTAAGCAAGCCTTCTTCCGTATAATGAGTGAGTGGTTTTCAGAGTTCGTTCGAATGAATCCGACTACTCCACAACCTCCACCCCCACAAGTACCTATTGTGCCACAAGTGATGATTCGATTCAACTGAATAAACCTCCTGTGTATAAGATTCCTGGGTACGAGGCCGAAGAGTTTAGGGCCACAGCTGATGACAATGCTAAGCGAGATGAGTTTTGGATCGAGAGTACAATTCAGGTTCCGAGAGATACGGCTAATTTAATGTGGAAGACGTTGACATCTGTGGTTCCGAGAGAGAATCACCTGGGATTTCTTTCAAGTTGAGTTTAGAAAGAAGTATAATAGTTAATGATTCATTGATCAGAAATTTAAAGAGTTTCTAGAGCTGAAACAGGGCCATTTGTCAGTTACTAAGTACAAGCGGGAATTTGTGAGATTGAGCCAGTATGCACCGGAATGTGTTTTGACTGAAGCTACTATGTGTAAACGCTTCATAGAAGGGCTGGATGAAGAAATTAAGTTGTTGGTTGGAATACTTTATATAAACGAATTTGTTGTGTTAGTCGAAAGAGCATGCAAAGCCGATGAGCTCAGTAAAGAAAAGAAGAAAGCTGATTCTGAAGCTCGTGATGAAAGAAAAGATCAATGAGTAAGTTTTCTCAACCTTCGACGAAGAGATTTAGAGATACAAACAACCGATCAAATACTTTATTTGGACGTCCGAATAGAGACCGCGCAAGACTAAGTGTTGGTCCGAGAACTCAAGCTCCAATAGAATCAAGTGTTGATAGTGTCAAAAGTAACAAACCTAAGTGTAGACAGTGTGGAAGACGACATGTGGGAGAATGCTGGGGCAAGTACAACAATAGAGTTTGCTATAAATGTGATTCACGAGTGGTCGAGGAAGAAAATGTTCAAAATGTGAGATCGAGTAATGTGACGGCTAAGGGTAGACCGCCCAGAAATGCTGAGAACGTGAGTGGAAGCCAGAGAGGGACCATGATACAGCTGTGAGATCAGAGGCGAGAGCACCTGTCTGAGCTTATGCTATACGTGCACGAGAGGAAGCATCATCTCCAATCGTCATAACTGGTACTTTTAATCTATTCGATACTGATGTGATTGCATTAATAGATCCAGGTTTAACTCATTCCTATGTGTGTGTAAATCTAGTTTTGAGTAAAACTCTACCTGTTGAGTCTATTGAATTTGTGGTTAGAGTATTGAACCCCTTAGGTAAGTGTGTCTTGGTGGATAAGGTGTGCAAGAATTGCCCATTGATGTTTCGTGATATGTGTTTTTCGGCTAATTTAATGTTGCTACCGTTCGATGAATTTGATATGATTCTGGGTATGGATTGGCTCACTCTGGATAATGCCATTGTGAATTGTAAAAGGAAGAGTATTGAATTGAGAAGTCAGAATGGTGAGATAGTTCGAATGGAATCCAGTGATATGAAAGGATTACCAGCTATTGTATCCGAGATGAAAGCTATGAACTATGTGAGAAAGGGTTGCGAAGCCTATCTGTCATATGTGATTGATACAAACATGTTAGAAAAGAAAGTTGAATCTGTGCCTGTGGTTTGTGACTATCCAGATGTGTTTCCTGAAGAGTTACCTAGATTACCTCCGATTCGAGAAGTTGAATTTGGTATTGATTTGGTACTGGGAACAACTCCTATCTCGATAGCACCGTATAGAATGGCACCAACAGAATTGAAAGAGTTAAGGTCATAGTTGCAAGAGTTAACTGATACAGGGTTTGCAAGACCGAGTTTCTCGCCCTGGGGTGCTCTTGTGTTATTTGTGAAATAGAAAGATGGCACTATAAGAATGTGTATTGATTACCGATAATTGAACAAAGTGATGATAAAGAACAAATATCCATTGCCTCGTATCGATGATTTGTATGATCAATTGAAAGTAGCTACAATGTTTTCTAAGATAGATTTGAGATTAGGTTACTACCAGTTGAGAGTAAAAGATTCTGACATTCTGAAAATCGCTTTCAGAATGAGGTATGGACATTACGAATTCTTAGTGATGCCTTTTGGACTAACAAATGCTCATGCAGTGTTTATGGATCTAATGAATCGGATATTCAGACCGTATTTGGATCGTTTTGTTGTGGTATTCATTGATGATATTTGATTTATTCATGTGATGAGACACAACACACCAAGCATTTGAGAATTGTGTTACCGACTCTACGTGAGAAACAATTGTATGCTAAGTTTAGCAAATGTGAATTTTGGTTGCGTGAGGTTGGTTTTCTGGGGCATATTGCATCAGCTGCGGGAATACGAGTTGATCCGAGTAAGATTTCAGCTATTTTGGAATGGAAGCCTCCGAGAAATGTGTCTGAAGTCTGTAGTTTTTTGGGACTAGGGGGATATTATAGACGGTTTGTGAAAGGCTTCTCGATGATTGTGACTCCATTGACGAAGTTGCTACAGAAAGATATTCGATTCGAGTGGTCAGGAAAGTGCCAGCAAAGTTTTGAGTAGTTGAAAGCATTGTTAACAGAGGCACCAGTGTTAGTTCAACCATAATCGGGTAAAGAGTTTATAGTTTATAGTGATGCGTCGTTAAATGGTTTAGGCTGTATGCTGATGCAAGAAGGCAAAGTCATTGCTTATGCTTCAAGGCAGTTAAAGCCACACGAAAAGAACTATCCGACGCACGACCTTGAATTAGCAGCAATTGTATTTGCATTGAAAACTTGGTGTCATTATTTATTTGGTTAGAAATGTCATATTTTTACAGATCACAAGAGTTTGAAATACTTGATGACTCAAAAAGAATTGAATTTGCAACAGAGAAGATGGTTAGAATTGTTGAAAGACTACGAGCTTCTGATAGATTACCACCCAGGTAAAGCTAATGTTGTAGCTGATGCCTTGAGTCGAAAATCATTATGCGCCTTGCAAGCTATGAGTACTCAGATAGATCTGTGTGATGATAGTGCGGTTTTGGCCGAGTTGAAAGTAAAGCCGATGTATGTACATCAGATTTGTGATGCCCAGAAAAGTGATGTTGAAATTATGGCTAAACGAACTCAGTTTGAATCGAATGTTGATTCAGAATTTCGAGTTGATAATAATGATTGTCTGAGATTTAGAGATCGAATTTCTGTTCCGAGAAATTCAGAGTTGATTCAAATGATTTTGAATGAAGCTCACAATAGTCGTTTGACTGTTCATCCGGAGAGTACGAAATGTATAATGATTTGAAACAGTTTTATTGGTGGCATGGTATGAAGCGGGACATCTCTGACTTTGTGTTGAAATGTTTAATTTGTCAGAAAGTTAAAGCTGAACATCAGGTTTCGTCCGGTTTGTTACAACCGATCATGATTCCTGAGTGGAAATGGGAGAGAATTACGATGGGCTTTGTGTCGGGATTGCCTTTATCTCCGGGAAAGAAAGATGCAATCTGGGTGATAGTTGACAGATTGACGAAATTAGCTCATTTCATTCCAGTGAGAACAGATTATTCACTCGATAGATTAGCTGAATTGTATATTGTTGAAATTGTGAGATTGCACGGGGTACCACTATCTATTGTATCTAATAGAGATACGAGACTTACCTTGAGTTTTTGGAAGAAGTTGCAAGAGGCTTTGGGCACGAAATTGTATTTCAGCACTGCTTTTCACCCGCAAACGAATGGTCAATCTGAGAGGACCATTCAGGTTCTCGAAGATATTTTGAGATGTTGTATACTTGAGTTTGAAAGTACGTGGGAAAAACATTTGTCGTTGATTGAGTTTGCATACAATAATAGTTTTCAAACTAGTATCAAAATGGCACCTTACGAGGCTCTTTATGGTCGTAAATGTCGAACTCCATTGTATTGGACTGAGCTGAGTGAGAATAAGATTCACGGGGTTGATTTAATGAAAGAGATTTAGAAGAAAGTGAAAGTGATTCGTGACAGTTTGAAAGCGACCTCAGATCATCAAAAGTCTTATGCGGACTTGAAACGAAAAGATATTGAATTCGAAGTTGGCGATAAAGTGTTTTTAAAAGTGTCTCCGTGGAAGAAAATACTTTGATTTGGCCGGAAAGGCAAATTGAGTCCGAGGTTCATCGGACCATATGAGATTATTGACAGAATTGGGCCGGTTGCTTATAGATTGGTGTTGCCACCTTAATTAGAGAAAATTCATAATGTGTTTTGTAACACCCCAAACCCGGCCTAGACGTTACGACCGGATCTGGCATGTCACATGAAAGGAATGTCTAAAAACTGTGCGTTCGCTAAAAAGTTCGCATTCTTTTTGAAACTCAGCGTTTTGTGGTTTGTTTATAAAAGCCGATTCATTTAATGCCCATTTTACAAAGTTGTTATTAATTTGAATAAAATTGTATTTGTTGTGAAAAATCGAGTTTAAGTAATTTTGAATAAGAAAAGGTTTATTATCATTTTAGGAAAATCCCGTATTGATCATTTATCAATAAGCAGTAACCAAATTTGAAAGCTAAAACCAAATAAAATACCAAAGGCCTTATTACATGACAAAAACCCAAATAAAAATAAGTCCAAATAAAAGAAACGAGTTTACGAGAAAACATTGCATGGCCACCACAAGTCCGCCTCAGCTCCCAAATCCGCGTTCTAATGATTACCTACAATAACTGGGCCTAAGCCCACAGTAATATGTTAGCCCAATGCCATGGCATATCAATAATGAGTGCAATGCAATTAATCCACATGATTCCACAAATGGGCTTGGCCCGAATTCCACACAAAACCACATACCACGCATAATGATGCAAAATGTTAACCCATCCCAACCTAGTATCCAACCACTACACACCACCCGTATATCCATCCACTACACACCAGGGGATTACTAAATCGACCCTCCATCCGCTACACACCTCTTTAGCAGTACACGACTCAAAGTCCACTTAGTGGTCTAGCCACTGATCTACGTGATTAAATCACAAATATCCACGATGAGACTCATGGTCATCATCAATCCACGATGAGGCTCAAGGCCAACATCAATCCACTGTGAGGCTCGAGGCCGTCATTAATCCACGATGAGACTCAAGGTCATCATCAATCCATGATGAGGCTCAAGGCCATCATCAATCCACAGTGAGGCTCGAGGCCATCACTAATCCACGTACATAAATGTACACACTTCCCCTATCAATATCATATCCCATGCCCATGCAACATGTCATGACATGATAATTCGTGTATGCAGTATGACATGTATGCAAATCATATATCAAATATAACGTATGAAACGAATTACCATCATAATCAGAATAACCAATACAACATAATCAAGCTAATCAACCTCTAAGGGTATAACGGTAATTTTACCTACCAATGGTATTTTCGTAATTTACCCACCAAGGGTATTTTCGGAATGTTGCACCTGCAATGGCCTTTCCCAAAGGCCCAAATGTCGCCCTTAACGGCTCGGTTACCACTTCCGATCTTTACTGAACTATGGGGCCTAAAACCCGATTTCGGCCCATTCGGGCCCACACGCTCGTGTGGCCCATCTAACTCAAATCTAGCCACGTATATAAGTTCCCCCTAGTCTAGTTCACTATATACTACATCATCATACAATTTATTCCATTGGGCCCACGGGCCTATTGGGCCCACTTCGGCCAATCGCGACCCAAGCAGCCTCAACCCACAAGAATACTACTGATGGCCTCAACTATCGCATCGAAGCCCCACACGTGCGTTCGCACGCTCGTGTGGCTACTAATGCCGTGACCGGCACTTCGACATTTGCCGCTCTACAACTAGAGTAGAGAAGTACACACCTGATAGGAATCTGGTGTTAAACCGCGCTGCGACCACTCATGTGGCCAAACACCCACCAAGGTATGTTAACTCTCCTCCTAGGATGCTCTTTATATAGCTAGCTTTTCACCTTCCTTCTTTGTATCTTTCCGATGTGGGATCCCTTTGTCAGTAGAGTTTAAATTCAACTGAAACTCTTGCCGTCCAATCCACAAAATAAATACTCCCTTGCTTCTCATGAGATTCGAACCCAGGCTCCCTTGCAACAAAATCCACGCCACTGACCACTTGGCCACAAGCTCTTCTTGTGTCTTAAACCATGCGCAACTAAATTTAAATCTATAGCCAAATTCTAAAGTCCATGTAAAAAGAAAACCAAAATGCAAGAGCCAAAACTTGAACCTTGGACCTCCTTCCTTCCCTGTGGCGTCACTCCCTTGTCTCTTATGTGGCGTCACTTTGCCACTACACCACACACTCCACTTGTGTCATTTTTCTCCATATTTTATTCTTAAGGCCTACCTGCCAAAATTTTCTCCATTTTTCTCCACTTAAAACCAAAATTTTCCCAAAGCCAAAGGTCGATCCCAAGACTTCATAAAAGCCCTCAAACCTTCCAAAATCACTTATCTAATAGGTCCAACTTGCATTTAAGCCGATCTCTTGTTCTCCAAAAATTTAAACGCTACTACGCTCAAGGCCCATTGGGCTCAATCCTACTAGGCCCAATTTCGGGATGTTACATGTTTCATGTGTCAATGCTTCGACGGTACAAATCTGATCCGTCTTATGTGATTGCTCCTATTGAGGTTGAGATTTAGTCGGACTTATCATATAGTGAAGAACCGATTCGAATTTTGGCAAGAGAGATCAAAGAATTGAGAAACAAAAGAATTTCCTTAGTAAAAGTGTTGTGGCACAAGCACGGAGTTGAAGAGGCTACGTGGGAGCCTGAAAATATTATGAGAGAGCAATATCCACACCTATTCACTGGTAAGATTTTTAGGGGTGAAAATCCCTAAGGGGGAGACTTGTAACAGCCCGATTTAGACCCTAGTCAGAATAATGGTTTCGAGACCACAAATCTAAGGTCGAAATAATATTTTAGTGTTATCTTTGGTGTTGATTCTATGTGATATAGTCTGTGTAAAAATTCTGTCTGGTAATTTTTTTCGACTGTGTGCCGAATTAAGAGAAGGATTTAATTGCGTAAAGTGTAAAAGCTGTGTGCTGATTTATAAGTACCTAAGTGTTGTTGTCTTTATAAAGAGGAGGCCTTATGAGGCAATTAAACCATTTATAAGTTAGTGGGTGGTTAATAGTCAAAAATGGCCTTGAACTATATGATATAATATGTTTATTAAAAGGGTTAAATTAGTAAATTGATTAATAAAGTCTATTAAACAAAAACCAAGGCTAAAATGGTATCATCTTTTATGTTTTACCACCGAAAATCAAAGAAGAAATGGAAGGTTTGAATGCTTCTAATATTCAGCTAGTTTGTGGTCAAATTTAAAGTATGTTTTTGATCGGTTTTTGATTATTTTTATGTTTTTGAGATTGTTGCTTAGTTTACTATCAAGCCTATGTCATAATTTTGTGAATTGATGATGTTTTGGTGATGAGCCATTGATGAACATTTGAGCTATGTGCTAGTTGATAGTGAAATATGAAAGATATGTGTTTGATTAAGATAGTTTGTCTTTGGAGTTTTGATGAATTTGTGTGTTTTTGGGCTAAATTGAGAAAAGTGTAAATTGAGGGACTAAAATATGAAATAAATGAAATGCGTGGGCTTGTATGAACACAAGGGAAATTCGGCTAAGCTTATGTGAAAGGAAACTATGTGGATTTGATGATTTTGTGAATTATGGACTAAAGTGTCGAAATGTGAAAATGTGAGGACTATTTTGTAAAATGCCCTAGATAAGTGTGTGTGGACTATATTGAATGAATTGGTGATTGAATGGATTAAATTTGAATGTGTATAGACCAAGAAAAGAGAGGTTCAGATCGAGATCGAGGCAAAGATAAAGTACTCAATTAATCGACCGTTTCGATAGTTCGACGTCCGAGGTAAGTTCGGACATAATATGTGTATATAGCCATGTTTAAATGTTATGAAATGAATGGTATGATAATATTGGAATGTGAATGCTATGTGAGGGCTCGAGATATGTGGCACTAAGTGTGCGTATTCGGAAATGTGATAGAGATGATTAGCACTGTGTGTGCGAAATAATGTAAGCTTCAGCTTTGTGGTTGGCACTCTGTGTGTGATATTGATTTTAAGATTTGTTCGATATGGATGCACTATGTGTGCGATGTTAATTAAGCTTCGGCTAGCTATTTGGGCATTAGGTGTGCAATTGAATCGATGGAAGGATGATAGTTGATTGGAATGAATAGTGAGTATTGAATAGCATATGTAATCGACAACTAAGTGTTGGCTAAGGTACATTCGGAACCTATGTGGTTGATGAAACTATGAATGTGTTTATGAAAGGGCTAATTGAACATATTAGTTTTGGATGGCATGATATATGTAATTGTAAATTAATCTAAGCATGATATATGTAATTGTAAATTAATCTATGTGATGGCTTGTTTTGGTATAATGTATTATGTTATGAACTTACTAAGCTTTTGAAAGCTTACTGTGTGATTGTTTCTCTATTTTACAGTGTCAGTAAAGCTAGCTCGGATCTTGGGATCGTCAGCATCTCTATCACACTATCGGCAATCTATTTTGGTATTGGAAAGATGTATATAGTTGAATTATGGCATGTATAGGCTAGAAGTTAATATATGTCTTGAAATGTTTAATACTTGCCATGTGAGTTGGCTTGGAAGTTGAATGATGTAGAATTGATGAATAAGCTATGAATGTGGTATATTTCATGATCTTGTTGATTGTGAAAAATGTGATTTGGAGATGAATTTTGGTATGGATTATATAATGCTTGAATTTCATATGCTTCGAAATGTATAATTGTCACTTTGAATGGACTTAGTTGTAACGATAATGAGCATGGAACTAGATGGTAATGTTGATGGTTTTTGAGTGCATGAAATGGTATATTTGAGTGCATTTAAAAGCATGAATTGGCATTGTATTGAAGCTTGTTGGTAAACCCTTGTGTGGGTGACAAATTGGCCTTGCGAATGGCCTGTTTTACCTACGCGGTTATGGCACACGGGCATGCCTAGTTACCGTGGGAAAACTCAGTAGCTAGCCCAAGTATGCACGGCCACAGTACACGGACATGCCTGGTAGCCGTGTGAATAAGTCAATATGTTGCCTAAGAGTACACGGCCTTAGCACACGGGCGTGCCTGGTGGCCGTCTGGAGAAGTCAGAATATATGCTCTCTTTTGGCACGGCCTGGACACATGGGTGTGTCTGGTGATCATGTGAGGCACACGGCCTGATTGCACGGGCGTGTGACCTCAACAGTAGTGAAGAATATTGAAATTTTGAAAATTTTCATTAGTGTTCGGTTTAGTCCCGACCCCTTTCTAACACGTGTTTAAGGTCTCGTAGACCTAGATAAGGGACTATATGCTTATGTTTATGTATGTTTGATTTATGAATGACCTTGTGTCGTGAAATGATTTGTGAATGTTCTGGTGATTCGATAATGTCTCTTAACCCTAAGCCGGCAACGGTTACGGGTTAGGGGTGTTACAGACACGTTGTATCGGGTGATGGTATTAGAGTTGATCCGAGTAAGATCTTGGCTATTGCGGAGTGGAAACCACCAAGAAATGTGTCGGAAGTCAAAAGCTTTTTGGGTTTGGGGGTACAGTTGGTTTGTAAAGGGGTTTTCCATGATTGCTACCCCGATGACGAAACTGTTGCATAAAGATGTCAAGTTTGAATGGACTGAGAAATGCCAACAGAGCTTCGAGAGATTGAAAACCCTGTTGACTGAGGCACCAGTTTTGGTACAACCGGATCCGGGGAAAGAATTTGTGGTCTGCAGTGATGCTTCATTTAACGGTCCTGGCTGTGTTGATGCAAGAGGGTAAGGTAGTCGCTTACGCCTCGAGACAGCTAAAACCGCATGAGAAGAATTATTCGACTCACGACTTGGAATTGGTTGCGATCATTTTCGCTTTGAAGATCTGGCGCCATTATTTATATGGTGAGAAGTGTCGAATCTTCACTGATCATAAGATTTTGAAATATTTGATGGATCCTTTGCGAAAACCGCAGTGGTTCGAATTATTGAAGGACTATGAGCTAGCAATTGATTATCAACCAGAGAAAGCAAATGTAGTGGCGAATGCCTTAGTAGAAAATCCCTGTATGCTTTGAGGGCCTTGAGTACAAGCTTAGCGTTGTCTGAGGATAGTGCTATATTGGCCGAGTTTAAGGTTAGACCGCTATTTATTCAGTGAATCTGTGAAGCTCAAAAGAATGATAATGGGATGCAAGCTGAGAGGGCTAAGTGTGAATCGGGAAATGATTCCGACTTTCGGGTGAGTTCAGATGATTGTTTGATGTTTCATGACAGGATTTGTGTACCAAAAGATGATGAGTTGAGCCGAAAAATTTTACATGAAGCACACAGTGGTCATTTGTCAGTACATCCCGGTAGCACGAAAATGTACAATGATCTGAAGAAGTTTTATTGGTGGCTGGGTATGGAAAGAGACATCTCTGAGTTCGTGGCGAGATGTTTGATCTATCAACAAGTGAAAGCCGAGCATCAGGTACCTTCAGGATTACTTCAGTCAGTAATGGTTCCCAAGTGGAAGTGGGATCCGATCACTATGGATTTTGTAACGAGGTTGCCTGACTCCAAGAAAGAAAGATGTTGTTTGGGTTATGGATAGACTAACGAAGTCGGCTCACTTTATACCGGTGCGTGTTGATTATACCCTCGTTAAGTTGGCCGAGTTGTATATTGCTGAAATGGTGAGATTACATAGAGTGCCTATATCTATTATCTCGGATAGGGATCCTAGATTTACTTCGAGATTCTAGAAGAAGTTACAAGAAGCCTTAGGTACAAGGTTGAATTTTAGTACTGCGTTCCATCCGCAAACTGACGGCCAATTTGAAAGAGTGATTCAAGTCCTTGAGGATATGCTCTGATGCTGTGTGTTAGAGTTTGGAGGTGATTGGGAGAGATATCTACCTTTGGTTGAGTTTGCTTATAACAACAGTTATCAGTCGAGTATACGGATGGCACCGTACGAGGCTTTATATGGTCGCAAGTGTCGAACTCCCTTGTATTGGATCGAGCTTAGTGAGAAATAAATTCATGGGGTCGATTTAGTTAAAGAGACAGAGGAGAAAGTGAAAGTGATCCGAAATAGTTTGAAAGCTGCTTCAGATAGACAAAAGTCGTACGCGGATTTAAAAAGGAAAGAAATTGAGTTTCAAGTGGGCAACAAGGTATTTCTAAAGGTATCCCCATGGAAGAAAATATTGAGATAAATTGAGTCTGCGATTCATAGGACCGTATGAGGTTACCGTGTAATATCCTAAATTAGGGGCTATGCATTTGGAGCATAACTCAAGTGTTAGTAGGCTTTAAGGGTGTTTGGACGTGTTTTAGGAGTTTTTAGAACTCTAGGATAAAAAGGGAATGGCTTAGGAAAATTTTGTTTTAACTGCTTAAAAGGAGAAGCTAGGCGAAGGAGACCTTAAAAGAAATTTGTAGGCATTTTTGGTCATAGAAATCACCTTGGTAAAGTGGCTGGAATGCGCCACTTAGGGCCTTGGAGCAGGACGCCAGGAGCAGTGAGGAAGGGCCTTGGTTCGAATCACCTTGGCAGCAAGTAGTGTAATTTTATTTTCTTTTGGCGCTAAGACAAGGGGAACTGGGCTAAGGAGGCTTTAAGGGAAATTCGTGAGGGGTTTATGACACAAGGGTTGGCCTGGTAAAGTGGCAGCAGACGCTACTTAAGGCTTGGGCAAGTGACGCCTCAAGCAATGGGTAGAGGGCCCAGGTTCGAGTTGCGAAGGAAGCAGGAAGAAGCTTTTATTTTGCGTCAAGAAGGCGCCTGGCAAAAGAGGGTTTAAAAGAAATTCTGGGGAGTTTATATCACAAACAACGCCTTGGCAAAGTGGCTGGGGGACGTTACCTGCAGCTTGCGTCGAAGGGCCAGCAGGTCTCAGGTTCGAGTAACGTGGGAAGCACATGGGAGTGTTTTTATTTTTGCTTTGGCGTCAAGGAAGAAGGGTGAGAAGAAATTGGACGGCAATTGGACTTTCAATTAGAGGAGGATTGAGCTTAATTCTCCTATTAATTTCGACTAAGGTAGGATAATTGATGATTATTTTATTTTATTTTAAGTTGGTAGATAATAGATAATTGTTGTTTTATTTATTCAAGTAGGATAATTGTTGATTTAATTATTTTGTGCAAGATGAATAAGAGATAAATAAGGATTTATTTTATTTATTTTGGTTTAAATAGGTGATAAGAGATAATATAGGAGTTTGATAAGGGATTAATGTTGGATTAATTTATTTTATTTGTTAATGAGATAATAGAGGAGATTATCAAAGAGTTTGATAATAGCAAGGATATAGTAGCCAAATTCTTTATAAGGGGAGTGATCATCTTTTGTTATTCTTTTTCTTCTTTAATTTCTAAGTGCCGAAATTGTTTGTTCATCTTTTAATCTCCATTGCCGAAATTCTTCTACTTTTCCCTTATTCATCTTTTTATTTCTTCCAACCTCAAATTCCCTTGTAGCCGAATATTTCTTGTGATTTAAAGCCTTAGCCGAATCTTATAGCTTTCTTCTTCTCCTTTCTTCTCTTGAGATCATAAAGTGCCGAACCATCATTGTTGTGCTCTAAGCCGAATCTTTAAGGAGGGTGCTGTCGACTACTTACTTTAGGCTCTTCAAAGCAAACGTGTAATAGTGGTAAGTGAATTCTCCTTTGGTAATCAGTTTTGATTCTTCAAGGTAGGCCAATAAGGCATTCGGCCAAGGGCCATCTTTAGAGTTTTCATGTGCTAAGCCGATTCTAATGGTTGCTAAGTAGGGATTTCGACTATTCCAGGAGCAAGTAGTGATTCGGGATTTAGTTTAGTAAGGTAAGGAAGTGTTGACTTTCGGCCTAAGGCCATATTATTGGTGTTAAGTGTGACCGATGTTGGCTATGTGTACTTAGGGCCAAAACGACAGGAATAAGAGGAACTCCGGGATTCAAGTTCAATTTGGTAAGTATACGTAGTAAGTTTTGGATTCGATATATTTAGATTATGACACTAAGGATTAACCGTTTAATACTGATAAAGTGTTGTCGATGGATTCGAGTGCCAGTCAAGGAGGACAAGGGGTAGTTCCTATTCCTAAGTTCAAGAGGAGAGTAGTCTCTGCAGTTCGGGATTGGCCACCGGGGTGTGGGCCAGCGTCAGAACAAGAAAGTAGGCAGATAGCCGTAGTGTCACTTAGTGATAGCATCAGTAATGAAAGCGTAGTTCTCCAAGTGATCAGGTGTGTAGTTAGCCTACCGTTTTCCGGGATATATGATTGTATATGATATCTGTATGTGTGTTATGAATGTGCTAACTAGTGCAGTGGAAATTGTGATATGGATACCCTAATGGGGTATGTCAACAATCCGGTAAGTTCTAAATCTGAATGTGATGTGGTTATCAATGTGCATAAGTGTGATATGCTAAATAACATGTACATGCATTATTGTCATGGCATTACTTTATGTTGCATGTGCATGGGTGGGATATGACATGAAAGAAGGACAGGGTGTACTTCGAGTACGTGGTTTGATGAATGGCTCTGTGCCTCATCGTGATTGATATAGGCTATGTGCCATATCGTGGTTATTGATGGCTTTGTGCTAATCGTGGTTTTGATGATAGCCTCGGCTACATCGTGGATTGACGCTGACTGAGGTCGCGTTGTGGATTAATTGCGATTAAGTTCGCGTGGAAAGCATTTGTTGCCTTATTGGAGTAAAAAGGGGAAGGTGATTTAATAATCCCCTGGTGTGTGGTAGGCTGGATACGGGGGTGTGTAGAGGATGGACCCTAGGCTGGGTTGGGTTTCATAATTGCATAATTTTGTATGTGAATAAATGTGAAAACGGGCCAAGCCCAATATGATATGTGGATTAATGTGGAAATGGGCCAAGCCCAATATGATATGTGGATTAATTTGGAAATGGGCCAAGCCCAATATGATATGTGGAATAATGTGAAAGTGGGCCAAGCCCAGTATGTGATGTGGATCAATGTGGTAATGGGCCAAGCCCAGTATGTGGAAACATGTGGTTAATTATATGATTATAAGAATGTGATATGGTTATGGGCCAAGCCCAATAAGTGAACACATGTGAATAAGTTGCATTATTATTTGTTATATGGGTTATTATATGGCTTGACATGTGGGTTGAATTCAGTGGACTAATTGCACACTGAGTCTGTATGACTCACCCAAATTTTATTAACATCGCAGGTGATGCTTGGACTGGGTTTGGAGTGGATACAAGGTGGCCCATGCAGAAGAAGTTTTGCTTGTTTAAAGTATTTTATATTTCCAAGATTTATGACTTATTATTTATTGTAATAAGGGCCACTTAAAGTATTTGAATTTTGCTATGTTTCCGTTGGATTTGTAATTAAGTTAAAATTTTGTAAGTTTAATTTTAAAAGCTATTTTAAATCTCAAAAGTCATATTAAAGTTTTGAATCCGGTATTTTTATAACAACCTAATTTTTACTTAGAATGTTTTAAATTACGAAAATGTTCTATCAAAGGCAACAAATTTTTAACGGTTTTTACTCTTAAGTAAGAATATTTTCAAACATTTTCCGCAGTGGCATTTCAAATTCGGTCGTAGTGAATGGGCCGGGTTTGGGGTGTTACATACCGAAAGGGTTGGGCCAGTGGCATACCGGTTGGCTTTGCCGGTAGAGTTAAAGAAAATACACAACGTGTTTCATGTGTCAATGTTGTGACGATATCGTTCTGATCCTTCGCGTGTGATCCCTCCAATGGAAGTTGAGATACGATCGGACATGACTTATGAAGAGGAGCCGATTAAGGTATTGGCTCAGGAGGTTAAACGGTTGAGAAATAAGGACATAGCCTTAGTAAAAGTGTTATGGAAAAAACACGGTGTGAAAGAGGCTACGTGGGTACCGAAAAAAGCTATGAGAGAATAATACCCAACCCTTTTTACCGGTAAGATTTTCGGGGAAGAAAATCTCTAAAAGAGGGGAGAGTTGTAACAGCTCGATTTTGGGGCTAATCAGAACAGTGGTCTCGGGACCACTAATCTAAGGTTGAAGAAAATTATTCTCATAATATTTTATGATTAAAACATGTTTATAAGGATGCATGAAAATTTTGGAGCTATAGATTTTAATTGGAGGTCCCTAATATGCAAATAGACCTTTCTAAATTTAATAGCTGGTCATACCGGACAAAGAATTAAATTTTCAAAGCATTAGGTGAGATTTTGGTGGTTATTTGTCTAGTAATATAATAAAATAAGGATAAGAAAAGATATCATCCTTTCCCCTTCTTCTCACTACTGAAATTTCCAAAGAAAAACACCATGGGAGCTTGAAAGTTTTTAGCAACTCCTTATCTCGACAAGTAAGTGATCTTAGTGGTTTTTATTGAGAATTTTTGTACTTTTGAAGTCCCCAAAGCTTAAGCTAGCTAATGAAGGGACTAACTTGGAATATGGTTAAAAGTTTAGGGACTTGCCATGAGAGATTTTATGTTGTTTGCTGAGTTTTTATGGAAGAAAATGAATGATAGTGATGAGGAACAACTTTTGTGAAAGGTGTTAGCATGAAAACACCTAAATAGGACTTGAATGCAAAGATTGAAAATGTGTAATAAATGCATTAAATAATTGGAATTATGAGTAGTTGTAAGAGTAATAAATGTTTAGCTAGGCTTGTTTAATAAGAAAATGTGATGAAAAATGATTTACGGGCCTAGGGGAAAAATCATATTTTTGCCATAGTACAAGTGCAAAACGATCATTTTTGCCTAAGTAGAGATTATGACGTATTATGATTAGAAAATGACTGAATGAGTGAATGTTGTTGTTATAGACCAAGAAGAGCGTGGAATCAACCTTGATCGATGAAAAGGCAAGGTTACAGAATAGACCGTTGATTAACGCGTTTTGCACCAAGGTAAGTTTATGTGTAAACGATGCATCTTAAATACACATGTAATTGCATATTGGTGCATTGTATGATTGAGAACACTTATGATTTAAATGGATTGAAATTTGGTAGAAAGTGAATAAACTCCGTATGAACGTTGAAATAAATATGTAGGGTGGAATATTATCCGTAGTAAATAACAGTGGGCTATGTGCGATACTACCCTGTTAATAATAAATGGTAGGCTAAGTGCGATACCACCAAGTGTTTGGTATTACTAATAATGGTTTATTGTGTAATTGTGATGTGTTGTTTCATGTGATCATATGGTGACCAAGTGCAGGGATGTATGTTAAATAATAAGAGCATTTGGTTGTGATATGGTTGGATTGTGGTAAGAGATGAATGAGTAAGCATGATCTTGGATTGTAAAATGTTATTTATTAATTAGCACATGTTATGATATTTATTGTTTACATGTAAACTTACTAAGCTTAAAGCTTACCCCCTTTCTTTTCCCTTGTTTTATAGTGACAAAGAGTCGAGTTGGGATACGGAGATAATTGGAAGACTACCCACACTATCAGCTCATCTTGGTATATTTAGAACTAGGATTTTGAGTATGGCAATGGCATGTATAGGAGCTAGACTAGGTATATTGTTTTGTTATTTTGGCCAAATGTGTTGGCTCCTTATAGATGAAATCTTTTGTATATTGCCATAGTAAATGGATCTTTATTATCAATCAATGGAATGAAAAGTTATTCATAAGTGTGTAGAGTATATGGTTGGATTGTTTGGGTATAAATATGCATGAATGAATTGATGGTAGAGGGTGAATTATGCTTGAATGAGTTAGGGTGATGAAAGAGCTTGGCAAATAGCCTTGTTCTTGTCCACACAGGTAGGCACACGGGCATGTGTCTAGGCCGTGTGTGACACAGGGTCAATTGCATGGGTATGTGACCAGGCCGTGTGTCCCCTTGCATGTTAGAATGGCAAGTTAGTAAGCTCAGTAGTAAACACACGGGCAAAGACACGGCCGTGTGGAAAGCACGGCCATAGACATTGGCGTGTGCCCAGGCCGTGTGAAGTCTGCACCTGAATTTAGGAATTTAATTCGACACACGGTCTAAGGACACGGGCGTGTACCTTGGCCGTGTGACCATAGTGAGGTGATGACGTCATAAACAAAATGCCAAGGTTTTGGCACACGGGCTGAGACACGAGCGTGTCCAGGCTGTGTAAGGGACACGGGTGTGTGTTCAGCCGTGTGAAATAAGTCAGTGTCGACCACAGGTGAGGGACATGGGCGTGTGTGACCATACGGCCTGCCCACACGGGCGTGTCCCATTTCACACGAGCGTGTGGCCCCTGTTTAGGTAAAATTTTTCTATGTGCGTAAAAGTTTTCGATTATTTCTGAAACCTTCCAGAAGTATGTTTAGGGCCTTGTAGGCCCTTTATAAGGAGGTTAGATATGAGAATGGGAAAGTTCTAAATTGGAAAGGATTTTGATAACCCAAAGTTGTATGACCATGTGACTCAAGTACGGTAACGCCTTGTACCCGATGCCGACGTAGAATACGAGTAAGGGGTGTTACATATTAAGGGAAAAAGAAAGCTTCCATGTCCATCTAGGGTTTGGCTCTTATTATTTTTTATTAAGGTATGTTCTTTGCTCGTTTTTTGATGATTTTTACATTTTTGAGATCGTTGGATTTATTCTAGCTAGCTCGTGCCTTAATTTTTGAATTCTTCAATGATTTTGTGAAGTGCCATTGATGAATGCTTGAGCTATTGAATGTTTTATGAGGGAAAATGAATATTTTTTAATAGTTATACAAGTTTTGTAAAGTGAGTTTTGACAAAAATGTCAAATAGGGATTTATTTGTGGAAATGTGAAAATGTGTGGTTAAATGTGTGAATAAATGATAAATATGGGCTGATTTGTGCACTAGGAAAATTCAGCTAGTTTAGGAAGGTATTAAATTGCATGAATTTTGTGTATTTGTGAAATAGGGACTAAATTGAATAAATGTGGAACTTTATGGGCTAAAGTGTAAAAATGCCCAAATATGTGTTTGTGGAATGAATTGAATGATTTGATGAATAAATGAGTTAATTTTGAATGTATATAGATCAAGAACGAAAGAAATCAGATTTAGATCGGGGAAAATCAAAGGTTATCGAATAGTTGATCCATTTCGTTTATCCCGGAAACAAGGTAAGTTCATAAGCAAATAAATGTCTTTAAATTGAATAATATATGTTTAATTGTCATTGAACTATTATGAATGATGAATGATCAAATACGAGCAAGAATCGACATGGTTACAATATCTGAAAGTCCCGTACGAACCTTAGGAATAGTATAGGATACAAATGTCATGACATTTGGATTACCGAGATGTGATTTCATGTAAGACCATGTCTGAGACATTGGCATCGTTATATGATTTCGTATAAGACCCTGTCTGGGACAGAGGCATCGATATGTGATAACATGTAAGGCCATATCCGGGATATGGCATTGTACGAGTTATATGTGATTTCCGAGTATCCTTAACGATTTCGAATGGTTCAACAGGCAAAGTCAAGTCGAGAAAGAATGTGTGAATGAGTTAAGTGACTCAAGTATGTATGAGATTCATACAAGTACTGAAAAGGGAAGTATTTGATGAATTCACTTATGATTTTGAATATGTGTTCAATGGGAAATGTTTGTGAGCTTTTATATGCTTATTCATGATTTGCCTATTAATCAAAATGATGTTGATTCATGTGTAATTTTATTTTTATATGGCTTACTAAGCGTTTAAAGCTTACTTTGTGTGTTCTTTCCCTATTTTATAGATAATCGAAGCTAGCTCGAACTCGGGGATCATCAGGAACATCGTCACACTATCGAACAAGTTGTTGGTACTTTTGATGCTTCGTAAATAAGGTATATGGCATGTATAGGCTAGTATTAAGATGTTATGTTTTGAGTTATGATATTAGCCATGATATTTGGCTCATAAATTATGTAAATGTGGGTGTATATTTGGCCATTTGATTTAGCTAAATTTATGAATTTGGTAAGTGATATGTGATGTATATATGGCCTTGTGTTTTGGCAGGTTTGGTATGGTTGAATATGAAATGGCATGTTGTGGCTTGATTTTAAGATGATGATTTGGTATGTTTTATGACATGAATTAGTTGATAAGATGATGAGAAAAATGCATAGAGAAGATAGGTGAAATTATTGGTAATGGCATATTGTTTTAGTATGTTTTGGATTATGATTTGAGTAGTGAAGTGGATGGATTTTAAACGGCATGATTTGTATATGAAATAGCATGTTTTGGTTGCCTATTAATGTGTTGAAATGGTATTATTTTGGATGTTTAGGTGAGCATGAGAAAGGGTGGCAAATTGGCTTTGCAAATGGCCTATTCTTGTCTACACGAGTAGAGACACGAGCGTGTGTCTCAGTCGTGTGTGACACACAGTCATGATACACGGCCGTGTGTCTCCTGGTGTTGAAATTGAATTGAAGTCAGTATGCTCCACACCGTCTCACACACGGGCGTGTGACTGGCCATGTGGCACAAGTCAGTAGACCCCCTAAATGGCACACGGCCTAGCACACGGGCGTGTGACTTGGTCGTGTTGCATAAGTCAGTATACCCTACAGGATTGGCACGGCCTAGCACACGGCCTGGCACACGAGCGTGTGGTCCGCCGTATGACCCAAGTCATATGTATGCCCTGTTTTCACACGACCTGGGACAAGGGCGTGTCTGGAGCCGTATGAGGAACACGGCCTATTCACACGGGCATCTTGTAACAGCCTGATTTAGGGGCTAGTCGAAACAGTAGTCTCGGGACCACTAATCCGAGGCCAGAGGAAATCATTTTTATATTATTTTATGAGTTATGACATGATCATAAGAGTGCATGAAAATTTTGGTGCTTTACTTTTAGTGATTTCAAGCTAAATTGTGAAAAAGGACTAGATCGCATAAAGTGCAAAAGTTCTATTTTATTTACTAGAGGTGCCAAATAGCCATAGAATATTAAATTGGAGGTCCTTAAAGTGCAAATAGGCCATTGGGGAAGTGATGGTCGGCCATAGGGGACAAAGAATAGACTTTGTCATTTGGTTAGGTGAAATTTGGTGATAAAAATTGATTTTTATCATAAAATAAAGAAAAGAAAAATATCATCTTTTCCCTCCATCTTCTCGACCAAAAATTAGCAGCAAAATGGGGGTTGAAAACTCAAAAATTTCAGCCAAGCTTCCCTCCTTACAAGTAAGTGATTTTGGTTGCCTTTCTTTAAAATTTTTGTACTTTTGGAACCCCTAAAGCTTAAGCTAGCTAATGAGGGGACTATTTTGCAAAATGGTTAAGAGTCTAGGGTTTTTCCATGAGAGCATTTATGTTGTTTGCTAAAATTTTATGCAAGAAAATAAGTCTTAGATGTTAAATACACAACTTTTGTGAAAGGTGTTTCCATGAAAACACCTAAAAGGACCTTTTTGTAAAGGTTGTGAAATAGATGATAAAGGTGTGAAATAGTTGAAATTTTGAGTGGCTATAAGAGAGAATATGAATCTGCTAGTTTTGAATGATAAGGAAATTTGACGAAAATTGATATACGAGCCTAGGGGCAAAATCATAATTTTGCCAAAGTTTAAGGGCAAAATGGTAATTTTGCTATAGTAGAAATTTTAAAATGTATTGATTAGTGTGGTGATTAAATGAGTAAATTTTTATTGTTATAAATCAAAGAAAACGAGATTTGGACCTAGAGCGGGGGAAAGAGAGATATTGACGAATAGGTCCCTTTTTACCCTTTTGGTATCGAGGTAAGTTTGTGTGCAAATAATGCAACCTTAAACGAAGTATTTGATATTTTGATGTTGTATAAATTGTACATTGTCTTTACGAAATAAATTATATACGTTTTTGACGAGATGTCAAGAAATGAAAATCTTCAACTGAACTTTAAGAATGGACAGAATGCAAATACTATGATACTAAGGTTATTAAGGTTCCGTGTAAGACCATATTTAAAATATGGCCTCAGTGTGATATTTCGTATAAGACCATGCCAGGGACATGGTATCGATATGATATTTCATGAAAACCCATATCGGGGATATGGTGTTGAAGCAATATCGTATATATGAGACTCAAGAGTATCTTATAGCATTTCAAGTGATTCAACAGGTATGTTGAAAATAAGGTAGTATGTGGATATGTCATGAGTGGTATAGTTATGTACCCAGAACTCATATTAAGTGATTTCGGTATATGATGAATCCATAGTAAGTTTATGTGTAAATGATGCATTCTTTATTGCATATGTTTTACTCATTAATGCATTGCGTGAATGCATATAATTATTGTAGAGATTTATTAAAAATGATAGAGAGTGAGGAAATCCTCGGATGAACATTTGAAATAGGAAAATGGGTGTGAATAAATATCCGTGAATGTGAGACAAAAGGTGGGCTGTGTGCGATACCAACTTATTATTTGTTAGCGATGGGCTGTGTGTGATGCCATCGTATTTATTATCAATGGTGGGTTGTGTGCGATACCACCTTATTATTCGTTATCGATGGGCTGTGTGCGGTACCATCGTGTTTAGCATTAATGGTGGTCTGTGTGCGATACAGCCTTATTAATTATTAAATGGTGGGCTGTGTGCGAAACCACCGAGTATTTATTATTATTCTAAGGTGTTATTGAGAAAATTTACTAAGTGAAATTACATGTGGCTTTGTGGTGATAAATGCGGGGTATATGTGCAAGTAAGGGTGAACAATGTTTTATGATATGTGTTTGTAATATGTGAAAGTTTGGAATGAGTAAGCATTGTGTAACATCCCAAACCCGGTCAACACACCACGACCGAATCTGGCATGTTACGGAGTGAAAAATGTTTTGAAGAAACAAGTTACCGGTTAAATTTTATTGAAAAACTCTTTATCGTTTTAGAGTTTAGAAAACCCCGTATAAAGTGATGTTGAAATCGTTTTAGTGTTGCTTTAAACCCGGAAAACTCATGCTTTGAAAAATCCGTTGGTTGATACTAGTTTTTGGAAATCATGTGATTCTTTTAAATTCCGAGTAAGTTGTGTGTGTAGTCAAGTTAAAACCATTCGCTTTTGAGGTTGTTTGAAAAATTAAATTTTAAAATCATTTAGGTTACCCTTTGTAATCGTATTGCGAATGTTAGTAAGGTTTGAAAACCCGAAAGAGATATAAATTTTGAAAACGTTGCTTTTTACCGATTATTTAAGCAATCAATTTATTAATCACATGCATAATATAATAAAAATTATAGCAAGTAATTAAAAACCCAAAATAATACTTAGCGGCCTTATTACAGAGCCAAAACCAAATTTAAAAAAAATAAACAAACCGAAATAGTAATTTAAAGTCAAAACCCGAAGAATAACTGTGCATGGCCACCTCGAGTCCTCCCCGGCTCCATATCCGCAATCTATGCCTCATCTACAAAATATAAGGGAAGGGGTGAGTCACCGAGACTCAGTGTATAAATCCCCAACCCGAAGGAATAGCGCTTACACAAGTCATTAATAGAACATGCAAATCATGCAACCCCATAACCTAACCATCCAATCTCCTTTATCTACCCCGTGTGGTCAAAACCACTGGTGACCGTAGTCACAGATCAAGTGATGGGGCCAACCCATCGTGTGGTCAAAACCACTTATGACAATCCCGTAATCAATCATGTGGGGCCAACCCACTGTGGTACCAAACCACTGGGACGAGTCACAATATCCATGTGTGGTCAAAACCACTGGTGACCGTAGTCACAAATATCATAAATGTGGTCAAAACCACTGGTGGTCAAAACCACTAGGACTCAGTCACGAATAATAATATCAAAGACGGGGCCAATCCGTCGTGTGGTCAAAACCACTGGTGACAGTCCAAATAAATCCTCCCCCTCCTCTCATCAATCCCATCATCATGTCCATTTCATACGTGGCATAATATCATGTAATCATGCAAATAACGCATAGCATAGCATTTAACAGTGACATAACGATGTATATCAAAAACCACATAACAGGGGACTTACCCGGAGTCCACGCTCATGCCCACAAGGCAAAATCACTGATTTCAATGGCTAATCGGTTTTAACAGTAAACACAATAACATGTAATACTAATGAAGTGTGTAAGGTTACACACCTGACTACTTGTAGATCTAAGCAAAATCCTGAAACTACGCGAAACTAGCGAAATCCCGAAATGTTGCCTTCCCCCTTCCTACAATCGGCCAACACTTGTTAGTAACCAAAAGCCCATTCGGCTCAACTAGAAATCCCGAAGGATATGTCGCATGAAGTTAACACCTTACCTTAGTGCCGATTTGGTTTCCAACCAAATCCCAAAACTACGTGATGATCCCCTCTTGCAATCGGCCACGCACTAATACACACAAATGTTTAGCCTTCGACTTTTAAAAGAATGAGAGACAGATCCGAAACACGCTAGAACCCTTACCTAGATCGCTTAGCCAAATCCCAAAGATCTACAGTATTTGGCAACACTCCTCCCTACAATCGGCTTTAACACAGAAAAAATCATTCGGCCATAGCATGAATCCCGAAACCAAAAGAGATAGTTGCCACCTTACCTTACTGACAGTTTCGGCCACCAAGCACCAACGTTCGGCACCCCTAAGTGATGTTAGGGGTTTCGGCTACCATCATAGAACAAGAATGAAGTTTAAAATCCCGATTAATAACGATTGAAGAAGTATCAAAAGAGAAAGGCAAAAGAGATTTGACCTTCACCAAATCAGTCGAAGAAGAAAAGGAAAATAGAAAGTTTACTTACCAAAAGATTCGACTAACCCAAATGAAAGAGATAGGTTTCGGCACCTAAATGGAGACTAGATCACGCGAGAAAAGAAGAAGAATAAACTAGGAGTATTCGGCCAAGAAGAGAACAACAAGGTTTCGGCTTTTGAAGGTGATAAAGATGGAAGAAGAAAATGAAATGGACAAGAAGGGATTCGGCAAAGAGAAAGACAGAGCTTTCGGCACAAGAGACTTGAAAGAAGAAAAGATGTCGACAGAAGAATGGGTGTTGGTTTCGGCTAACAATAGATGAACCGAAAAAAAAAAGAAAAGGAAAGAATAGCTATTGAGTTTCGGCTTTTCAAAGGGAATGGCAAAGTTGGTTCGGCCAAATACCAAAGTTGTCGAAAGAGAAAAAGAGAGAAAATGCCAAAGAGGTTTCGGTTTATCACAAGCACAATGCCACACTTGAGTGCCTTGCCGAAAATGCTCTCTTACTTGGCTATTGAGATTCGGCACACCTAGCTCCCCAAACCGACTACACCTCCTCCCCCAAAGTCCAAAATTCGGCCACCACCTTAAAACTCTCCAATCCACTCATTCAAATCGGTTTGAATGAGTCAAACTCCGCATTTTTCTCCTCTCCATCCATTTCAAATCTGTTAACTTAATCCTCATCCATTCAAGAGAGTCCCACCTGAGCACACCTCTTCCTTGCTTGTGGCGTGAAAAAGAATAAGCAGAAAGGGATTTCTGTAGCTCGAACCCAAGCACTCCCTTCCCTGCATGTGGTGTCACTCTCCTGACACCTTAGTGGCGCCTCCTTTGCCACTGTACCAAGGTAATTCTTGAGTCAAAACACTCCAAGAATTTCTTTTAACCCCTAACTCCATTAGCTCTCTCTTACTAAGCACCAACACAAAATTTTGGCCAAGACCCAGGCCTATCCCGAGGTCATGCCTATAACCCAAACATGTTAAACGAACACAGCAGACATATCATCAAATGCAAACACGTGCAAAATGCAGAGACCCCAATTCAAGGATGTTACAGCTCTACCCCCCTTAAAAATAATTTTGGCCTCGAAATTACCTGGTTAGAAAAGCTGAGGGTATTGCTGCCGCATCACATCCTCTGGTTCCCACGTGGCCTCCTCCGTACCATGGTTCCGCCATAATACTTTCACCAAAGGAACTGACTTCCGACGCAGAACCTTGACTCCCGATCCAAGATTCGTACCGGTTCCTCCTCGAAAGACAAGTCTGAGTTTACCTCTATCTCTGCAACTGGTACGACATGCGACGGATCTGATCGATAGCGCCTAAGCATGGAAACATGAAAGACATCGTGAATCTGACTTAACTCTGCTGGTAACTCGAGCTGATAAGCTACCGGTCCCACTCGCTTCAACACCATATACGGCCCGATAAACCTAGGCTTAGCTTCCCTTTTCGCCCAAATCTCAACACCTTCTTCCATGGCGATACCTTCAAAAAGAGCTTATCACCCACTGCATACTCTATATCCTTGCGCTTAAGATCGGCGTAAGACTTCTGCCTGTCCAACGCTTCCTTACGACGAGCCCGAATCACCTTAACCTTATCCTCTGTTTCTGCCACCAACTCCGGACCCAACATCTGCCGTTCACCCAGTTCTGTCCAACACGTAGGAGTATGACATTTCCGTCCATATAGTGCCTCATATGGTGCCATCTGTATACTCGCTTGATAACTGTTGTTATAAGCGAACTCTGCCAATGGTAGATACTCCTCCCAATTACCGCTGAAATCCAGTACGCAACCCCTTAACATATCTTCCAGAATCTGGATCACCCTTTCAGACTGTCCATCAGACTGCGGGTGAAAAGCCGTGCTGAAATCTAACCTCGTCCCCAATGCCTGATGCAAAGCTTTCCAGAACCTCAACGTGAACCTGGGATCCCTATCCGAAATGATTGACACTGGCACTCCATGCAACCTTACTATCTCTGCCACATACAACTTGGATAATTTCTGGAGCGAATAATCAACCTTTACCGGTATGAAATGAGCTGATTTAGTCAGACGGTCCACAATCACCCAGACTGAGTCCTTCTTACTAGGCGTAAGGGGAAGCCCGCTAACGAAGTCCATCGCAATCCTTTCCCACTTCCACTGCGGAATCTTTACCGGCTGCAATAGCCCTGACGGCAACTGATGCTCAGCTTTAACTTGCTAGCATGTCAAACACTTGCCCACAAACTCTGTTACTTCCCGCTTAAGACCTGGCCACCAGAACTGTTCCCTCAAATCGCGATACATCTTACTGCCTCTAGGATGCATAGCGTATGGGCTGCTATGAGCTTCCTGAAGAATCCGTTGTCTCAAATCGACATCCCTTGGCATACACACTTTCCCCTGAAAACACAGTACTCCATCACTACTTACACTATAACCCTCCGATTCACCATTCCGCACTGGCAACCTCCGAGCACTCAAAACCTCATCTGTCAGTTGTTTCTCCTTAACCTGATCAATCTAATTCGGCTTTACTTGCAATTCTGCCAAAAGACTCCCGTCGTCATATAGATTAAGGTGAGCGATCATTGCTCTCAGGTCTACTACCACCTTACGGCTCAACACATCAGCTACTATGTTAGCCTTACCCGGATGGTACTCAATCGAGCAGTCGTAGTCCTTCAACAACTCGATCCACCTCTGCTGCCTCAAGTTTAAATCTTTCTGAGTCAAGAGGTACTTCAGACTCTTGTGATCCGTGTAAACTATCGACTTTTCCCTATACAAATAATGCCTCCAAATCTTTAAGGCAAACAATACTGCAGCCAATTCCAAGTCGTGTGTCGATTAGTTACCCTCATGAGGCCTCAACTGTCGAGATGCATACGCCACCACTTTCTCATCTTGCATCAGCACACACCCTAAGCCAGTATGTGATGCATCACAATAGACCGTGAATTCCTTTCCTGCCTCAGGCTGAATCAAAACCGGAGCTTCAGTCAGAACCTTCTTCAACTTGTCAAAACTCTCTTGCTATTTCTCAGACCACACAAACGGAACCCCTTTTCTCAACAACTTAGTCAACGGCGCTGCGATCAAAGAGAATCCTTCCACGAACCTCCTGTAGTATCCTGCCAAACCCAGAAAACTCCGAATCTCTGCAACTGACTTAGGTGGTTTCCAATCCAACACTGCTTCAATCTTACGAGGATCCACCCTAATCCCTTCAGCTGATACCACATGACCCAAGAAAGTTACCTCCTTAAGCCAGAACTCGCACTTACTAAACTTGGCGAATAACTGCTTCTCCCTCAAAACCTGTAGAACCACCCAAAGATGCGCGTCATGTTCCTCTTCAGATTTCGAGTATACTAGAATGTCGTCTATAAACACTACGACAAATCAATCCAAATACGGCTGAAACACCCGATTCATCATATCCATGAATGCTGCCGGCGCATTAGTCAACCCAAATTGCATCACTAGAAACTCGTAATGCCCATACCAAGTACGAAACGCCGTCTTATGAATATCAGCCTCCTTCACTTTGAGTTGATGATACCCTGACCTAAGATCGATCTTAGAGAAAACCGATGCACCCTTAAGTTGATCAAACAAGTCGTCAATCCTGGGCAACGGATACTTGTTCTTTATTGTCAACTTATTCAGCTGGCGGTAGTCTATACACATCCGCATTGTACCATCTTTCTTCTTAACAAAGAGCACAGGTGCCCCCCAAGGAGATATACCCAGCCGGATGAAACCCCTGTCCAATAATTCCTGAATCTGCGCCTTTAACTCCACTAATTCCTTTGGCGCCATCCTATATGGAGCAATAGACACTGGCGCGGTTCCTGGCAGCAGATCTATACCGAACTCAACTTCACGGTCCGGAGGCACACCCGGAAGTTCCTCTGGGAATACATCAGCAAACTCCCTCATGGTTCAGACACTCTCCACAACTGAATCCTTGGCTTCCAGAGCAAAGACATGCACCATAAATGCCTCACAACCTTTCCTAACCATTTTCTCCGCCTTCAGCGTAGAGACCACATTGGATAGGTAATCTCTCCTATTACCTATCATCACCACCTCCTCACATTCCCCAGTCTTCAACACCATGCGCTTAGCTGCGCAATCCAAACTGGCTTGATACTTCACTAGCCAATCCATCCCGAGAATCAGATCGAACTCCCCAAACGGCAGTTCCATCAAGTAGCCAAAAACACGTCCCCTTGAAGTTCTAGGGGTACATCCCTGTACAGTTTATTTACTTCTACTGAGTGACCTAGAGGGCTTATCACTGTCATCTTCCTAGAAGTAATCTTAGAGTCTAAGTTCATGGTTTCCACTGTGCTACTGGCTACATACAAGTGCGTCGATCCCACATCTATCAAAGCATTATAAGGTAGTCCAAAGATTAAGAACGTACCAATTATGATGTCCGGTGCGTCGCCCTCCTCTCGACGCCTCGCTGCGTAGACCAATCCAGGCTGTCTCACCTCTGTACCAGCTGCACTTCTGTCCGGTGCTCCACGGCCTCTGCCAGATCCATTACCTCCCCTGGCTGCACCACGGCCCCTCTGAGGCTGCTGACCATCCCTCCTGACCTGTGTACGATTCTGATCCCCGGACTGCAACCTAGCTGACCTCTGTGGACAATCCCTCACTCGATGCCCCATCGATCCACACTCAAAGCATCCTCTGTTTCCAGTCCAACACTCCCCCGTGTGAGACTTTCCACACCGAGCACACTGTGGCGGCCATTGAGTATTAGCAGCAGCAGGCCTAGCAGCTTGATTCGGCCCACTAAATCTACCCCGTTTCTGCTGATTCATGGTAGACCTAGATGATCCAGAATTCCTTTTATTCCAACCCTTGTCCTGATTCCGCCTCACCGACTGTTTCACTTCCTCAGTAACTTTGGCCTTTTCCACTAAGACCGCAAACTCTCTTTCCTGCTGTGGGGCGATTACCATCCGTAGCCCATCTCTCAGCCCATCCTCAAATCTGACACAGCGCTCATGCTCCGTGCCCACAATACCACGTGCATAGCGACTCAGCCGAAGAAATTTCGCCTTATATTCCGATACAGTCTTATTACCTTGGACCAAGTTCAGGAACGCCTTGCGCTGCGCATCAATATAGCTAGCCCCTATGTATTTTCTCTGATAAGCTGCCCTAAAGAATTCCCAAGTAAGGTCATCCGTCATTGCTCCGTCCCTAACTGTGAGCCACCACTAATATGACTCGTCTCACAACAAAGATACTACCCCCTTAAGCTTCTCCTCAGCCGAGAAGTCTAGATCATCCATAATACGTTCTGTTGCCTCCAACCAATATTCCGCCGTACTAGGAGCCACACTGGATATACCTCTGAACACCTCGGCACCATTAGCCCGGAGTCGTTCGGGCACAGATTTTCGAACCCCTGCTCCGACGCCTGCACTAGCAACCCTCTCTAACACCCGCAGCATCGCCTGTGACACTGCATCATCACCAGTCTGGTCCTGATGTTCCGCGCCCATAGCTGGTGGCGGTGGTACCTCATTTTTCGATCCATGACCAGACCCTACCGGTTCCGAGACTGTCATCCTACCCCTACCTCGTCCACGAGTGTTACGCCCACGTCCACGTGCATTCATGTCTACCGATACGATACGAGCTGATTAAAAGTTTTGTGCATTAGACTTTTATTCCACTGTCTATTAAGGCACAGTTTTATGAGAAGTTTAATAAGGGATTGTTTCGCGAGTACATCCATCCTATAGTTCAAATCTATAGAGTAGTTCCTACTACTATTTAGTCATGCCAATATCATCATAATCATGTCATCAAAAACAACAGTTTGGGGTACTTACCTAGGCGGATTGGTGCCGAAGACTCGGTGCCATGCCTTTCACCACTATACTTTTCCCATAAAACCTTTCCACAATTCATTATAAAACATTTTTGGGCCTCGGCCCACAGCCGAGCCGTTGAACTTGGCTCTGATACCAAAACTGTAACACCCCAAACCCGGTCAACACACCACGACCGAATCTAGCATGTTACGGAGTGAAAAACGTTTTGAAGAAACAAGTTACCGGTTAAATTTTATTGAAAAACTCTTTATCATTTTAGAGTTTAGAAAACCCCGTATAAAGTGATGTTGAAATCGTTTTAGTGTTGGTTTAAACCCGAAAAACTCATGCTTTGAAAAATCCGTTGGTTGTTACTAGTTTTTGGAAATCATGTGATTCTTTTAAATTCCGAGTAAGTTGTGTGTGTAGTCAAGTTAAAACCATTCGCTTTTGAGGTTGTTTGAAAAATTAAATTTTAAAATCATTTAGGTTACCCTTTGTAATCGTATTGCGAATGTTAGTAAGGTTTGAAAACCCGAAAGAGATATAAATTTTGAAAACGTTCCTTTTTACCGGTTATTTAAGCAATCAATTTATTAAGCACATGCATAATATAATAAAAATTATAGCAAGTAATTAAAAACCCAAAATAATACTTAGCAGCCTTATTACAGAGCCAAAACCAAATTTAAAGTAAATAAATAAACCGAAATAGTAATTTAAAGTCAAAACCCGAAGAATAAGTGTGCATGGCCACCTCGAGTCCTCCCCGGCTCCATATCCGCAATCTATGCCTCATCTGCAAAATATAAGGGAAGGGGTGAGTCACCGAGACTCAGTGTATAAATCCCCAACCCGAAGGAATAGCGCTTACACAAGTCATTAATAGAACATGCAAATCATGCAACCCCATAACCTAACCATCCAATCTCCTTTATCTACCCTGTGTGGTCAAAACCACTGATGGTCAAAACCACTGGTGACCGAAGTCACAAATATATACTTGTGGTCAAAACCACTGGTGACCGTAGTCACAGATCAAGTGATGGGGCCAGCCCATCGTGTGGTCAAAACCACTGATGACAATCCCGTAATCAATCATGTGGGGCCAACCCACTGTGGTACCAAACTACTGGGACGAGTCACAATATCCATGTGTGGTCAAAACCACTGGTGACCGTAGTCACAAATATCATAAATGTGGTTAAAATCACTGGGACTCAGTCACGAATAATAATATCAAAGACGGGGCCAACCCGTCGTGTGGTCAAAACCACTGGTGACAGTCCAAATAAATCCTCCTCCTCCTCTCATCAATCCCATCATCATGTCCATTTCATACGTGGCATAATATCATGTAATCATGCAAATAACGCATAGCATAGCATTTAACAGTGACATAATGATGTATATCAAAAACCACATAACAGGGGACTTACCCGGAGTCCATGCTCATGCCCACAAGGCAAAATCACTGATTTCAATGGCTAATCGATTTTAACAGTAAACACAATAACATGTACTACTAATGAAGTGTGTAAGGTTACACACCTGACTACTTGTAGATCTAAGCGAAATCCCGAAACTACGCGAAACTAGTGAAATCCCGAAACGTTGCCTTCCCCCTTCCTACAATCGGCCAACACTTGTTAGTAACCAAAAGCCCATTCGGCTCAACTAGAAATCCCGAAGGATATGTCGCATGAAGATAACACCTTACCTTAGTGCCGATTTGGTTTCCAACCAAATCCCAAAACTACGTGATGATCCCCCCTTGCAATCAGCCACGCACTAATACACACAAATGTTTAGCCTTTGGCTTTTAAAAGAATGAGAGACAGATTCGAAACACGCTAGAACCCTTACCTAGATCGCTTAGCCAAATCCCGAAGATCTACAGTATTTGGCAACACTCCTCCCTACAATCGGCTTTAACACAGAAAAAGTCATTCGGCCATAGCATGAATCCCGAAACCAAAAGAGATAGTTGCCACCTTACCTTACTGACAGTTTCGGCCACCAAGCACCAACGTTCAGCACCCCTAAGTGATGTTAGGGGTTTCGGCTACCATCATAGAACAAGAATGAAGTTTAAAATCCCGATTAATAACGATTGAAGAAGTATCAAAAGAGAAAGGCAAAAGAGATTCGACCTTCACCAAATCAGTCGAAGAAGAAAAGGAAAATAGAAAGTTTACTTACCAAAAGATTCGACTAACCCAAATGAAAGAGATAGGTTTCGGTACCTAAATGGAGACTAGATCACGCGAGAAAAGAAGAAGAATAAACTAAAAGTATTTGGCCAAGAAAAGAACAACAAGATTTCGACTTTTGAAGGTGATAAAGATGGAAGAAGAAAATGAAATGGACAAGAAGGGATTCGGCAAAGAGAAAGACAGAGCTTTCGGCACAAGAGACTTGAAAGAAGAAAAGATGTCGACAGAAGAATGGGTGTTGGTTTCGGCTAACAATAGATGAACCGAAAAAAAAAATGAGAGAATAGCTATTGAGTTTCAGCTTTTCAAAGGGAATGGCAAAGTTGGTTCGGCCAAATACCAAAGTTGCTGAAAGAGAAAAAGAGAGAAAATGCCAAAGAGGTTTCGGTTTATCACAAGCACAATGCACACTTGAGTGCCTTGCCGAAAATGCTCTCTTACTTGGCTATTGAGATTCGGCACACCTAGCTCCCCAAACCGACTACACCTCCTCCCCCAAAGTCCAAAATTCGGCCACCACCTCAAAACTCTCCCATCCACTCATTCAAATCGGTTTGAATGAGTCAAACTCCACATTTTTCTCCTCTCCATCCATTTCAAATCTGTTAACTTAATCCTCATCCATTCAAGAGAGTCCCACCTGAGCACACCTCTTCCTTGCTTGTGGCGTGAAAAAGAATAAGCAGAAAGGGATTTCTGCAGCTCGAACCCAAGCACTCCCTTCCCTGCATGTGGCGTCACTCTCCTGACACCTTGTGGCGCCTCCTTTGCCACTGTACCAAGGTAAATCTTGAGTCAAAACACTCCAAGAATTTCTTTTAACCCCTAACTCCATTAGCTCTCTCTTACTAAGCACCAACACAAAATTTTGGCCAAGACCCAGGTCTATCCCGAGGTCATGCCTAGAACCCAAAACATGTTAAACGAACACAGCAGACATATCATCAAATGCAAACACATGCAAAATGCAGAGACCCCAATTCAAGGATGTTACAGCCCTACCCCCCTTAAAAATAATTTCGGCCTCGAAATTACCTGGTTAGAAAAGCTGAGGGTATTGCTGCCGCATCACATCCTCTGATTCCCACGTGGCCTCCTCCGTACCATGGTTCCGCCATAATACTTTCACCAAAGGAACTGACTTTCGACGCAGAACCTTGACTCCCGATCCCGAGGTCATGCCTAGAACCCAAAACATGCTAAACGAACACAGCAGACATATCATCAAATGCAAACACATGCAAAATGCAGAGACCCCAATTCAAGGATGTTACACATTGTGAATGATTGGGTGGGTAACCATGAGCTTAAATGTAAATCTCATTACAATACCTTTGTGGTTGAGTAAAATAAATGAATGTCAATAGTTGATTATTATTTGCATATGAACTTACTAAGTGTTATTGCTTACTCCTTTTCCTTTCCTAAGTGTTATTGCTTACTCCTTTTCCTTTCCTATCTTTTATAGGTTAATTTAACTAGCTCGGGTTGGAGACCGTCGGAGATGCTTTCACACTATCGAGCAGTCATTTGGGTATAAGTTTTCAAGTCTTCTTGAGATATGGCATGTATAGGAATCTTATCTTTGGTTAATTAAGCCATCGTTAGTGTAGCCAAAATGTGTTAGCCTGAATTGGTTTATGGTTCAATAGTATATAACCATGGATGACAGCTTATGCCGGTCACAGTTATGCTAGTGACAGCGCTCTCTTGTGTATGTGAAGTTAGTATGGTTATCATGGATTAAATATGAAAATTAAGTATTATAAATGATGATATGAGAACGATATGTGATGTTGCATGAATGTGTGGATGTGAGGGTAGCAAGATGGCTTGGAAAATAGCCTAGAATTTGTCCACACGGGTAGACACACGGGCGTGTGCCTAGGCCGTGTGTGTCACACGGTCAGTCCCATGAGTGTGTGACTGGGCCGTGTGTCCCCTGAATTGTTAGTGATGCAAGTCAGTGTCGACCACGAGCCAGACACACGGGCGTGTGACAGGTCGTGTGATGCAAGTCAATGTCGACCACTGGTGGAGCACATGGGCGTGTCGAGGCCGTGTGAGGGATACGGGTCACGGGCGTGTGTCCGGCCGTGTGAAAACCCCTGTAGGTTTGAAATGAGAAATAAATCGACACGGGTGTGGAACACAAGCATGTGAAATTCCACACGGGCATGTCCTTTCCTCCACACCGGCGTGTGGCCCTGTTTAAGTAAAACTTTTCTAAATGCGTAAAAGTTTTCGGTTTGGTCCCGAACCATTCCAAATGTATATTTAGGGTCTCGTAGACCCGTAATAAGGGAGTTATGTACATGAATGAAAAAGTTTTAAGTTGGAACGAAATTTTACAGCCTGATGTTGTGTGTTTAAGTCAGTTATGTTCGGTAATGCCTCGTATCCAGTTTCGATGTTGAAAACGGGTAAGGGGTGTTACACATGTGACCCTTGTATGTTTGAAAAATTCCTAAGTTTTCGAGAATTTTCGTAAGTTATCGGTTTAGTCCTGAACCACTTCTAAAGCATGTTTAAGGCCTCGTAGGCCCTTATAAAGGACATTGTGATTATGATTGAATGGTGTTTGAGAATAGATGCATAAATATATGTTGTATGTTATGATTTGATTGGTAATGCCTCGTAACCCTATTCTGGCTACGGATACGGGTTAGGAGTGCTACAATATAAATATCAAGAAACATGTATGGGCTCAACAATAATTAGATTTTCATGTACATATACTTTCCACATCATGTATTCATATAACATATACAAATCATATCCTTTTATTTCAAGTACATTTTCATAATAATTCGTCTCGAGTTCAAATTATTTCATGTAGAAACTTTGCCCATTAAATCATTTGAAACGTCAGTGTCACTCGGATAATACATTTAAGGTGTACAAATCTATAATCATGGATGAACATATTCATCAAACAAATTCCATATTAATATATCATCATGTCATATTTCCATATATAATGTATCATCATTTTCATGTATTTCAAGCAGATACATGTAATGATTTGTTTCATGTTCATATTTTCTCATGTCAGGATTTTGCCCGTTGAGTTATTGAAAACATCGATGGATACACAAATAGTACATTCGAAGTGTACAAATCAAAAATCCATCAATTCATATCAGGAGTGCTCTTTAAAGCACATAATCAGAAAATCCTCTCTCGAGCCATATAATAGGAAGCTCACAAAGAGCCATTGATCGAGAAGCTCACAAAGAGCCTATTAGGAAGCTTATCCAGGCTATATAACAAGAAACTCATAAGTGTTTAAATCAAGAAGCTCATTGAGCTTAACAGGTAACTCTGAAGAGTTGTTATCAGGAGCTCCGGATAGCCATATATCGGGAAGTTCAAGTGAGCCATATTAGAACGCTCACGAAGAGCTGCATTTGTGTCCACAAGATATACAGGATCACAACCGATCGTATAACAGGACGCTCACAAAGAGCTGCAGTAGCCCGCAACACATGTAGGATTACTACCGACCAACATGCTCGCAGTAACCATATATCAGGAAGCTCGTAAGAGCTGTGGTGTGTCTGCAACATATGTTGGATCACAACCAATACAGGAAATCTATATCCAACGAATTTCATTTATTCAAACGGGATTTGACATTTTTTGGGCATTGTCGGATATATGATCATTTCATATATTTATGACATTTATACAATTCACATAAACACATTCAATTCAAGCATATAAATATTCACAATTTAGTTACATGAACTTACCTCGACAAATGTTCGTGTACGTAAAACTACTAATCCAACATTTTCTCTTTTCCTCGTTCTAACTCTGAATTTGGTCTATTCGGATCTATACGAGTAAATTTAACATCAATTCAATACAATTCATACTCAATTCAATGCAATTCACATCATAGACAAAATTACAGTTTTGCCCCTAAACTTTTAATTAATGACGATTTCATCCCTAGGCTCGGAAAATTAAATTCATGCAATTTAATCCTTATTCCAAGCCTAGCAAAATTTTACATGTAACATTTATAACCAATGTATTTCATAAAATTCAGAATTTTTCCATAGATTTCACATCAAAATTCACTTTGCAAACGTTGTTTATCTTTTAATAAACTTTCATTTTCTACCATAAATTTCAAAATTTCAGCATACTCATCCATGGAAAAACCCTAGTACTTTGATAACTTTACAAATTAATCCCCGAAATAGCTAAATTAAGCTATTACGATCTCGAAAACATGAAAATTACTAAAAATGGGACTTGAATACTTACCAATTAAGCCAAAATAGCTTGCTTGAGCTCACTTTGATAATATTGTTATTTTTTTATCATTTATCATCTTTTATTATTTCACTTTCCAATTTCATCCTTTTTTTTATTTTATTTTCCATGGATGAATCATCATCCTTAACCACTAAGCATTTTCAAATGGTCTATTTACCATATAAGGACCTCCACTTTAAAGTTCTATAGCTATTTAATACTTCTAGCTATTAGAACTCAACTTTTGCACTTTGTATAATTTGGTCCTTTATCAAATTAGACATGTAACCAGTAAAAATTTCTTTACGAAATTTTCATATAACATTTTCATCATACTATAGACCATAACATAATATTAAAATAAATTTCCCTTTCGGAATTAGATTTGTGGTCCCGAAATCACTGTTTCGATTTTATCGAAAACGGGCTATTACAATGTGACTTTACATGCATGGTTCCCACACACAGTTAGGCTACATGGCTATGTGTTTTAATCCCACATGGCCTCAGCCTGTCACACGGTCTGGCCACAGGGCTGTGTGACACTTATTTTTGCTTTTTACCTATCTTTTCGTAAAAGTTTCAAATTAGTGCTGATTTGTTTTCGAGTTGAATTAAGAGCTTCATAACCTCGATTAAGGCTCACTTTGAATTATAAATCATATAATACTTGTATTATTAATTTTTTATGGTTTGGATGGTTATCATGTTAAAATTCATGAATGATATTGATTGTTAGCTGTCTTAATACCTTATAGCTTAGGTCTGACAACCAGACTGGGTATAGGGTGTTACAATTGCAATATTTAGAAATCACAATCTTAGCTGTAATGTACGGATGTCAAATAATCTCTATTTTATCAAACCAAATACGTACACATTGTTTGAGAACGAAATATCAAATAAAAGACTTAAAACTTCTCACTCTAATGAGGTGTACCTTTGGCATTTGATACATGGTCATATTAACCAAGAAAGAATCACTAGACTTGTGAAAGACGACATCTTAAGTTCGCTTAAAGAAGTTGATCTTCCACAATGTGAATCTTGCTTGGAAGTAAGATGACTAAGTGATATTTTAATGCAAAAGGAATGAGGGTCAGAAAACCCCTAGAACTTGTGCACACTGATGTATGTATCCCTATGAGTGTTAGTGCAAGAGGTGGTGACGAGTATTGATGACTATTCCAGATATGGGTATGTATACCTAATGCACCACAAGAGTGAAATCTTTGATAAATTCAAAGAGTTTCATGTAGAAGTGGAGAAACAACTAGGTTTACTCATAAAGGCACTTCTGTCAGACCGAAGTGGGGAATATTTATCTGATGACTTCTTAGGGTACCTCATAAATAATGAAATTCTATCCAGGGTAACTGCGTTAGGCACTCCAGAATAGAATTAGGTGGAAGAGAGAAGGAATCGGATGTTGCTAGACATGGTATGTTCGATCTTAAGTTATTCGAAGTTGTCAATATCTTTTTGGGGATATGTAATAAAAATGACTTACTATATTCTGAATAATGTGCCAAGTAAGGCATCATCGAAAACTCCATATGAATTGTGAAAACATTTCAGGATTTGGGGATGCCCAGCCCACGTACTGGACAAAGATGCAAGGAAGTTTGACTCATAGACGGAATTGTGTATGTTTATAGGATTTTCGAACGGAACAAAGGGTGGTTTGTTTTATAAACCAAAAGAGCAAATTGTTATAGTTTCAACTCTTACTACTTTCCTTGAAGAAATTTACATGAATGACTTCAAACCTCGAGGAACATTTGAGAATTATAGAAAACCCGAACGAAATGGTTCCAGCACCAATTAATAACAGTATACCTGCAAACAATCAGCAACATAGGGTGCTTCATCGAAGTGGGAGGGTCTCTCGTAGGCTTGAGTTCTTCTAATCTAGCGGAAGTTTTTTTAACACTAAGTTTGCTAAACAGGAAGATGATGATCCACTCACATATGATGAAGTAATGCAGAGTGCCAAATCCAAGCTCTGAGAAACAGCTATAAAAGCTTATATGGACTCTATGTATTCCAACTCAATGTGGGAAGTTGTAGACTTACAAGAAGGGATAAAACCCATCGAGTGGAAGTGGACCTACAAGAGGAAAAGAAATGTGGAAGGAACAATGGAAACTTATAAGGCCAAATTTGTAGCAAAAAGTTATACTGAGAAAAGAGGTATCGATTACGAAAAAACCTTATCTCCGGTTGCCATGGTCAAGCCAATCCACATATTGCTATCCATTATGGTGGCTCTCAATTACGAGATTCGGCAAATGGAAATCAAGACAGTGTTTTTGATCGACTATCTTGAAGAGAGCATCTATATGATGCAACCCACCAGATATATGAGCATAAAGTTTGCAAACTGCTTAGATTCATTTGTGGACTGAAGCAAGCATCCCCTTCATAGAATCAAAGATTTGATCAAATGATCAAGACTTTTGGATTTGAGCAAAACATAGATGAACCTTGTGTTTATAAACATTTAATAGATGGAAAGGTGCTGTAACACCCCTAACTCGTAACCGTCGCCGGAATAGGGTTAAGAGGCATTACCTATCAATCTAGAACATTTAATATCATTCTGCATCCAAACATAGCAATTCACATTCAATGAGTCCCTTAATGAGGTCTACAAGACCTCAAACATGTGTTAGAAAATGGTCGGAACTAAATCGAACACATATAGAAATTTTCAAAAATTTAAAAAATTTTCAAAGTTATAGGGGTCACACGCCCGTGTGGGCTGGCCGTGTGCCTCCCACGGCCTCAGACACACCTGTGTGTCTAAGCCGTGTCAAAACAGGGCATACATACTGACTTGTCCACATAGCCATGGACACGCCCGTGTGCCTCACCCGTGGTCGCTACTGACTCGTAACACACGGCCGGTCACACGCCCGTGTGTCCAGCCCGTGGTCGAGTCTGACTTGTTTTGAAATGCAACCACGAGTGACACGGTCGAGCCACACGCCCGTGTGCTCAACCGTGTGGGCAATTATAGGTCATTTTTAAGGCCAAACTTGCCACCCACACTTAGAATCACCTACAAGCCCCAATTCACAAGCATTTACACCACAAATGGCAACCAAAACATACCAATATAAACACCAATTCATCATCAACTATACCATTTATAATCATACTCAATTTCATGACATTAGTTCATCCAAAATACCAAAATTCACATCCCAAATCATATAGGTCAAACATCATATAAACCTTACCACAATTCATATTTATACCACAATTTTCATCAACCATTTAAGTATGAAACATACCATATTTATCATTCACTTAACCTAGACATATAAATACTAACATCATTCAACTTTTAAGCTTAAACCATATCTCATGGCAAGATTTATGCAGCTCAAAACATGACACATTCAATAGCCTATACATGTCATATACTACATATATATATATATACACACATCTTTTCAAAAGTACCAAAATAGATAGTCGATAGTGTGATTGAATTACTGACGATTCCCGGATTTGAGCAAGCTTTAAAGACACTGTAAAATAGAGAAACACATCACACAGTAAGCTCTAAAGCTTAGTAAGTTCGTAATACAATACATATTACTCAATAATACAATATCAAAACATAAATAAACCATCACTTAGATTGATTCACAACTAAAAACAAATTCATCCTCAACCATATACTCATACATCCATCTATTCAACCTTAGACAATATCCTCAACCACATAGGTTCGAAACATACCTTTGCCAACACTTAGTTACAAACGTTCTTGTTATTCAATGCTCAATGCCACAATTTATTCACTGTTCACTATCTCTTCAATTCGATCGCACACTTAGTGCCCAATTCATAGCCGAAGCTTAAACAACATCACACACTTAGTGCCTCAATATAAAATCGAATTTAATTCGGTATCACACACACAATGCCAATCAAAAAGTCAAAGCTTCTATTATTTTGCACACACAGTGCTAATCATCTCTATCTCATTTCTAATTACGCACACTTAGTGCCACCTAACTCAATTCCGCACATAGCATTTCTAATCCAATAATCACAAAACTATTCATTTCATAGCATTTAAACATAATTTAAGAACACGTATTATATCCAAACTTACCTCGAACGTAAAAATACCGAGACTAGTCGATCCATCGAGCACTTTGTGTTTGCCTCGATCTCGATCCGAATCTCTCCTTTCTTGGTCTATACATATTCAAATTTAGCTCATTCAATCACCGATTCATTCAATTTAGTCCAAACACATATTTAGGGCATTTTACATAATAGCCCTCACATTTTCACATTTTGACACTTTAGCCCTTATTTCACAAAATCACAAAATACACAAAATTTCACTTCACTTATGCCTAGTCGAATTTTCCTTGTGCTCATACAAGCCCATTTATTTCATTTATTTCACATTTTAGTCCCTCAAAATATTATTTTCAAAATTTAGTCCAAATTACTCAATTTCACCAAAAATTCAAAGACAAAACATGTTAATCTTTCACATATCGTTCATATTTCATCATCAACTATCACAAAGCTCAAACATTCATCAATGGCATATCTCAATATCACCATTAAATTCTAAAATTAAAGCATGGGCTTGATAAAACACAAAGCAACGATTACAAAAACGTAAAAATTATCAAAAATCGAGTCAAAAACATACCTCAATCAAGCTAAACCTTTGCCGAATATCTCAAAGCTTCAATGGCTATTTCTCTTTTCTGTATTCGGTGCAAGAAAGATGAGAAAATGGCCATCTAATTTGTTTTGTTTTAATTATATTAACTTAATTAACATTTTACCATTTTGCCCTTAATATATAACATTTAAAATCCACTAATATAAACCCATTTTTGTCCATCCCATCTATCAATGGTCTAATATCAACTTAAAGACCTTTCATTTAATAAGCCATGCCAACTAATCACTTTAACAATCAGCACACAGCTTTTACATTTTATGCGATTAAGTCCTTTTTGCAAATTAAGCACACAATCGATAAAATTTTCACACAGAACTTTCACACATGCTCAATCACATATTGTAAACACAAAATATAATACTAAAATATTTTTTTGACCTTAGATTTGTGGTCTCAAAATCACTATTCTGATTATGGTCTAAATTGGGCTGTTACAGGTGCTCTTTCTCTTTCATATGTGGATGACATTCTACTCATTGGGAATGATGTAGGGACATTGTCATTGGTTAAACGGTGTTAACCCAATAGTTTAGCATGAAGGACTTGGGAGAAGCTAATTTTGTTCTAAGCATTCGCATCCTAAGGGATAGAAAGAAAAAAGTGATAGCACTGTCTCAAGCTTCATACATAGACAAGATATTGGAGCATTATGCAATGACCGATTCAATGAAGGGAAATCAACCCTCTGTATCAGGATTTCATCTCTCTTTAGAAGATTTCCCTAAGACAATGGAAGAAAGAGAGGACATGAGAAAGGTTTCTTATGCTTCCGCAGTAAAAAGTCTCATGTATGTTATTTATGCACACGCCCAAATATCTATTTTGTAGTGGGTTGGTAAATTGATATCAGGAGAATTTAGGACCAAGACACTACTAAGCAATTATGAACATACTCAAGTATTTACAGAGAATGAGGGATTATGCTTTTGTATTCTTAAGGAGATCTTACTCCTATCGGATATATTGATTATGATTTCCAAACGTGTCAGGATTCAAGGAAATTGACATTGGGCATTGTTTTTTCCTAAACGGTGGGTTCATAGTATGAATAAGCGTCAAGCGGGGTTACACTGCTATCTTCACTATTGAGGGTCGAATATGAGGTATGGAAAGCTATGGCCCTATAAAAATACGGATATAGCTAAACATAAAAGAAACCACATAAGAACAAAACACAATAAGAGAGATGGTAGTGTTTGACGAAGTAGTGGATGTTATCAAAGAACACATTGTGGACGTACCCTGGGGTTTGTTTTACCAAGACTCTACCAGTTAGAGAGTTCTTTGGGAAACATGTGGAGAGGCATAGGAACGTGAAACATGACTAATCTACTTCACTAGGGCAAGCAGAAGACTACTAGATCTGGTGCCCCAAGTGTAGTATTTTCGTATAAGTACACTTGTAATCTTCCACACAGATTGGTTAATAAAATTATTCACCTTAATACTTTTTATATTGTCCTAATATAGTTTTTGCACACAAAACAAAATGGAAGTGGATGTTGCTCACTGGTTGTCTAATGTTTAACTAATACTAAACGGTATTAAGTAGTCGAATCGTAATGCAGAAAGGTAGCTTATATTAGTAGACGAACCAAAACATGTCCTTAGTCTAATCAAAAATGACAAAATCGATTGAAAGACTAATGTGTCATCTGTCAAGTCCAATTGGGGAGATGTCTTGTTTTGGGCATCGGAGCAGATGACTCTCAAAAGAGAGAAGCATAAATGTGATTGACTAACTGGTAGTACATCGAACAAGACCCAAGAAGAATAGATCTCGAATCCATTTATGGATTTATTCACTTGTGACATTCATAGTGTGGTATATATAAATCCTGAGTGGATGACAAACTATGTATGCTTGACTCGTACACTTTGATGTAAGTAAAAGCCTGAGTTCAAATAGATAAGGAACCAAAAGTTGGTGTGTTTGGTGTACTACTTTTGCAGTATGTAACGCCATTCATAACAGTGGAATTCATAGCCTGAGCCATGGGTAAATGATATCCTCTCATTAGCATTACATGGTTGATGGAAAGTAAATGTGGACACAGGTTGTTCGTCTTTGTGATGAATGACTTGATCACTATTTGATAGTGATTAATTTTTCATGGAGAAAGATGTAATGGTTACCATGAGATAAAATAGGATCATACTGGGTGTAGGAGCCCAAATCTGCCCGGGCCCATTATTAACCCAAATAACCAATAACCAAAAACCAAAAACCAAATAATTAAAAAACCAATAATAAAACAAAGAATAACAGCAGCCCATTAAATGTCCGTTTACATCAAACCCAAACCCAAATGCAAAATTGGCCCAACAACCTACCCTAGCCCACAACGATTTGGCCCAAATAGGTTTCAGCAAAGCAGAAACCCTAGAGGACTCCAGAGGTTTCCAGCGCCGCGCGCGTACCCCCACGCGCGCCACCAAGCTCCTCGCACACGCAGTAGCCTCCAGCGCACAACCTCCGTACCAGCGCCACGTCCTTCGTACCTGCAAATCAGAGAAAAACAATAGCAAAGCAGAGAGAAAAAGAGAGTATTATTTTTTATTTTTTGACTATTTATTTTTTCTCTCTTTTCGGTTATAAAAACCGAAGGAAATATCTGTAAAGGGATGATGATTCGAATATGAAAATATAGAACAGCAGAGGTCTTTTTCGAATTCTTTTGAATCCTTTTTTTCATTTCGAATGACATGCATATATAGAAATACAAAAAAGGGGATAGGTTCTGACCTTTTGTGAAGATCGGAATCCTGAATCCGAAGCATTTTGGGTTGCTTTTTGATTTTTAGTGAAGGATTCGGCTTTCGTTTTCTCTAGATCTGTGCTTAGGACGTCTGAAGTGTTTGAAAGGGCCGACCTTTGGGTCTCCGACCACTGCGCGCGACGACGGATGGTGGCGGAGTACGGCGGCTCGACGACGGGGTTAGGTTAGAACCCCAGAGAACCTTCAAAGCGTTTGTTTTGTTTTTTTTTTTTTGAGACAATGTTAAAATGTTTTTTTAACTGATTTTGCTTTTTAAAGCCGACCCATATGATGTCGTTTCGGTGTGGGTGATTTAGATATAAAACGGCGTCATTTCGTAGCCTCGACCCGCGCATTGACCCGACCCAGGGGAAGGATCTGCGTGTGTTTCTTTAGTGAGCTAATTTCCCTTTTAGTCCTTCTGCATTTTATTTCCTTTTAATTAAGATCTCCTTTTATTTTGATTTTTCCCAGTAATTTTGCACAGTTTTAATTTAATCCTCCTTTAAACGCAGCGTTTTCGCAATCTAGAATATTTTCACTTTTGATCCCCGTTCTTCGACGCGCGTTATATTTTAGTCCTCAATGTTGTTTTAATAGTTATATTTGTTTGTAAATTAACCCTTTGATTCTGTTTTAATTCCAATTCGTCCCTTTTATCCCTTTGGTGATTTTTATTACTTTATTACTATTATTATTATTATAATTATCATTATTCTTATTATTACTATTATTATTATTATTAGTAGTAGTATTATTATTGTTATAATTGTATTTATTATTAATTTCATATTATTTATGCATGTATTTGCTTTTAAATCCATCTATGTATATATTTCATTTTATATAAATTTTAAGATCTTATTTTAAAATTATGTAGTTATTTATTCCAATTACTTTTACATATCATTTGTATATTCTTTATTTATTATATAAGTGTTTAACTTCAAATATTTTTATGTTTCTTGTTTTAAAGAATTGCAAGATTAGTATTGAAATTATTCTATTGACTTCGTAATATTGTTGATGTATGTATTTTATTATTCTTATTATTTTGCTTATTATTGATCCAATGTTTGATAATTATTGTAACACCCCAAACGCGGTCAAAACGCTACGACCGAATCTGGTATGTCACAGGGTAAAACGTTTTTGGAAGACAAGTCTGTTGAGTCAATTTGCGAAGAAAACACTTAATCTTATGAAAACCAAAGTTGCGTTAAGTAGTTTATTAAAATCATCTCAAAGTTTGTTTTAAAGAGAATCGAGTTGACTTATCGTTGTTACAAGTTCACTTATTTACCCGATGGTAAAGTTTTGGAAAAATCTCGAAATTTATTAAGGTTGTGAAAACATTCATTTTATAATTTCTTTACTTGTTAGTCATGCTTTAATGTTTAACACAAATTCAAATAAATAATTAAACCCAAAGCAAAATATAGATGGCCTTATTACACAACCAAAACCCCAAAATTTAAAACAAAGTAAAACTGAAATTTAACCGTTTAAAATGAAGCCAACTATTGAGCATGGCCACCTCGAGTCCATCCCGGCTCCATATCCGCGATCTAGGAATTATCTGCAAAATGTAAAGGAAGGGGTGAGTCACCGAGACTCAGTGTGCAATTCCCCATCCTGAAGATAACAAGCCCTTACACAGTTCATAAACAAATATGCATGTCATGCAACCCAAAAACCTAACCATCCGACACTCCTGATTCTACCCCGTGTGGTACCAAACCACTGGTGGTGCCAAACCACTGGTGGTGCCAAACCACTGGTGACCCAAAGTCACAGATAATCATATGTGGGGCCAACCCACTGTGGTGCCAAACCACTGGTGACAATCCCTTTTAATACAATATGTGGGGCCAACCCACTGTGATGCCAGACCACTGGGACGAGTCACGAAGATAACATATGTGGTACCAAACCACTGGTGGTGCCAAACCACTGGTGACCCAAAGTCACAAATAATCATATCTTCCCCCTCCTCTCATCATACCCATGCAATATGACATAATAATTCGTGTATGCAGTATGTCATGTATGCTAACATATATCAAATATAAGTATAACATGAATTACCATCATAATCAGATAGACATAAAACAACATAATCACGCTAATCAACCTCTAAGGGTATAACCGTAATTTTACCTACCAAGGGCATTTCGTAATTTACCCACCAAGGGCATTTTTGTAATTTACCTTTCAGGGGTATTTTGGTACTTTACCCTTCCAAGGGTATATTAGTAATTTCGCACCTGCAATGGCCTTTCTGAAGGCCTAATGTTGCCCCGAGTGACTCAGCTACCATTTCCGGTTGTACCGGACTATTGGGCCTAAAACCCAATTTTGGCCCATTCAGGCCCACACTCTCGTGTGGCCCACCTAACACAAATCTAGCCACGTAAATAAGTTCCACCTAGTCTAATTCACTTTATGCTACACTATCATACAATTTATTCAATTGGGCCCACGGGCCATTGGCCCATCGTGGCCCTAAGCAGCCTCAACCCACAAGAATACTACTGATGGCCTCAACTATCGCGTCGAAGCCCCACACGTGCGCTCGTACGCTCGTGTGGCTACTATTGTCGTGACCGACACTTCGGCATTTGTCGCTCTACGACTAGGGTAGAGAGAGTTACACACCTGATAGGAATCTGAAGCTGCTAAACCACGCTCCGAGCACTCCTTTGCCCAACGCCAACCAGGTATGTTAACTCTCCTCCTGGAATGCTCTTTATATAGCTAGCTCTTCACCCTTCTTCTTTGTATCTTTCCGATGTGGGATCCCTTCGTCAGTAGAGTTTAAATTCAACTGAAACTCTTGTCGTCCAATCCACAAAATAAATACTCCCTTGCTTCTCATGAGATTCGAACCCAGGCTCCTTGCAACATAATCCACGCCGCTAACCACTTGGCCACAAACTCCTCTTGTGTCTTAAACCATGCGCAACTAAATTTAAACCTATAGCCAAATTCTAAGGTCCAAGTAAAAAGAAAACCAAAATGCAAAAGCCAAGACTTGAACCTTGGACCTCCTTCCTTCCTTGTGGCGTCACCCCCTTGTCTCTTATGTGGCGTCACTTTGCCACTACACCACACACTCCACTTGTGTCATCTTCCTCAACATTTTTTTCTTAAGGCCTAAAACCAAAATTTCCCTAAAACCAAAGTTCGATCCCGGGACTTCATAGAAGCCCTCTAACCTTCCAAAATCACTTATCTAATAAGCCCAACTTGCATTTAAGCCGATCTCTTATTCTCCAAAAATTTAAACGCTACTACGCTCAAGGCCCATTGGGCCCAATTCTTCTAGGCCCAATTTCAGGATGTTACAAATCTACCCCCCTTAAAGAAATTTCGTCCTCGAAATTTCCAGCTAACTAACAGTCGTACAACCTAACTTTCAACACTACGCCCACGCTGCGCACTCTAATTCTAATAACACTAATATACTTTTAACTAGAATTTAGAACTCCTACACATACTCAAAAACACCTAGCCATTAAAACAGACGAATATTTCATACGCAACCACCTCTATATCCGAACATCACATCCAAACCAAACACACAGAATAGATACCAGAAATACAGCATATAACAAAGCAAAGTATCAGGAAACTTACAGTGCAGATTGGTGCTGGAGACTCGGGTGCCATACTTCCAGAAAACAGATATATATTTTTCTGAACCATTTTCCAAACCATCCTTTGAAAAAATTTTTGAACCCAAACCCACAGCCGAGTTTTTGGAACCTAGGCTCTGATACCATAATTGTAACACCCCAAACGCGGTCAAAACGCTACGATCGAATCTGGTATGTCACAGGGTAAAACGTTTTTGGAAGACAAGTCTGTTGAGTCAATTTGCGAAGAAAACACTTAATCTTATGAAAACCAAATTTGCGTTAAGTAGTTTATTAAAATCATCTCAAAGTTTGTTTTAAAGAGAATCGAGTTGACTTATCGTTGTTACAAGTTCACTTATTTACCCGATGGTAAAGTTTTGGAAAAATCTCGAAATTTATTAAGGTTGTGAAAACATTCATTTTATAATTTCTTTACTTGTTAGTCATGCTTTAATGTTTATCACAAATTCAAATAAATAATTAAACCCAAAGCAAAATATAGATGGCCTTATTACACAACCAAAACCCCAAAATTTAAAACAAAGTAAAACCAAAATTTAACCGTTTAAAATGAAGCCAACTATTGAGCATTGCCACCTCGAGTCCATCCCGGCTCCATATCCGCGATCTAGGAATTATCTGCAAAATGTAAAGGAAGGGGTGAGTCACCGAGACTCAGTGTGCAATTCCCCATCCTGAAGATAACAAGCTCTTACACAGTTCATAAATAAGTATGCATGTCATGCAACCCAAAAACCTAACCATCCGAAACTCCTGATTCTACCCCGTGTGGTACCAAACCACTGGTGGTGCCAAACCACTGGTGACCCAAAGTCACAAATAAACATATGTGGTACCAAACCACTGGTGGTGCCAAACCACTGGTGACCCAAAGTCACAAATAAACATATGTGGTACCAAACCACTGGTGGTGCCAAACCATTGGTGACCCAAAGTCACAGATAATCATATGTGGGGCCAAACCACTGTGGTGCCAAACCACTAGTGACAATCCCTTTTAATATAATATGTGGGCCCAACCCACTATGATGCCAGACCACTGGGACGAGTCACGAAGATAACATATGTGGTACCAAACCACTGGTGGTGCCAAACCACTGGTGACCCAAAGTCACAAATAATCATATGTGGTACCAAACCACTAGTGGTGCCAAACCACTGGTGACCCAAAGTCACAAATAATCATATCTTCCCCCTCCTCTCATCATACCCATGCAATATGACATAATAATTCGTGTTTGTAGTATGTCATGTATGCTAACATATATCAAATATAAGTATAACATGAATTACCATCATCCATCATAATCAGATAGACATAAAACAACATAATCACGCTAATCAACCTCTAAGGGTATAACCGTAATTTTACCTACCAAGGGCATTTCGTAATTTACCCACCAAGGGCATTTTCGTAATTTACCTTTCAGGGGTATTTTGGTACTTTACCCTTCCAAGGGTATATTAGTAATTTCGCACCTGTAATGGCCTTTCTGAAGGCCTAATGTCGCCCCGAGCGACTCAGCTACAATTTCCGGTAGTACCTGACTATTGGGCCTAAAACCCAATTTTGGCCCATTCGGGCCCACACGCTCGTGTGGCCCACCTAACACAAATCTAGCCACGTATATAAGTTCCACCTAGTCTAATTCACTTTATACTACACTATCATACAATTTATTCAATTGGGCCCACTGGCCCATTGGCCCATTTCGGCCCATCGTGGCCCTAAGCAGCCTGAACCCACAAGAATACTACTGATGGCCTCAACTATCGCGTCGGAGCCCTACACGTGCGCTCGCACGCTCGTGTGGCTACTATTGCCGTGACTGGCACTTCGGCATTTGCCGCTCTACGACTAGGGTAGAGAGAGTTACATACCTGATAGGAATCTGAAGCTGCTAAACCGCGCTCCGAGCACTCCTTTGCCCAACGCCAACCATGTATGTTAACTCTCCTCCTGGAATGCTCTTTATATAGCTAGCTCTTCACCCTTCTTCTTTGTATCTTTCCGATGTGGGATCCCTTCGTCAGTAGAGTTTAAATTCAACTGAAACTCTTGCCGTCCAATCCACAAAATAAATACTCCCTTGCTTCTCATGAGATTCAAACCCAGGCTCCCTTGCAACATAATCCACGCCGCTAACCACTTGGCCACAAGCTCCTCTTGTGTCTTAAACCATGCGCAACTAAATTTAAACCTATAGCCAAATTCTAAGGTCCAAGTAAAAAGAAAACCAAAATGCAAAAGCCAAGACTTGAACCTTGGACCTCCTTCCTTCCTTGTGGCGTCACCCCCTTGTCTCTTATGTGGTGTCACTTTGCCACTACACCACACACTCCACTTGTGTCATCTTCCTCCACATTTGTTTCTTAAGGCCTACCTGCCAACTTCCAGGGTTTTTTTCACCTAAAACCAAAATTTCCCCAAAGCCAAAGTTCGATCCCGGGACTTCATAGAAGCCCTCTAACCTTCCAAAATCACTTATCTAATAAGTCCAACTTGCATTTAAGCCGATCTCTTATTCTCCAAAAAATTAAACGCTACTACGCTCAAGGCCCATTGGGCCCAACTCTTCTAGGCCCAATTTCAAGATGTTACAATTATTGCCATTATGTGTGTTAATTCTCGTTTTATATTTATTTGCTTTTTGAGATTCAATAGCATTGTATTTCATTTGTAAATAATTACTCTACCTTGTATGTTATTATTCCATCATTTTATTCGCTTAAAAAGTCATGTTTTAACATCTTTAAGTTTTAGAATCATTTTACTCAAAGTTTTTAAAACAAGGTAATGCTCGTGTTTAGGGGTTTTGAGACAATTGTGCCCTAACTTACTAGGTTCCGATGTTCCTCGTTAAAACCTAGCAACCGAGTACCCTTTTTTCTCTTAAATCCAAATGAACGATACTTCAAATAAAAAACTTATTCTCGGGAATTTGAGACATTACGCCCTAACTTACTGGGTGTGATATTTTATCATCTCGAGATAAGAATTTCAAAAGAATAAAGGCAATATTCTGCATTCGGGAATTTTGAGAAATAGTGCCCTAACTTACTAGGTTGCGATTTTTCATTTGACCCAAATAATGGAATATCCTTCTTATTTTTTTATGTGTAGGTATTGAATGTCGAAGGATAAATCTAATTTCGAGAATATAAGATGTCATGCCCTAACTTACTAAGTATGGCATTTTATTTCTCCGAAATAGGGAGCTTTGGCATCCAATACAGTTTTGTCCAAATACATATAAATATTAAATAAAGGGATCGTAATCTAGAATCTTTTCAAATTTACGGCATTAAGACATTAATTAATAAATTTGGTACCGATTTTGGGCGTTGCGAGGATGCTAATCCTTCCTCGTGCGTAACCGACTTCCGAACCTGTTTTCTTAGATTTCGCAGACCAAAATTATTGTTTTAATAAATCAAAATGTTTTATTAAAATAATCCATCTCAAGGTGATCCGATCACACCTCGAATAAAAGATCGGTGGCGACTCCATTTCCATATTTTTTAAAGTCGATCCCCGTTTTTTCAAAACCCGAAAAAATGGTTTCGACACTGGGAGAGTGAATATTATCCCGAAGAGATCAAGGATATCTTATGAGGGTAACACACTTATGACAAGGTCATTGGACAAGCACTGAGTTGTTGATTTCGTAATGGTATGTTCTTAGGGAGAGCTCAGTCTCGATACTACAGCGGAATGACTTTGTGACTAAATGAGTTTATAAGTAATAGGCAAAAAGCCAGAAGTTAACTATAAATCATTTGAGCCCTAATTACATATGTCCAATCGGTCCCTCCGTTAGCTCATTGAAATCAAGAATGAATTGCGTGTCTGAATCAAAATGAACATAATGAATAGAAACACAGAGATGGAAAACATTTAGAAATGATTATGATTTTCTTCAATATGGAGAAATGGAATCATTTAGACATGAATGCAGTTTTCTCAAAATGGAAATGGAAATGGAAATGAGAAATGATTCATTTGCAAATGTAGATGAATTAGTTAAAAATAACCTGAAGAATGAGTTTATGTTTTTGAGATATTTTAAAGCCTGAAAATGAAAATAAATCATTTTCTCATAGTGAAAAAGTTGAATTTTGAAATATTAGATATATTTTTCAAAAATTTTACCAAGGGTAAAATCGTCATAATTTTGCTAGGAGTAAATTGGGAAGAAAAAATTATTTAATAAAATATATTGAAGTTTATCTTTGGGAGATAGAAAAATAAATATTGGGTTGGATCAAATTATAAAGTATATGGTTAAAAGCCCAGAAAGTACTTGTAATTGGACTCGATAAGGAAGAGGCCCAAAAGGCCCTTGTAACACCCCAAACCCGGTCAACACGTTACGACCAGATCTGGTATGTCACGGGGAAAGGTTGTTTGAATGAACTTTGGCATTTTTAAGAAACATCACAATTTTGAAAATCAAGTTCAGCTTTACGGCTTCCTTGCAAACAATTTTTTTAGAGTAATCTTAACAATCGAAAATAGGTTTGTATTACGAAAACCGTAAACTAGTGATATTTCAAAACGTGATATTTTGAAAACAGTGTTTGTGGTTTTAAGAAAATTTTCGAATTACTTAGTTATTCGCTTGTCATAATTTAATAATACTTTTAAAACTAACTGTTTGTAATTTTTATTTTAGAAAACTTCATATTCGGCAACTCATACGGTATGTTATAGCAGCATAAATTTAAAACCCAAATTAAAGTTTGATTATTAGTGAAACATCTTGATTCTTTCAACCCAAAAATCTCGTTTTTGGTTAACCTCGTTTTAAACCAAAAAGACCTAAATACTTGTTTTACGATTTAAATAAGTTTAAATATGTTTTCAAATATTTAAAAATTATATGAATAAGTTTCGTTACTACTGAAAATAAATGTTTTTATTAAAGAAAATATTTTGGAACAAAATATGAAAGTTTTTGGGAATGCCTCCCAGTTGTGTCATACGTCAGAACAAACGAGGGGTGTTAGACCTGACACCATTGGGTCGATTGAGCCCGCATCTGACAATAGACCTCCACCCATATTTCCTCCGATCATTCCCGAACCACCTCCCTTTGGTAATTATTTTTATTTTAAATATTAATGTAAATATGATTTCTTTTGCTCAATAATATAAATACGATTGAGGTTTAATATTGTTAGTTTACGAGATATTATGGTTATCATCCAATTATATTATGGCACCTTTTTTTTTTTTTTTTGCAAAACAAATGATACTTTTAACACAATATCTAACGTGTCATATGTTAATGATAATACATTTATAATAAGGGAGAAATTGTTAATTGTTAAGATCTCTTGTTAAAACTTCAATAATAAGAGTTGAAGCTCTATTAATGTAATCTCCTCCCCAATTAATAACTTGACTTCATATAAAAAAATATAGCATAATATAGCCCGTTGACTAATAAATTATTATTTCATTAAAAAACATAATAAATATTAAACTAAGGCATAAAGTCTATAGTTATAAAAACTGATTAATATATAACTTGATTATATCCTTACACATAATCTTACATGCACATTAATTGTTCATTGTATACATATTTTTGTACATTTTTATTTTATATGGGAAGGGATTAAATTATCCAGATTCAATTACTAAATTTCATGTAAACTAAGATTTAAATCAACGAAATTTTATAGTCACTAAACAAATGTCATGCTTCATTATTCTAGTATATCTTTGAGATCCCATATATGCACATAATCAAGCTTGAAGCTTCCTTCTTTTTACATGAAAGCCATAGGATTTGAAATATTGTCAAAGCCATGGAATGACATTTTAGGCTATTTCAGAAAAGGTTTTAGAAGCATGCGTGCCAAACTAAGTAAATGGGATGGTATGGTCCGCACGCGTGGCTGGCTGTTGCTCAACGTTATATCATGAATGAGATGTGTAGGTGCTAACATCCATCTAACCCAATTGTGATGCAAAAATCCACTAATTATGGTTTGTGAAATATGAATGTGAATATGATGCCATCATGCATATAGAAGCGTGGGCGATGATTACACTTCAGATACATATTATAGTGTATTCCACTTTCTTATTTTTAATTATTTTCATTTTTGTTTTGTTTTTTACTTTTAAAGGAAACAGTAATTTCATTTAGCCATGATATAGAAAAAAAAATCTTTTATCATCAAATAGTTTAGAAGTTAATGGATATGATCTCAATAATAGATAAAAATACCATGAATGTCATTCTATTAAAAGTTGGATTGTATTTTGAAATAGGTAAATTAGTCCTTATACATTAGATTAATGAGCGAATTGGTCCTTTTCTTAAAAAATTTATTTATTTCTACTATTAAAAATTGATTCATGTGTGTCAAAATGAGATACATGTGGCACGCCTTGTGTAATTGTCTGATTATTCTATTAGCACGCTAGTTTTTTTAACAATAGAAATAGATGAAATTTTTATTAGAAATGACCAATTTGCTATTTAATCTAACATAAAGGGATTAATTTGATCGTTTTTTTAGTAAAAGAGACAAAATACAATATGACTCTTAGTAGAACGGCATCTTTGGTACTTTTACCCATAAACATATTATAAGTATTTTAACTTGATCTTATAAAAGATATAATTTAGATATTATTAGCATTTGTTAGGTGTTGGGTGATACTAAACTGATTGCTTAATAAAAGTTAAAGTGAGTCAACGTTGTCTTATAAGTTTTAGTGTTGTTAGATCCGAATTGGATGGGTTTGTAACACGCCAAACTCAACCCTATAATAGGATCCGAGAATGGTGTATTACTACTTGAAAACAAACTAACTTAAAAACATTTTGGTGGAAGCTTTAAAGAATTCTTGCATATTTATAAATATAACTCATATTTTAACTATTATTTTATTAAGGTGAAGGAAATATCATCAATTTGAAAATAATATACAATTCATATGGTGTGTAAATTCAAATATGGTAAATTCATAAACAGAATGTATTCACTTAAACCTACATATTAGTACTTCATAAAAACCTCATTAAAGCGGAGCTTTAATGAATAGAAGTTCTTTGAACACATCATTTTCAAAATACACCTATGCGCCACCCCCATAAGACATGTGATAGCACTAGAAAGAACATAGATTTTTCCCCTTACTTATTGGTTATATTGTTTCCATTTAGTTATCCTTAGCATACATTTTAGCATTTTCAGATCAATAAACTGCATTTTATAACTCAGTGAATCCTAGCCTATTTTATCCTTAATTTTGCTATCTTTTTGCATTATTGTAGTTGCATGAGTTAATTCCAGATTGCGTCCAAAATTGTCGTTGCACCTGACAGCTGTCCGGATAAGAACTAAAGTTGCATGAGCTATCCAATCTGGTATAACCAAACTGTACGTACAAGGACAGAATAATTCTAAAGAAAGGACACCTGTACTGTTGAAGGAGGACATAAAAGGTGGACGTGAGAAGAAAATGAAGCTTTTTAGCCGGATCATCACCTCCATCATCCTCCCTTGAAGCTTGTGGCCATGGTAGCTTAAGCCTCTCACGAGTGAGCCAACATGAAAACCAGATACAGACTAGCTTCTGACGAGGAGACCTAAGTACGAGACAAGAGGGAATATAGAGATTCAGTCGAGTTGTCTAGGGATAGTATTCTCCACTCAATTCTTTCTTATTTCTTTCTAAATGCTGGTGATTATTCTCTATTTTTTGTTTGTACAGATGTACACATGAATTCTTAGTTAAATGTTATCTTATTCAGTCTTGCTTTTATTGTTTAATCTTGAGGTTTGAATGTTTTTTAACACGAAAGTGTTATTGCAGTCACTGACATTGGAAAGTGCAGTGACAGTTTGAGCCAACAAGCGTTACAACGGAAGACGAGTGAGGATTAGAAGAATTTAGTCCACTTGTTCTTAATAGTGTCGTATTGCCATCATCGAAAGGTGAGGTTAGTATGCACATTTAAGTCTCAGATTAAATAGAGGAATGATGCTGGGTAAGATATACATTGAATTTTCTTGCCTTGACAATCACCTATCTTTTTATACCTTGTGAGCACTTAGTATTTATAGCTGAAGATTCGTGTTGGGGATCACAGTTTACCATTATCATATTTTATTTTATTATTTTCAAGTTATTGCATCGAAAACTATTCTCACAATTTATCTCATTTCTATCTAGTTGTTGCGCTGAAATTAATAGACAAAAGATTATCATCCCTGTGGGATCGATATCCGACAGACTCACATCTGTCTACTATACTTGCAATGACAGTGTACGCTTGCACATTATTGCTGTGACGTTAAACAGCCGATCAACATGCATGATACAAATACAAAGCAGTCGTATCACAATCTTAATAGTACTCTGGCGTTGTCCTTGAATAAAATCTTCCTTCAGTCAGCAAATCCTGAGAAGGAAAAAGGATAACAGAGTAAGTTCGAATGACTTAGTGAGTTCCAAAAAGAAATCATACAATTCATCACTTAATACATTATCTAAACCTATTTGGACATTATACACGTATAAAATAGAGTACGCCCACTAGCATATACAAGACACAGGCAAACTCATTACGCCAACTCATACCACTTAGTGCCAACTTAACACAACTCATACAGATCCATCTTCATGCCAGCCACATACCAAGAAGTTAGGATCAGAAGCATATCTTTCAGGCTTATTCATATTCATTCTCCCTTTAACTTCTCATATCATTTTCATTCAGAATAGCATGTTTTATCATGATCTACCAATCGGCCCTAGCAGCAGGTACACAAACATATCTCTATTTCTCCTTCATCACATATCAGATCATATCATTTCATACATTTCAAAAGTAGATGGTAATGGCTTAAGTATGAAGAATGACGTTTACATCATTTTACTAATAGATTGAGAAAATAAATTTAATTTCTACAGTCAACGGATTTCATAATGACCAATTAATTTAATTTCATTTTCAAACTTCAATTATTTAATCAAATAATAATTCAAAAAAACTTAATTTAATCTCAGGTCATTTGCATACTTAGTAAGAAACCACATTCATTTCTGAATGTAAATCATTTCTCTAACCTTATCATTTCTATTCATTTTTGTTCATTTAATTCAACATGCAATTAATTTCTAGTTCCAACGAGCTAGCGGTGAGACCGATTGGACATATGTGATTAGGGCTCAAATGATTTATAATTAAGTTTCAACTTTTAACCTATTAACTATAAACTCATTTAGTCACATTCTACTATAGTATTGTGACTAAACTGTCCCTAATTACATACCATTACGAAAGCTACTCGATCAATGATTGTCCAATGACCTTGTCATAAGTGTGTTACCCACATAGGATATCCTTAATTTCTTTGGGAAAAATATCTTCTCCCAATATAATCCTATTTTATCTCGAGGTAACCATTACATCTTCCTTCATGAAAAGTCAATCATTATCAAATAGTAATTTAGTCATTCATCTCAATGACAAACAACCCATGGTCACGTTTGCTTTTCATCTATCATGTAATGCCACTGAGAGGATATCATTTACCCATGTCTTAGGCTATGAATTCCACTATTGTGAATGACGCTACATACTGTAAAAGTCATACACCCAACGCACCAACATTCGGTTCCTTATCTATTTGAACTCAGGATTTTGCTTACATCAAAGTATACGAGTCACGCATACATAGTCCATCATCCATTCAAGATTAAGGCATGTCATACTATGAACGTCACTAGTGAATAAATCCATAAACGGATTTAAGATCTATTCTACTTGGGTCCTGTCCGATGCACTATCAATCCATTCAGTTACATTTATGTATCTATCTTTTGGGAGTCATCCACTCCAATGCCCAAGACAAAGCATCTTCTCAATAGAACTTGATAAATTTCATATTAGTATTTCAACCAGTTTGCTCATAATTAGACTAAGGACATGTTTAGGTTCAACTACTAATTTAAGTTTTCTTTTTGTGTTATGATCTAACCACATAATACAACTTAGTATTAGTTAAACATTAGATAACCAATGAGCTAATATTTAATTCCATTTTGCTTTGCATGCAAAAAACATTAAGGAAAATATACAGAAGGTATTAATGTAATTCATGAATAATTTTATTAAACCAATCTATTTGAAAAAATAAAAGTGTACATATATGAAACTATTGCACTTAGGGCACTAGATCCAATAGTCTTAATAAAAAAATCCATAGGGTTTGTCCTCATATGTGATCTTTGACAACATCCACTATTCTATCAATCACTACTGTCTCCCGCATGATACTTTCTATTAATATGTTTTGTCCTCATGTGGTTTCTTTACGGTTTAGCTATATTCATGTGGTTATAGTGTCATAACTTTTCCATACCTCATATTCGGCCCTCTATTGTAAAGATAGCAATGTAACCCTGCTTGACACTTATTCACCTATGGACCCGCCGCCTTGGATAAAGACACAACCCGATGTCAATTTTCTAGAATCTCGACACATTTGAAAGTCAAATTCTGTGTATTTCGAAGAAGATATCCAATAGAAGTAAGATCTCCTTCAGAATACACAAGTATATAATCCCTCGTTCTTCATAAATACTTGAGTATATGCTTAACTGCTTGCCAGTGTTTTAAACCTGGATTTGCCTAATATCAACTCACCAACCCCACTATGAAACATATATCTAAATGTGTGCACAGCATAGCATACATGAGACTTCTTGCTATAGAAGCATACGAAACCTTTCTCATGTTTTCTCTTTCTTTCATTGTCTTAGGACAGTCCTCCAAAGATAGATGAAATCTCGATACAGAAGGTTGAATTTCCTTCTTCATTGGTCATTACATAACGTTCCAATATCTTGTCTATGTATGAAGCTTGTGATAATTCTATTACTTTGTTCTTTCGAACCCTCAAGATTCGAATACCTAGAACAAATTTAGCTTCTCCCCACTCCTTCATGCAAAACTGTTGAGTCAACTACAGCTTAACCGATGACAATGTCCCTATATCATTCCCAATGAGTAAAATGTCATCGACATACAAAAAGAGAAATACCACCTTTCCATCCCTAATACATTTATAAAAAAAGGTCCATCTTCATTTTTCTCAAATCCAAAAGTTTTGATCGCTTGATCAAATCATTGATTCCATGAGTGAGATGCTTGCTTAAGTTCATGTATGGATTTAAAACGTTCACAACATTTATACTCGTTTCCTTTAGCTATATATTCGACGGGTTGCATCATATAGATGCTCTCTTCAAGATAGCTGTTCAAGAATGCTATCTTGACATCCATTTGTCTGATCTCATAATCGATAGTCGCCACAATGGATAAGAATATGCAGATTGACTTGAACATGGCAATCAGAGAGAAGGTTTCTTCATAATCAATACCTTCTTTTTTAGTATTACCTTTCGCTACAAGTCTGGCCTTATAAGTTTTCACTTTTCCATTCGCATTTTGTTCTTCCTGTAGATCCACTTACACCATATAAGTTTTATTCCTTCCGATAAGTCTACAAGTTCCCGCACTAATTTGGAATCCATAGATTCCCTTTCAACTTTAATAGTTATTTCCGAAAGCTTGGAATCAACACTCTACATCAATTCATCATATGTGAGTGGGTCATCATCTTCCTATTCAGCAGACTTAGTATTTAAAACACTTCTGCCGTATTGGAAGAACTCAGGCCTATAAGAAACCCTCCCACTGTGACAAAGCACCCTATGCTGCTAATCATTTACAGCTCTAGTATTAGGAGTTGGTTCTAAAATCGTTCCCAGAAGGTTTTTTTTTTATTTCCCAAAAGTTTCTCGAGTTCTTATTTACTTTGAGGTTTGAAGTCATTCATGTAACTTTCCTTAAGGAAAGTACCATGAGTAGACACTATCACAGTTTGCTCTTACGGATTATAAAACAAACCATCATTTATTCCTTTTGGATATCCTACAAACATGCACAATTTTGTTCGTGAATCTAACTTCCTCTCATCTTTATCCAATACGTGGGTCGAGCATCCCCAAATCCTTAAATGAGTTAGACTTGGCTTCCTGTCATGCCACAATTCGTATGGAGTTTTAGATGTTTCCTTAGTTGGCACATCATTAAGAACATAGAAAGTCATTGCAATGCATATCCCTAAAAGAAGATTGGCAGCTTCGAATAACTTAACATCAAACGAACCATGTCTAACAATGTTCAATTTCTTTTCTCTACCACGTCATTATGTTGTGGAGTGTCTAGCATGGTTACCTGGGATAGAATATTATTCTCTATGAGGTACCCTAAAAACTCAACATATAAATATTCCCCACCTCAATTAGACTGAAGTGCCTTGATGGATAAACCCAATTGTTTCTCCACTTCCGCACGAAACTCTTTGAAATTATCGAAGGTTTCACTCTTGCAATGCGTTAGGTACACATACTCATATCTGGAATAATCATTAATAAAGGTTACAAAATACTCTTAACCACATCTTGCACTGACGTTCATGAGGCCACATACATCAACATGCACAAGTTCTAAGGGTTTCACAAGCCTCGTCCCTTTTGCATTAAAAGATCACTTAGTTATCTTACCTTCTAAGCAATATTCATATTTTGGAAGATCAACTTCTTTAAGTGAACTTAAAGTGTCATCTTTCACAAGTCTAGTGATTCTTTCTAAGTTAATCTGACCAAGTCTCAAATGCCAAAGGTACGCCTCATTTTTGGAAAAAATAGGTTTGGAAAACACAGCAGAAAATAAATTGAAGGAAAAACCAGAGTTTTAAATGTTTTCCAAAATAAGATCTTGGCTGTGCTATCTAAAGTAATAAACATTTAACCAAAATTGTACCTTTTCGATTCGTCTAAAATGAGCGCTTCGACCGAGTAGTCTTCTCCACTATCCTCGAGCTCACGTCTGTCAAGTGTAGGCTCGCTTCAAATCAGAAATTTTTTGACAAAAATTACCTATGGGGTAATTTCGCAATTTCTCAAAACTTTTGGGTCAAGTTGTTAATCAAAAAAATATCACTAAAAATTTTCTGAAATAATCTCTTCAAAGAATTTTCTCTCTACAACTTTCTCTTAAATTCAAGTGTGTGAAAAATAATGACTCAAGGCCCTCTTTATATAAGGAGAGTTTACAGAGTTCAACAATGATTAAACTTAATCACTTTAATATTAAATTAATATAAATCTATCAAGATAAATATTATGTTAAATTTAATATTAAATCTTATTAAATAATAGAACATATATCTACAAGATAAACATTAAATTAAATTTAATATTAACATAATCAATTTAGTACTAAATTACTAAAATACTATTAAGGTAAGTATTAAATTAAATTTACTATTAAACTATTAAAATAGTATTATTATTGGAATAGTTAATCTGAAATCAAATTCTCTAGTAGAGTCCCAGTAGGAGTGTAACTCTTCCACTACTCAACCACCTAAGACCAACTACCGTCAGCCACCGGGACACCACCGTCTCAGTCATCAGCACCCCCATGTTCGGTGATGGAAGTGCAACACCCTTATGGCACCTAGAGCCGGTTCGACTGCTACCGATTCGGTCCAGGTCAATGACGACCCGATCGGTCCGATCTAATCATCGATTGGACCGTCGGTCCAGTTTCAGATACCAAGCCCAGTTCGACCAGTTTTTGGGATTTAGTCTCGAATCTGGGCTCCTGGGCCCAATTTACAATCTCAGGTCCAATTTTCAAGTTTAATTACCCATTGGGCCAATTTTTAATTTCCAAAAATATCATATTAATTTTAATTAATTTGATTAATTTAATGTTACTTTATCAAAATTAATTTTTCCCAAAAATCATTTAGAATTTCAAAATTAATTTTTCAAGAAAATTCTTTAATCAAAATCTCTAGCTGAGTAATTCTCAGGACCACCTAATTAAATTCCAAATCGAATAAATCGACTCAATTAAATTATTTCCAAAGCCGTAGAATTTTCCTCTGATTCAAATGCAGTCCGATCGAGCTTTTTTTACCAATCGGACATATACAATTAGGTTCTAATAATTACAATTATGTCTAGAAGCATCGTTCCAATAATTCACAATTACTTAATCATGAAGTCAGTCCACAAGAAGTACCATGATTGAAAATCCTTATTATATACTCTTTATGAAAGCAATTTATCCAACTGCTTTTTCCTTTGAGAACAAGCAACCCATGGCCATGTTTCATATTTATCAATCCATACAATACCAATGAGAGGATGTTATTAACTCTTTAATTGAGCTATGAATTCTAGTGTTGCAAGTAAAGCCATGCCATACACAAATTATGTGCCCAACATACTAGCTATGTGCTCGATCATCTTTAGAGCATCAGCCTCCACTTATATCAAAGCATATAAGTTGCATACGCCCAACATACTAGCTATGTGCTCGATCATCTTTAGAGCATCAGCCTCCACTTATATCAAAGCATATAAGTTGCATACGCATGGTCAGTGACTAACTCAGGATTTAAGTAAATCACACCACGAACGTCACAAGTGAATCAAAACACAAACGGATTCAGAATTAATTCATCTTGGGTCCAGTCCATTGTATCATTCTACTAATTAATAAATCTATGTCTCTACCCATGGAGTCAATTGCTCCGATAGCCATGACTAGTCATCTCCTCAATTGGAATTGTAGACGATATAATAATCCTTCTCAATATTGGAATCAAATGCTCACTTTGATTCTTTTACCGGATTACGAACTTATTTAGATTAGCTACTAAAGTAAGTTGTCTTTCTCAATGAAACGTTCTTACAATGCCTGTAACACCCCTAACCCTTGTCCGGCGATGGATTAGGGTTAAAGGCGTTACCGAATAGAACGAAAACTTTTATAATCATTTCATACAATCATTCACCAATCACAATCAAAGTGTCCCTTATATTGGTCAAAGTGACCTAAATCATGCTTTAGAGTAGGGCCGGGACTAAGCCAAACACATACAGAAATTTTTGAAAATTTAAAACTTTTCTAAGTTATACAGAACACATGCTCGTGTGGGCAGGCCGTGTGTCTTCCACGGGCATTAGGCACCCCCATGTGTCTTGGTCGTGCCAAATCAAGGCATGTATACTGACTTTTCCACACGGCCACTAGGCACTCCTATGTACCATGGCCGTGTGCTCTTAGGCCATATACTGACTTAATCACACGGCTACCAGGCACGTCCGTGTGCCAAGGCCGTGCTCTCTTAGCTAGACACTGCCATTTCCCCACAGTCATTAGGCACACCCGTGTGCCATAGCCATGTAGACAAAACAGGCCATTTGCAAGGCCATAATGCCACCCACAATTGGGTCTTACCTACAAGCAAATTACCAAATCATTCTCATGCATATATTTTGCAACCAAAACATGTCAAGGTAATCATCAAATCTTCACCTACAATTGCAACTCCAACAATGCCAAATTGTACAACTAAACACATATGCAATTAAGCATAATTCATCCATCTTTATAATTCACATATCCACCCCTTTGATCAATCAAACATGCTCATGTTGCATCTCAAGCATATTACCAATACTTATCTAGCCACATCTCATGGCTATTATACTTATATCAAACATAACTAAAATGACTAGCCTATACATGCCATATCTAGCTATATACATATTCCAAAAGTACCAAAACAAGTTGAATAGTGTGATGATGGTCCTCGACGGTCCCCGAGCCTTCAGTAGCTTTGATGATCTATAAAATAGAGCAAACATGCACAGAGTAAGCTTTCAAAAGCTTAGTAAGTCATATACAAATAAACTTAATTTAAAAATGCACATAGCATATTTATACAATGACAATAATGGTTATCATAGCATATACATCTCACATAGAGTTTGGCTCAATTGCTTAGCCATAACTTATCACATATTTCAACTCAATACCACATATGCACATATTCATTTTAGTAAGTTCATATAGATACTTACCTTTCATACACACCTTGTATACTTATCAAACGTACTTGAAACGGATATACATTCACATAATCGTTCAAAGCTCAAAATTTGCTCGTAGAACTATTCTGAATCTAATAGGGTATACAGAATACTCAGAATAGCCGTACAATACCAACGTCCCAGACGTGGTCTTATATAATCAGATATCGATGCCACTGTCCCCGACAGGGTCTTATACGAATTAATATGATGTCGATGTCCCAGACATGGTCTTACACGTAAAGATCATACCGATGCCAACGTCCCAAATGTGGTCTTACATGATAAAACAGAACATATACCTATGTCATGACATAGCTAATCCTATCTATTCCTAGGTTCGTACGGGACTTCTCGGACATTGTCACTAAGTCAACCCTATCTCGGAATTCTTGTGCTCATCATCTCGTAAACATTCATCGTTAACAATAGTCATATGAACATACACAGTTCAATACAAATACGTTTATTTGCATAATGACTTACATCAGATTCGGATATTCGTTCGGACTCGTTTATTCAACTACCTTCGCTTTCCCACGATCTAAGTCCGTTTTCTTCGGTTCTTAATCTATACATATTCAAATTTAATTCATTTATTCACTAACTCATTCAATTCAATCCAAGAACATATTTTTAGGGCAATTTGCAAATTAACCCTCATATTTTCACAATTGGATAATTTAGTCCCTAACCATATACCCATGCTTAGCCGAATTTTCATGTATCTCATACAAATCCATACATTTCATCAAATTCACAATTTAGTCCCTCAAATTACTATTTTCACAATTTAGCCCTAGTTAGCTAAATTCATCAAAAATTCAAGAACAAACATGTTCATATAACACATAACTTTCATTTAACACCTAAACTCATCACAAAGCTCACCATTTCATCAATGGCACAGCTCACGTTCATCATCAATACACAAAATTGAGACGTGGGCTTGATAGTAGACTAAGCAACAATCTCAAAAACATAAAAATCATCAAAATCCAAAGCCAATACATACCTCAATTTTGCTTGATAGATGCCGAAACCTAGGATAGTTTTCTTTCTTTTCTTCTTTCAATATTCGGCTAAATGGATGAACATTATAGCCATTTACAAGCTTTTGTTTTACTTAATATTATGTTATTAACTCTTTTACAAAATTAACCTTAATACTAAACATATATAACATATAAGCATAAGGCTATTAATGATTTTTAATCATCCACCATCTAATTATTGGCTTAATTGCCACATAAAGCCTTCACACTTATAAAGACATGACAAATAGGTATCTTTTCATAAAGCATACAAATTTGCATTTTGATGCAATTCATTCCTTTTGTCAAATTAAACACACAAATGATCAAATTTTCATACGAGGCTTTCACACATGCTTAGTCACATATCAAGGGCACAGAACATAATATTAAAATATTATACAAACTCGGACTTGTGGTCCCGAAACCACTGTTTCAACTAGGGTCTAAATCAGACTATTACAATGCCACTTATCTTCAATTTGAACTTAGACAATCAATAAGCTAATATTTGTTTGTCACAATTTCGCTATGCATGCAAAATATGAAAGATAGAAATACAAAAGACATAATGGTGAAATGTAAAATTAACTTTATTTATTTATTCATCGTTCAAAGAAATAGAAAATAGTTACATGTTTACTACAACATGGGCAAATTTCCCAATACGTTAGAGTAAGAAGTTTTAGGTCTTTTATTTAAAATTTTAGTCTCAAGCAGTGTGTACATCTTTGGTTTGATAAAATAGAGATTATTTAACATATATTCATTACAGATAAGTTTGCGATTTCTAAATATTGCAATACTATTATTAAAAGTCACGATCAAGTCGTGTTTATATAAACATGCAACAGAAATCAAGTTTCAATTAAAACTTGGTACATAGAAAATGTCTTTTAAAATAATCTTCATAAAATTATCAAAACAAAGATGTACATCTCCAACTACTGTCATGCCCCACTTAAGTTTAGTTATTGTTAGTTTATAAACAAGATCGTGTGTTAGCCTAATGGTTAAAAAAAAGTGAAGCTACCCTAGTGACCCAAGTTCAAATCCCCATTCTTGTATTTTATTTTTCATTTCGGAATCCCTTTAGTCAACTCCTTTGCCGCCAAAAAGGACCTACCTTGCAAAGGAAATTCTTTCCTCATTTTTCTTTCTCCTCCTTCCTTCTTTACCCCCTCTTCACTCCCTATCTTCCCCTTCTTTCCTTTTCTTCCCCTTGTTTTACTCCTTGCAATTTGTCCTCCCCCTTTGACTTGCTAGCCTTCCGTACCAACTAAGGAAAACAATTATTTAGTTTTCTCTTTCATTTATTCCTCTCCTCTCATCTCTTTCTCTCCTCCTCAACTTGTACCGCCACCTTTTCATTTTTTTGCCACAACATTGACCACCTTTTAGCCACTGTTGCTGAAACACCCCAAACCCGGCCCACGAGCCTTGACTGGATCTGGTATGTTCCTCGATGTAAACCGATTTAAAATTCTTTTGTTACTTAGGAAAAACATGTGTGTTTTGAAAGAAAGATTGCTTTCGGGTTGGGCTTGAGTTGAAAACGAGTTTACTTTTATTATTAAAAGCCTTTTTTTTAGGTGACAAAACGTTTAGGCTTTGTTTTAAAATAAATTTACTTAAACTTTACTCGATAAAAATTTATACATAATAAATGAAAGTAAAATAAAGTAATCCAACTATGGCCTTATTACATTAATAAATTCCAAAAATAATTAAAACCAAAGTACTTAAAATAAAATAGTCCAAATAAACTGAATTTCTTGCTGAGCATGGCCATCCCTAAGCTTCTGTCGGCTCGGTCCATCACTGATCATCACCTGGAAGAAAAAGTTCCCCAACGGGGTGAGTCAAACAGACTCAATGTGTAACCAACACTAAAATTCAATAAATCAGGCATACATTATCCTACATGTTCATATAACAGATAGAAAATAATGATGCATCCCGAACCCAAACCTAGATGCCATCCGCTACACATCACCCGTACCATCCTGCACACCGTGGGGACTACTAAGTCAACCCTCCATCCGCTACACACCATCGAAGGCAGTCGCTGCAGTCGACGTGCTCATCGCCCTTATAAAATTCGTGGCATAGCCACCAGATACATATTTTGTGTCAAGAGACACCATATTCAGATATCGTGGTCTTAGGTCACCACATTCAATTATCGTGGTCTTAGGTCACCACATTCACTTCCCCTTTTCATAATATCCCATATGCCCCCTATCATACATATCATGCATATCATTCCTTAATTCACATTCTTATCACTTTTTACATGTTAAAAATAACATATATTCATAATCCTAGTAAAAGTAGGAAACGTACCTGAGTACTTTTGTACCATAGCATGGTACCTTAGCCATATTCATATTCTTATAAACTTGCACATATTAAATATTGCCATAAATCTTATTAAAGATAGTGTGGGGTACACACCTGATACACTTAGCAGTTCACTTAATCCCGAAAAGCTTGATTTAATGCCTTAGATCTCAATTCCTACATTCGGCCAACCTTAATATGTTAGCATAAAGCCTATTCGGCTATAAAACCAAATCCTAGTAGGATTTGTACACTTAAAACCTATCTTGGTGTCAATTTCACTGCTAACCAAATCCCGAAATCTTTGCTATACTCTTCTTGCATTCGGCCAAGCATTGAATCACATCACAATTTAGTTTCGGCTTTTCAAACAATTATGAAATAGATCTAGATATCAAAACAGGCCTTGGCCGAACATACCTATGTGCTTACCTTCCAAATCTTAAATCTCAGAATTGATCTTTTGTCTTAGGTGTCTGTCGAAATCCCTATAACCACATGTTAGATCGATTTCTAACACTTAATCACTATTAAATGGCCTATGGCCGAATATCAGATGTGCTTACCTTGATCCTTAAATCCCGAAATAGTCGGCTTGGACAAATCCCGAAAGATCTCTTCAAAGTTTCGGCAACAAGATATTAATGGGGTTAGTCCTAGATTTCGGCAAATCTTAAAAGAAAAAGGATGAAACCGAATGGGATCTTACCCTTACCTTAGAAATCGACAGCCCTTGCTTGAACCCTTTAGCAATATTCGACTATAGGATCTTGTTTTCGGCTTTCTTGAGTAATCGGCTATGGTCTCAAGAGGCTTACTTTCTTTCGGCTTTTGAGAGGTAAAGAAGAAGGAGAAGATTTACAATGAGGATTCAGCTTCAACAAAATTAAAAAGAGACAGAAGCACAATGATAGAGAGAATTCGGCAGAGAGAAAAAAAAAAGAAAAAGAAAGAATGTTGAATTACCACTCTTACTTGGCCAAGACTCCCTTACTTGGCCATCACTCTTCCTATGTGATAATTTTATCTTTTAATTATCACTTTATTCAATATTAGAATTAATCCCTCAATTATCTCTTATCTCTTAATTAAAATATCAATAATAATCCATCATTTATCCATCTATTTGCCGAATTTTAACAACAATAAAACACCTCCCTATAGAGCCTTAATGCCGTCCACTTCTCCTGTTCCTTGCACCAAAATAAAATTCTTTTATTTGCTCCCCAAGTGACTCGAACCTAGGCTCCTTCCCCCTTGATTGTGGCGTCACTAAACTGGGCCTTAAGTGGTGCCTTCAAGCCACTTTAACAAGCTCATTTCCATGTCAAAACTCCCCTATTTATTTTCTTAAGACCACCTTGCTTCAGTTCCCTCTTTTAATACTTAAAACTTAACATTTCTTAAGCATTTCCTTACATTTCTAAGACATTTCCTTACATTTCCAAGTTTCCAAAAATGTTCGTTTGCCTCCTTTAAACTTAACATTTCTAAATCATTTCCTTACATTTCAAAGTTTCCAAAAATGTTCATAATACATTCATAACACATAAGACATGCCATTTCGTATACTTAAATCAAAAATGCATAGGCCCATTCTCAGGATGTTACAGTTGCACAACTTCAACCACCATTCCACAGTCACCTCTTCCCTTCTTCCTTTCTCCTCCACCGTCAGACCGTCATCGCACGCCACACCGTCACTGTCCCCGCCACTCATTTTTCTCTATTTTTTCTCCTTTCTTCATTTCTTTAGTCATAATTGAATCCTTATCACTCTTTCTTCTATTCTTTTCAATATGTTAAATAATATTTGTACTCATGTTTTCTTTATTTTCATTTTCTCCAAGCCGTTTCTCCTCCATCCACTTGAGTTTTTCGTTAAAATGGTAAAATCTGTGATTTATCCCGATATAGTGTAAGTGAGGATTAGTTCATCTAATCATAAAATCCAATGACTAACGTATGTATAATATGTTTTCGTGAAGGATCCAATCCAAATCGCTCGGATTTTCCTTAATGCAAGGGAAGTACTTGGAACTCCATTTGAACAAGTAATAGTGTAAGTTTCTCACTTGATTTCATAATAAAACTATTTTGGACTATAACCAAAACTAACATGTGTACTTGGTGTTGGTACCTTAATGTTATAATAGAACTGAGGCGAGATCTAGATAGATCTAAAGCGTAAGGATTATGAAGGTGTAGACTTTGCATCATGGAACTTTCATTTCAAGGTGTGAGACCTTAATCAATTAAAATAGTGGATGAATTTATCTATAAAAATATATATGCGTATGTTTAAAAATAACTATTTTTATCTTAGCCAATCTTATGACTAAATGAATACATAAAGTATTCAAGGTGAATAATAAATTCCTTACTAAGGATTTGCTACAAGTAAGTACCCTGATCTAAGAAATTTGTACTGCCAAAAGTGTATGTAATGGCACTGTATGATTCGATATTGTTTCCTATGTATTGTAATGCTAAATCATGTCATTGATTTGATTTTGATATTGGAATCATGTTAAATCATGTTCATTGAGATTGTTAAATATGGTTGCATGTTTAAGACATGCCATTTATTCTGTTAAAAATTGATCACATGATAAAATCATGATCACTGATACTGAAATATTGACCGCATGATAATTCAGGCCTACTATTTATGCTACTAATTGCATGTTTTAATCATGCCTATTGTATTGCTCTATTGATGTTAAAAACATGTTGTTCTGCATTGGGGTTGGGATGATTATGCAAGGAGGAAGTATTGGTAGTTTATCTACATTTCTGGTGGCTTGTCCACAATACTGGCAGCTTGTTTGCATTATTGGAAGATTGTCCACATTTCTGGCAATTTATCTGCATTACATATGCCTTGTCCACAAACTAGTGTGTTATTGGCTGGATGAGTTCTGGGGAACAATAGTTATTGGCTAGTTTTGTCCACATTGGCCACTAGAATGGCACAAAAAATTTTCCCCGTAATTTTAAACATATTTTAAAACCATTTGCCTATTTATTAAAAACTAGTAAACTTAGTTATTTGTCATAATTTCGGGAAAACATGTTAATTTCAAAAATCAATTATCTTTATAATTTCATTTGTAAAGATTAATCATTTCAAAAACTAAGTTGTATTTTATTAAATAAAAAAACTCATTTTCAATATTGTAACGGAAATTAGGGATAATATCGGATTTTCATTCAAAACCAATTTTTCATGCATTATCATTTAAATATCAAATAAGCAGTGTAAAACATGAAGTCATGCAAATCAAAGTAAAAATCACCAAATAAAGTCCCATGCCACAGTCCACAAAATTTAGTACAGTCCCAAAACAATTATTTAAATTACGTTGAAAGTACTTAAAAATGAAAACATCCGAGAAGCTCCTCCGATAACTGTTTCCAAGTCCTAACCTTAGGGGTTATCTATAAAATCAATAAATTAAGGAGTGAGCTAATAAGCTCAGTGTGAGTATTAACTCAAAGATACAGTAATTTTGTGCCATTCCAGTGGCCAATGTAGCCTTCAGAATTCGACCACAACGTCTTCGCTGAGTGTAACACCCCTAACCCGTTTTCGTCGCTGGAATAGGATTACGGAGCATTACCATATAATCATAACCATTTAAACTCCAATGCACCAGCTTTCTTTTTTTTATCTTTTTGAACTCAAGCTTTTACTTGCATCAAAGTGTACGAGACAAATATAAATAGTCTGTTATCCACTCGGGATTTAGGTATGTCACAATATGAATGTTACAGGTGAATAAACTCATAAACGGATTTAGGATCTATTCTTCTTAGGTCCAATTCGATGTACTGTCAGTCTAGTCAGTTACATCTATGTCTCTATCTTCTGGGAGTCATCTGCTCTAATTCCCAAGACAAAGCATCTCCCTAATTGGACTTTGATGGACGACATATTAGTCTTTCAATCGGTTTGCTCATTTTTTATTAGACTAAGGGCATGTTTAGGTTTGTCTACTAAAATAAGCTATCTTTTTGTATTACGATCCTACCACGTAATATCGCTTAGTATTAGTTTAAACATTAGATGACCAATAAGCAACACTTGTTTCCATCTTTCTTTGTGTGCAAAAACCATATGAGGACAATCATACAAATTATATTAATGTAATCAATGAATTTGTTTTATTAACCAATATGTTCGAAAAAATTACAAGTTTACAAACGAATATACTACACTTAAGACACCAGATCCAACAGTCTCCCACTTTCCCTAGTGAAGTAGATGAGTCATATTTTTCATTCTCATGCTCTCCACGTGTTTCTCAAAACTCCTAGCTACTAGAGTCTTGGTAAACGGATCTGTAAGGTTGTCCTCAGATACAACCTTGACTACATCCACGATTCTATCTACAATTGCCTCCCTTATGATATGATACTTTCGATCAATATGTTTTGTCCACTTATGGTTTCTTGTCTCCTTGGTATTAATTATTGTCACAGTGTTGTCATAATACAGTATGATAGCTTTTCCCATACAAGGAACTACTTCAAGATCTATAAGAAACTTTCGAAGCCATATTGCTTATTTGGTAGCCTTAGAAATAGCCACATATTTGGCCTCCATAGTGGAATCAGCAGTAAAGCTTTGCTTTACGTCTTTCCACACAATGGACCCATTGCCTAAGACAACAACACAGATTAATGCCGATTTCCTCGAATCCCAAAATGTTTGGAAGTCAGAATCTACATATCCTATAGGAGTAACATTTCCTCTAGAATACACAAGAATATAATCCTTCGTTCTCCGTAAATACTTGAGTATAAACATTATTCATTGCCAATGTCTTGGTCCTAGATTTTTCTAATATCGACTCACCAACCCCATTGCAAAACAGATATTTAGGCATGTGCATAACATAGCATACATGGGACTTCCTACTAAGAAGCATAAGGAACCTTTCTCATGTTCTCTCTTTCTTTCGTTGTCTTAGGAAAATCCTCCAAAGAGAGATGAAATCCCAATACAGAAGGTTGATTACCCTTTTTCAAATCAGTTACTGCATATATCTTGTTTATGTATGAAGCCTGAGATAGTGTTATCATTTTGTTCTTTCGATCTCTTAGAATTCGAATGCCTAGAACAAAATTATTTTCTCCCAAGTCATTCATGCTAAACTATTGGGTTAAGCATAGTTTATTTGATGACAATGTTCCTACATTATTCCCAACGAGTAGAATGTCATTGACATATAGAATGAGAAAGACCACCTTTCCATCCCTTAAATTTTTATAAACACAAGGTTTATCTACGTTTTGCTCAAATCCAAAAAAATTGATCATTTGGTCAAATCATTGATCCTATAAGCGAGATACTTGCTTAAGTTCATTGTAACATCCCGGTTTAGGGCCTAGTCAGAATAGCAGTGCGAGACCACAAATCTGAGGTCTATGTATGAGTTTTTGTGGTTTATGCTATGTTTACATGTGTGAAAGTTTCATGAAGCAATTTGTGAAATTGCGGTTGAATTGTTCAAAAGAACTAAATTGCAAAAGTTACAAAATGTGAGATTCTAGAAGCTATTTGTGTGAAATGGCTTTAGAATATATATATTTGAGGTCCTTAAACAGCAATTTTCCCAATTTTTAATTTTTGGACAAAATTGGGCATGGATGAGTTAAAATAAAAAGTTTATCAAAAAGGGCATTTTGGTCATTTAACAATTAAATGATTAAAATAGGAGAAAAGATGACAAAATTCATTCATCTTCTTCTCCAAGGCTGCCGAAATTTTCAAGAGCCATTGTTAGGGTTCTTCAAATTTTTCAAGCTTGCTAGTAAGTTCATCCAAGCCCCGTTTTTTATATTCTTCGTATTTTTGAAGTCCTAGTAGCATGAGTAAGCTATTTCTAGCTATTTGATGAGCTATAATGGATGTTCAGAAATGTGGCCATGTATGACATGCATGTATTTTGATGTTTTATGGAAGATTATGAAAGCTTGATGTAGTAGAAACATCTTGTGTTAAGTGATTTTCCATGAAAATGCATGTAGGGACTAGTTTGTAAAAGTCTTGAGTTTAGTCATACATGTGTGATTTAGTGAGAATTGATGATAGCTTTAGTTGAGTAAGTGATTTGGCTAAGCATGAAAGGCTAGAAAGTTGAATAAAAATCACTTTACGAGCCTTGGGGCAAAAGTGTAATTATGAGAAAGATTAGGGGCAAAAGAGTAATTTTGCCAAAGTATGAGATAAGTGTCAATTTAGTCAATATGTGTATTGAATAAGCTGATTTATTCATTATAGGTCAAGAAAGATGAAGCCCGGATCTAAACCGAGGCAAGAGCAAGATGGTGGACTAAATTGCATATTTTTATACTTTTGAGTATCGAGGTAAGTCTATGCTTAAACAATGCATTCATACTTACAATTTGTTAATGTTAGCTAGTGTGTAGCATGATTGAGAATGATTGAGAACCTATTGGGATGAATGTGGTAGAATTTGTGAATGGATGTATGGTTAAGTAAGTAGATTTGTGAATGTGTAGTGAGAATGCTAAATGGTGGGCTAAGTGCGATACCATCCTAATGCATATTGACGATGAGCTGGCTATGTGCGATGCTATCATTAGGTATATCGTTTAGTGGGCTATGTGCGAAACCACTATGATTACCTTTGTGGTAGGCTAAGTGCGATACTACCTTATTAATTGATTGTGGTGGGCTAAGTGTGAAACCACCGAGAAATTAGCTATGTGGATTAACTTTGTGGATTAGCTATGTGGTTGTAATATTGAGTTAATTATTTGTGTGGATGAATTATCAAGAAATAATGTTGTGTTGTATTTTGTGTAAATGTGATATTGAATGCAGGGGTGCATTTCAATGGTTATGAGTATGTGACTCATGATGTGTTGGAAATGTGGTAAGGGATAGAAAGAGTAAGCATAGTTGTACATTATAAGTTAGTATAATGCTAATTGTTGTTTAGGTTATACTATGATGCTTAATTGTTTATGTGTAAACTTACTAAGCTCAAAGCTTACTCCCTTTCTTTTCCCTTGTCTTATAGAGTAAAAGTGTTGAATCGAGATACGAGGATCAATTGAAAGATCATCCACATTATCAGCACACTCTGGTACATGAGACTTAATGTTTTGTATATGGCATGTATAGAGGCTAGACTAGCTAGTGAATTTTGTTGTAAATGGCTAGGATGTGTTAGCCCATAGTTGGATAATCTATTTTGTATAATGCCATAGTTGTTGGCTGTTATATTATATGAAAAAATGTAGTTATCCATGTGAGATTGTGATTACATTTGAGTTGATTATGAATGTGTTGAATGAGTGCATGTTGTGTATGCTATAAGGGTGAGAAGGGCTTAGCAAATAGATTTGTTCTTGTCCATGTGGATAGACACACGGGCGTGTGTCTAGGCCATGTGTGACACACAGTCAGCCCATGGGCATGTGACTTGGCCGTGTGTCCCCTGCATGTTGAAATTTTAAGTTAGATTTGGCCACGAGCTAGCCACACGGGCGTGTGTCTAGGCTGTAGGCCGTGTAAGTAAAGTCAGTGTTCACCATGGTTGGAGAGCACGGGCGTGTACCCTAGCCGTAGGGCATTGGCAGAATGCTTGGGTTTTCATACAAGGGTTGAAGGCATGGGCGTGTGTGTCTACACACGGGCGTGTCTCATCTTACATGGGCGTGTGAGCCCTGTATAAAAAAGAAAAATTTTAAGAATCGAAAAGGTTCCAGAATATTCTCGAGACCCTCGTGTGTATGAGTGAAGGAGGCCTCGTAAGTCAAGAAAGAGGTTACTGAGGTGACTTAAGAGAGTAGTCACGATGAGTCTAAGTGGCGGTCATGAGGTTTAAATACGGTAACTCCTCGGGCCCGGTTCCGGTGTAGAACCCGGGTAAGGGGTGTTACATTCATATATGAATCTAAGCATTTTGCTAGTTGTATACTCGTTTCCTTTAGTTATGTAACACCCCTTACACATATTCGACGCCGGAACAAGGTACGAGGCGTTACCGAACTTATACGCAACCAATCATACAAAACCGAGACATGAATTTCCACTCAAATTTAAAAATTTTCATAAACATTCATATCGTCTCTTAAACAAGCCTACGATGCCAAAAACATACATTAGGGGTGGCTCGGGACTAAACTGAGAACTTTAGAAATTTCTGGGAAAACTTTGAAAATTTTCATCAAAAAGGTCCACACGCCCGTGTGGCATATCACACGCTCGTGCTTCAGGCCGTGTTCAAAATAGGGGGCATTCTATTTATGACATCATCAACCAAATAAGATCACACGGCCAAGGCACACGTCCGTGTCCTTAGGCCGTGTGGCGAATTAAATTCTAAAAATTAAGTGCAGACTTCACACAGTCTGGGCACATGCCCATGTCCTATGACCGTGTCTCTTGGACGATCGAGACACACGGTCGTGTCTTGTGCCCGTGTGTTTACTACTGGGCATTCTGTTTTGCATTAATTAGGGTGCAGGGGACACACGGTCATGACACACGCCTATGGGGCAAGCCGTGTGTCACACATGGCCTAGACACACACTCGTGTGTCTACCCGTGTGGCCAAAATAAGGCTATTTACCAAGCCTTTATGCCACCCATACTTGCACCAACCTACACAACATCAAAACCACACCAATCCAAATATATATATGCTTCAAGGCACTTAACATGGCATAATTGAGTACTTAAACATCATCAAACAAGTCACAATTATAGCAATATCCTATTAACTTGTTCATGCACGAGACACCATTCTTTGTCAGGCCAAACTTACCAATTCTCATTTAAGCTATAGTGATCATCATACTAAACAAATCCAAATTAAATCATCAAGCATTCATAGCCACAACACAACTCATAACATACACACAACCACCAACCACATCACAAATGCATAGGCACAAGCATGCATGAATAAATAGGCTTACAACACAATAATCATTATAAGCCATATCTCATGGCCATATACAAAATGAATCATAATATTATTAATAAGCCAACACTTTTGGCTAATCAATATGACACATAAAAAAATGACCAAGTCCCCCCTATACATGCCTTATTCAAAATGTGAAACCAAAAATACCACAATGTAACATCCTAAAATTTGGGTTATTTGTGATTAAACTATTTTTCTTATGATTGGATTGCTGTGATGTTATTCGTGGTGTAGTAGGACTTAATTATGAACTTTGAGTAGGCTCGAGTGGTAGGAAAATTTGTTGGTAAAGCTTTAAAGATATGGAGCCTTAGTAAGTAGGGGTTACAAGTTAAATGAGGGAATATTAGACACTAATAAGGCCTTGGAAAAGTGGCAAAAGGGAGGCCACCTAGGAGCTGGAATTGACGCCACAAGAGGAGCAAGGGGAGCCTAGGTTCGAGTCGCGGAATTTCCCGTTTTGCTCTTTATTTTGGACGGCAAGAGAGAGAGAGAGAATTGCTCAATTTTAAACTTTAGGATAATAAGGATATTATTAGCATTTTAATTAGATTTTATGTGAATAATCTAAAAGGGTGGCAAGGAGAAAAAGAAGGAATTTGATTTATTCAAATTCTTTTGAATATTTTCAAATGGGTGGCCAAGAGGAATTTTGGAAGTTTGCCGAAATCTTAAACTCCTTGTTGGAGAGGAGTGGACGGCTTGGTGATCAAGCAAGGGGTGTGCCGAATTTTCTTTAGGCACCTAGTTGGCAATTTCGGCTAGCACATATCATAGAAACCAAAACTTTTTCCTTCATTAAGCATGAGCCGAATGTCCTTAAGGTTCTAAGCCTTTATTTTCTTTACTCAAATACTTTTCTTCCTTCTTGGTTAGTAGCCGAATCTTCCCCTACTCACTCATCTTCCATCCTTTTTTCTCTTTTACTCCTTTGTGCTTAAAACCGAAACTCTCTCTCTACTCTTTCTTTGCCGAGATCCCATCTTCTTTTCTCATTATTTCTTTCTTCCTCTAGCCGAATCTACTCCCTATTTGTGTGCCGAAATTTCTTTTCTTCCTATCAAACTCACTTTGGCCGAATACTGAGATTAGCATAGGTGCTTTCGGGATTTCTTTGTCAATCGATTTGAAAAGGTAAGTGGTTATAGCCGAATGCTTATTTTTTTCTCCTCTCTTGTTCTCTGTCGATTTGGATGAATGAAAAAGGGCCAAAATATACTGATGGTTTGGCTAATCAGTGTGTTGAAACCGATTCTTTCTAGGTGCTCTGGGATTTTGAAGTATTAGTCAAGCCTCCATTTGTTAGCAATTGAACTTGGTAAGAGGTGGTAAGGATCTATTTTAGTAAATTATTTATTTAGTGTTCGAAAGCTGAAGGCCATTAATATGGGTATGTGATTGCCGATTATAGGGAAGCAGAAACACTTGGTGTGTGTTGGCTAGTATTCAAAGGACGTGTAGGTAAGGTTTCGGGTTCATGTATAACCCTTTGGAATTATTTTGGGTTTGGCCGAATGGTCTATGACACTAACCTTATGTGTGGCCGAATATAGGGGCAAGGATATCTTGTGTGGCCGATTGTCTCTTCGGGATTTAGAGCTATCGTTAGAAACAGGTGTGTACATACACACTCTATAACTAATAACTGTGCTAAATGCATTGTGTATGCTAAACTGGTTTGATGTAGATTTGGATTTAATACCATAAAGGTATAAGCAAGGATTCAGGTAAGTCCTTGTTGTGATGAGCTCTTATGATGCTTTTGGGAAGCATGACATATTTGGTATATGTGGCATATAAGTATATGGCTGATGATATTCGTGTCGAGGGACACCAGTGGTTTGGTACCACATTTCGTGACTTTTGTCACCAGAGGTTTGGCACCTCATAGCGTCTCTTCCCCGTGGCTTAGCACCACAGTGGGTTGGCCCCACAGATGACATTATGGGATCGACGCCAGTGATTTGGTATCACACGTGGGTTGGCCCCACAACTTATTATTTGTGACTTCGAGTCACCAGTGGTTTGGCACCACCAGTGGTTTGGCACCACAATAGTGATGGATATCGTGACTTTGAGTCACCAGTGGTTTGGCACCACCAGTGGTTTGGTACCACACAGGGTAGAGAAAGGCGTTTGGATGGCTAGGTTGGGTGCATGTTGAACTTAGTGCATGTTGACTTGTTATAAATTGTGTATGATGTTGCATTAAACCGGGGGAAGGGTTACACATTGAGTCTTGGTGACTCACCTTCTCCTTTAACATTTTTTTTAGGTGACTCGTAGATTGCGGATGAGGAGCCGGATGGACTCGAGGTGGCCATGCAGTGAAATTGTTTTTATTTCCTTTTCAGTTTATTTGTTCAAGTTGTAATAAGGCCTCCTTAAATTTTGTTTTGGTTATTTTACATGTTATGGATGGAATTTTAAATTACTTAATAACTTTAATATTGTTAAACAAGTTTTCTTAAATTCAAACGTAAATGTTTTTTTTGGTACCATCGGGTACATTGACAAAATTTGGTAACAACAAGGCTTAACAGATTTTTAAACAACAAAGCTAAGTATTGTTTTCTTCATGCACCACACTTGTTTTAGAACAAACAATATTCTTTTCAAAATGAAAACACTTTTTACCAAAAGAATGAATCAACAAAAGGGATTTTCAAAATGTTTTCTTCTGTAACATACCAAATTCGGTCGTAATGTTTGGGCCGGGTTTGGGGTGTTACAAAATTGGTATCAGAGCCCAGTTCAAAGCTCGGCTGTGGGGGCCCTAGGCCCAAAATGTTTTGGTAGGCCTTTTTGAAATATTTCTGGGTTTTTGAACAGCATGGCATCGAGTCTCCGGCACCAATCCGCCCAGGTAAGTACCTCTAACCTCTGTGTGGATTATTATTTGTAGAAGGGTAGGTATGGAACGTAGATAGTATGATAAGTGTTTAAACCCTAGGACTAGTCTACCCCAACAAAAGACATAAGACTCTGAGTGCCTAATTAAACAAACCTATGACTAAGTCGCCGAGTTAGGGTGTGGTAACCCTGGTGCGCATGTCTAGGATTGGATCCGGAAGAGCTTGGTACTTAAGTAGTCCTCGTGACTCATCTCCTCTTCGCAGGAATCCTACCTGGTGCGTAGCTTCGGTTCACCCTAACCAAGAGGACTCGGTCATAGGCTAAACCCCATAAATAAAACCCGAAAGGGATCAGCCATGTTTTGATGGAAACTCTAGTTTTAAAATCATTAAAGTAATCTTTTAAGTAGTAACAAAAATTTATTTTTGGGAAACTTTCAAAATATTTTCGGCTTACCAAAATTACCAAAATGCCCTAGTGGCAAAATTACGAAAATGCCCTTGGTTTTAAAATTACCGTATTACCCCGATTTCAATAAAATTTTCTTACTTTAACAAAAGTATCCAACATTCTGTATTTCAAACTAATATCCTGACTTTGGAAATTACAAAATTACCCCTGATTGACAAAATTACCAAAATACCCCTAGTTTTCAAAATTCTGCTATACCTTTAAATTGAAAATTTTTCGAAAATACTCTTCAGTTTTAGAAATTACAAAATGTTTTGATTTAATGGAGCTTTCAAAATTTCTTCGGTTTATTACAAAAATACCCTTGTAGGAAAATGACGAAAATACCCCTGGGTTAGAAACAGACAGAAATGTCCGAAGAGTGAATGTGTATGAGAGGCACTAGGGAATGGATGTGCTTTTCTGTGTGAACTAGGATAGAGGACTTAAAACTTTGATTGATCGAAAGAATCCCTATTAAACTTTCTTCATAAAATTTCTTCGTGGATAATCAGTGAAACAGTTACTAATCCATAAAATTTCTTAATCAGACTAAGCCTCAATCGCTAGAAATGAACTCTAGAGGACGTGGCCGTCGTGGACGCGGTAGGGGCAGGATGACCGTGTCAAAACCCGTTAGGTCGGGTCAGGGATTGGAGAACAAGGTACCGCCACCAACACCCCCAACTTTTGGAGCCGAGGAGCAGGATCAGACGGGTGACGACGCAGTGTCACAAGCGATGCTGCGGGTTCTGGAAAGAGTAGCTGGAATGGGTGGAGGTGGAGGAGCTCGGAAGTCGGTACCTGAGAGACTTCGAGCTAACGGAGCTGAGGTTTTCCGGGGTATATCGGGTGTGGCACGCAGCACGGCAGAGTACTGGTTAGAATCGACCGAAAGGATCATGGATGATCTCGCCCTGACGAATGAGGAGAAGTTGAAAGGAGCGGTGTCGCTTCTAAAGGATGAGTCATATCAGTGGTGGCTCACGGTTCGAGATGGTGCTACGGCAGATGATCTTACTTGGGAGTACTTCAAAGCTGCTTATCAGAAGAAGTATGTGGGCGCCAGCTACACTGATGCACAGAGGAAAGCTTTTCTGGGGTTGGTACAAGGAAATAAGTCAATATCGGAGGATGAAGCAGAATTCTTGAGGTTGAGCCGCTATGCTCGGGGAATTGTGTCAACTGAGCATGATCGTTGTGTCCGCTTTGAAGATGGACTTAGGGATGATTTAAGGTTGCTGATTGCTCTACAGCAGGAGCGTGAGTTTGCTGTTCTGGTGGAAAAGGCTAAGGTAGCCGAAGGGGCCAAGGAGTCCGTGAGACAGAACTATGGTAGGAACAAGCAGAAAAGAAGCTTTGGGTCATCTAGATCGGGTAGTAATGCACAGAAGAGGGCTAGACAGAGTGGGCCGAATCAGACAGGGAGGCCCATGGCTACTAATCAGAGACCAGCTCAGTGTAATCGCTGTGGGAAATCACATTGGAGAGGTTGTTGGACCGGTGAAAGGGGATGTTTTGAATGTGGATCTCTGGATCACCGTGTAAGGGATTGTCCTCGGAAGTTGGCAAAGAATCAGCCAGAGGGTCAGAACCGTGCTCAGGCTAGAAATGCAGGACCACCACTGAGGGGTCGTGGTAATGGTAGAGGAAGCAATGGTTCTAATCGAGGTCGCGAAATTCCGAGAAGAGGGGCAGGCAACACAGAAGCAAGGCAGCCTGGTTTAGTCTACGCAGCGAGGCGTCGAGAAGAGGGTGACGCACCGGACGTCATAACCGGTACGTTCCTAATTTTTGGTCTTCCATATGTTGCATTAATTGATGTGGGTTCAACGCATTCATACGTTGCTAGTAGTGTGGTAGAGACTATGAACATAGACTTTGAGACTATTTCTAGGGAGATGACAGTCATTAGCCCCCTAGGTCACTCTGTAGTTGTAAACAAGCTATATAGAGGTGTACCCCTAGAACTCCAAGGGGTAGTGTTCTTAGCAGATTTGATGGAGCTGCCATTTCAAGAATTCAATTTGATTCTCGGAATGGATTGGCTGGTGAAGTACCAGGCAAGGTTGGATTGCGTTGCTAAGCGTATGGTTCTAAAGACGGCTGAGGGTGATGAAATGGTCATGATAGGTAATAGAAGAGATTACCTATCCAATGTGGTCACTGTACTGAAGGCGGAGAAAATGGTCAAGAAAGGGTGTGAGGCATTTTTGGTTCAAATTTGTGCCTTGGAGGCGAAGGAATCAGTAGTTGAGAAGGTCCGAACAGTAAGAGAATTCACTGATGTGTTTCCAGAGGAACTTCCGGGTCTGCCTCTGGATCGGGAAGTTGAATTTGGTATAGACTTGTTGCCCGGAACAGCGCCAGTGTCCATAGCACCGTACCAAATGGCACCGAAGGAATTGGAGGAGCTGAAGGCTCAAATTTAGGAGCTCTTGGACCGAGGATTTATCCGACCAAGTATATTTCCATGGGGAGCACCTGTGCTGTTTGTCAAGAAAAAGGATGGTTCAATGCGGATGTGTATCGACTACCGCTAGCTGAACAAGTTAACGATCAAAAACAAGTATCCGTTACCCCGGATGGACTACTTGTTTGACCAACTGAAAGGTGCATCGGTGTTCTCAAAGATAGATCTTAGGTCGGGTTATCATCAACTTAAGGTGAAGGAGGTTGATGTTCACAAGACGGCATTCCGTACTCGGTATGGGCATTACGAGTTTTTGGTAATGCCGTTTGGGTTGACCAACGCGCCGGCAGCATTTATGGACTTAATGAATAGAGTGTTTCAGCAGTACTTAGATCAATTTGTCGTGGTGTTTATAGACGACATATTGGTTTACTCAAGGACGGATGAAGAGCATGATTAGCATTTGCGGATAGTTCTACAAGTTTTGAGGGAAAAGCGGTTATTCGCCAAATTCAGTAAGTGCGAATTTTGGCTTAGTGAGGTGGCTTTCTTGGGTCACGTAGTATCAGCTGAAGGGATTAGAGTGGATCCTCGCAAGATTGAAGCGGTGTTAGACTGGAAACCACCTAGGACGGTGGCAGAAGTTTGGAGTTTTCTGGGTCTGGCAGGGTACTATCGAAGGTTTGTGGAAGGATTCTCTTTAGTCGCAGCGCCGTTGACTAAGTTACTAAGAAAAAGAGTTCCATTTGTATGGTCAGAGAAACAACAGGAAAGTTTTGACAAGCTAAGGAAGATTCTGACAGAAGCTCCGGTTCTGGTACAGCCTGAGGCAGGGAAGTTATTCACGGTTTATTGTGATGCATCCCATACTGGTTTGGGATGTGTGTTAATGCAGGAAGGGAAGGTAGTGGCCTATGCGTCCCGTCAGCTAAGACCGCATGAGGTTAACTATCCGACTCACGACTTGGAGTTAGCGGCAGTAGTCTTCGCTTTGAAAATATGGAGACATTACCTGTATGGGGAGAAGTCGATAGTCTATACGGATCACAAAAGTTTGAGGTATCTTTTGACTCAGAAGGATTTAAACTTGAGGCAGCGTCGATGGATTGAGCTGTTGAAGGACTACGACTGTTCAATTGAGTACCATCCGGGCAAAGCTAATGGTGGCTGACGCATTAAGTCGGAAGGTTGTGACGGACTTAAGGGCAATGTTTGCTCATTTGAGTCTATATGACGATGGAAGTCTTTTGGCGGAACTGCAAGTTAAGCCGACCTGGATCGAGGAGATTAAGGAAAAACAGTTAGTAGATGAAAATTTGAATGCGCAGAGATTGCAAGTTCAAGATAGTGGTTTAGAAGGGTATAGTTTGTCTGGTGATGGAGTATTATGTTTTCAAGGGTGAGCTTGTATGCCGAAAGATGTGGAATTGAGGCAAAGAATTCTTCGGGATGCACATAGCAGCCCATACGCGATGCATCCGGGAGGTAGCAAGATGTATGGAGATTTGCGGAAACAGTTCTGGTGGCCAGGGTTGAAGCGCGAGATAACTGAATTTGTGGGGAAGTGTCTGACATGTCAGCAGGTTAAGGCTGAACATCAGTTGCCATCGGGTCTACTTCAACCAGTGAAGATCCCTCAGTGGAAATGGGAGAGGATCACGATGGACTTTGTCAGCGGATTACCCCTCACGCCTAGTAAAAAGAACTCGGTTTGGGTAATTGTGGATCGACTAACCAAGTCAGTGCACTTCATACCAGTAAGGGTAGATTATTCACTTCAGAAGCTAGCATAGTTATACGTAGCCGAGATAGTAAGATTGCATGGTGTGCCAGTATCGATTATCTCGGATAGAGATTCGAGGTTTACGTCAAGGTTTTGGAGAGCTTTGCATCAGGCTGTGGGAACGAAATTGGACTTCAGCATAGCTTTTCACCCACAAACTGACGGACAATCGGAAAGAGTGATTCAGATCTTAGAAGATATGCTGAGGGGCTGTATTTTAGACTTCAGTGGTAGTTGGGAGGAGTATCTACCGTTGGCAGAGTTCGCTTATAACAATAGTTATCAAGCGAGCATTCAGATGGCACCATTCGAGGCACTGTATGGACGGAAGTGCCGTACCCCTACGTGTTGGACGGAATTAAGTGAACGACATGTCTTGGGTCCGGAGTTGGTAGCAGAAACTGAAGATAAAGTTAAGATGATTCGGGCTCGTCTCAAGGAGGCATCAGATAGGCAAAAGTCTTATGCTGATCTCAAGCACAAGGAAATGGAATATGAGGTAGGAGATAAAGTCTTTCTGAAGGTGTCGCCTTGGAAGAAGGTGTTGCGGTTTGGGCGAAAAGGGAAGCTAAGCCCTAGGTTCATTGGGCCATATACAGTGTTGAAGCGAGTGGGACCGGTAGCTTATCAGCTCGAGTTGCCGGCAGAGTTAAGGCAAATTCATGATGTCTTCCATGTGTCGATGCTTAGGCGATATCGGTCAGATCCATCACACGTTGTGCCAGTGGCAGAGATTGAGGTTAACTCAGACTTATCTTTCGAGGAAGAGCCAGTCCAGATCTTAGATCGAGATGTCAAGGTTCTACGTAGGAAGTCAGTACCCTTGGTGAAAGTGCTATGGCGAAACCATGGTGCGGAGGAAGCTACGTGGGAACCCGAGCATGTGATGCGGCAGCAATACCCCCACCTCTTCTGATCAGGTAATTTCGAGGCCGAAATTATTTTAAGGGGGGTAGAACTGTAACATCCTAAAATTTGGGTTATTTGTGATTAAACTGTTTTGCTTATGATTGGATTGCTGTGATGTTATTCATGGTGTAGTAGGACTTAATTATGAACTTTGAGCAGGCTCGAGTGGTAGGAAATTTTGTTGGTAAAGCTTTAAAGATAGGGAGCCTTAGTAAGTAGGGGTTACAAGTTAAATGAGGGAATATTAGACACTAATAAGGCCTTGGAAAAGTGGCAAAACAGAGGCCACTTAGGAGCTGGAATTGACGCCACAAGAGGAGCAAGGGGAGCCTAGGTTCGAGTCGCGGAATTTCCCGTTTTGCTCTTTATTTTGGACGGCAAGAGAGAGAGAGAATTGCTCAATTTTAAACTTTAGGATAATAAGGATATTATTAGCATTTTAATTAGATTTTATGTGAATAATCTAAAAGGGTGGCAAGGAGAAAAAGAAGGAATTTGATTTATTCAAATTCTTTTGAATATTTTCAAATGGGTGGCCAAGAGGAATTTTGGGAGTTTACCGAAATCTTAAACTCCTTGTTGGAGAGGAGTGGACGGCTTGGTGATCAAGCAAGGGGTGTGCCGAATTTTCTTTAGGCACCTAGTTGGCAATTTCGGCTAGCACATATCATAGAAACCAAAACTTTTTCCTTCATTAAGCATGAGCCGAATGTCCTTAAGGTTCTAAGCCTTTATTTTCTTTACTCAAATACTTTTCTTCCTTCTTGGTTAGTAGCCGAATCTTCCCCTACTCACTCATCTTCCATCCTTTTTTCTCTTTTACTCCTTTGTGCTTAAAACCGAAACTCTCTCTCTACTCTTTCTTTGCCGAAATCCCATCTTCTTTTCTCATTATTTCTTTATTCCTCTAGCCGAATCTACTCCCTATCTGTGTGCCGAAATTTCTTTTCTTCCTATCAAACTCACTTTGGCCGAATACTGAGATTAGCATAGGTGCTTTCGGGATTTCTTTGCCAATCGATTTGAAAAGGTAAGTGGTTATAGCCGAATGCTTATTTTTTCTCCTCTCTTGTTCTCTGTCGATTTGGATGAATGAAAAAGGGCCAAAATATACTGATGGTTTGGCTAATCAGTGTGTTGAAACCGATTCTGTCTAGGTGCTCTGGGATTTTGAAGTATTAGTCAAGCCTCCATTTGTTAGCAATCGAACTTGGTAAGAGGTGGTAAGGATCTATTTTAGTAAATTATTTATTTAGTGTTCGAAAGCTGAAGGCCATTAATATGGGTATGTGATTGCCGATTATAGGGAAGCAGAAACACTTGGTGTGTGTTGGCTAGTATTCAAAGGACGTGTAGGTAAGGTTTCGGGTTCATGTGTAACCCTTTGGAATTATTTTGGGTTTGGCCGAATGGTCTATGACACTAACCTTATGTGTGGCCGAATATAGGGGCAAGGATATCTTGTGTGGCCGATTGTCTCTTCGGGATTTAGAGCTATCGTTAGAAACAGGTGTGTACATACACACTCTATAACTAATAACTGTGCTAAATGCATTGTGTATGCTAAACTGGTTTGATGTAGATTTGGATTTAATACCATAAAGGTATAAGCAAGGATTCAGGCAAGTCCTTGTTGTGATGAGCTCTTATGATGCTTTTGGGAAGCATGACATATTTGGTATATGTGGCATATAAGTATATGGCTGATGATAAAACTCTGTATATATTGTTATGTAAACATGTTGGCATGATTTCTGTTAAATGCATATCATTGATTGATGTGGGTTAAACGAGTGGGGGGGGAAGTGATATTCGTGTCGACGGACACCAGTGGTTTGGTACCACATTTCGTGACTTTTGCCACCAGAGGTTTGGCACCTCATAGCGTCTCGTCCCCGTGGCTTAGCACCACAGTGGGTTGGCCCCACAGATGACATTATGGGATCGACGCCAGTGATTTGGTATCACACGTGGGTTGGCCCCACAACTTATTATTTGTGACTTCGAGTCACCAGTGGTTTGGCACCACCAGTGGTTTGGCACCACAATAGTGATGGATATCGTGACTTTGAGTCACCAGTGGTTTGGCACCACCAGTGGTTTGGTACCACACGGGGTAGAGAAAGGCGTTTGGATGGCTAGGTTGGGTGCATGTTGAACTTAGTGCATATTGACTTGTTATAAATTGTGTATGATGTTGCATTAAACTGGGGGAAGGGTTACACATTGAGTCTTGGTGACTCACCTTCTCCTTTAACATTTTTTTAGGTGACTCGTAGATTGCGGATGAGGAGCCGGATGGACTCGAGGCGGCCATGCAGTGAAATTGTTTTTATTTCCTTTTCGGTTTATTTGTTCAAGTTGTAATAAGGCCTCCTTAAATTTCGTTTTGGTTATTTTACATGTTATGGATGGAATTTTAAATTACTTAATAACTTTAATATTGTTAAACAAGTTTTCTTAAATTCAAACGTAAATGTTTTTTTTGGTACCATCGGGTACATTGACAAAATTTGGTAACAAGGCTTAACAGATTTTTAAACAACAAAGCTAAGTATTGTTTTCTTCATGCACCACACTTGTTTTAGAACAAACAATATTCTTTTCAAAATGAAAACGCTTTTTACAAAAAGAATGAATCAACAAAAGGGATTTTCAAAATGTTTTCCTCTGTAACATACCAAATTCGGTCATAATGTTTGGGCCGGGTTTGGGGTGTTGCACACAATGATTAAATTGATAGTGTGATCGATTCTCCGACGACTTCCGATCCCCGAGCTAGCTTGGCGACACTATAAGAAATGAAAAGGAAGGGGGTAAGCTTAAGGCTTAGTAAGTTCAAATGTAAATAATAGACAACATTAAGTAACATAGACATGTACATCATACAAGAAATTTGGCATAAGTCACGTAATTATCATCATAACTTCATAAGCATACTTAATCATTTTTAACCTTACCAAAAGCTCATCACATACCAAGCTCATTGTTATGAGTTTCCGTACATATTTGTACCAAATCGTAACATATCATACTCTTTCCAATCTTTGACATACCCGTTGAACACTTGGAATACTAATCGGATACACGAAAAGTCTTTGCACATAAGTGCCACATATGTAGCCAATACTACCTCATATCTCATAACACATAAGGGCTCGCTCTCAAGCTAATCACGGGCCTGCTCACACAAGCTGTCAGTCAAGACGTAACTACGCAGTGCTGCCACACAAGCTGTCAGGTAACTGCAAACACATGCCGGACTACCCAGCCACTGTAGACGTACAAGACCAGCACCCGGATCACATAACACATATATCACATGGAATCCTAGTGACATGTCACCCGTATCCTATTCTATTCATAAGGTTCAAACGGGATTTTCTCTCTTGTTGGAACTTGTCGAACTTGTCGAATGTATTCATAGAATCAAATATAAAGTTCATACAATATCAAAACATTAAATAATTAATCACAGCATTGCATTATTTACATAAGAACTTACCTCGGTACAAAATAGTAGAAATTGAACCTAATCCTCGATAACCTTGTTTTTCCCCCGATCAAGGTTCGAATCTCATTTTTCTTGATCTATAATAGCAAATATAGCTCGTTTAATAATAACATTACTCAATTCAGTCCAAAAATCATATTATGGAAAATTTACATTTTTACCCCTAAACTTTAACTTATTTACATTTTTACCCCTAGGCTCGAAAAATGAAATCTATTAAATTTTTTCGATTCTCAAGCCTAGCCAAACCTCTTTTATACTTATAGCAGTCCACATTTTTCATCTAATCAGACTTTTACACACATTTTGAAATCTTTTTACAAATAGGTCCTTTTGTTAATTTTCACCAAAAATCACCTAGCAAAAGTTGTTTATCTAAAATTAAACTTGCATAATCCACCATTAGAAATAAAAATACATGCATGTCACACATGGTTCAAGCCCTAGACATCAACCCTAGCTCAAATAAATGGTAGAAACAGCTAGATCGGTTGATAACAACTTCAAAAATGTAAAGAACATTAAAAACGAGGCTAGGATGCACTTACTATCAAGCTTGAAAGATGACAAAACCCTAGTTATGGTGAACTTGAGATCTTAGGCCAAGGTTGAAGAAGATGGACACAATTTTGACTTGATTTTCCCTTTTTATTCTTTTATTTACCAAATGACCAAAATGCCCTTAATGCCTTTCTTTGAAATTTTACCCATCCATGTCCATTTTTTGTCCATAAAAATAGAAATTGGTCAATTTTCTATTTAAGACCCTCTAATTAAAAATTCATGGCAATTTCATGCTCAAAGCTTCTAGAACATATATTTTGCAACTTATTCAATTTAGTCCTAATTATCAAATTGGACACTTTATGCATAAAATTTCTTCATGAAATTTTCACACAATCATGAAATAATGCCATAGACCTCAAAATACTCATAAAATAATTATTTCTACTTCGAATTTGTGGTCTCAAAACCACTATTCTGACTAGGCCCAAAATCGGGATGTTACAAGTTATATATCCGATGGGTTGCACCATATAGATGTTCTCTTCAAGATAGTCATTCAAAAATGTTGTCTTAACATCCATTTGTCATATCTCATAATCGAGAGTTGTAGCAATAGATAACAATTGCGGATTAACTTGAGCATGGCAACCAAAGAGGAGGTTTTTTCGTAATCGATACCTTTTTTTTTAGTATAACATTTTGCTACAAGTTTGGCCTTATAAGTTTCCAATTTTCCATCCGCATTTCTTTTACTCTTGTATTCCGCTTACACCCTATGGGTTTTATCCCTTCTGGTAAGTCTACCAGTTCCCACAATGAGTTGAAATCCATAGAATCTATCTCAACTTTCATAGTTATTTCCCAAAGCTTGAAATCAGCACTCTGCATCACTTTGTCATACGTGAGTGGGTCATTATCTTCCTGTTCAGCAGGCTCAATGTTAAAAAACACTTCCACCAAATTGGAAGAACTCAAGCCTACCAGAGACCCTCTCACTATGACAAAGCACCCTGCGTTGCTGATCATTTGCAGGATCACTATTAGAAGTTGGTTTTGGAATCATTTCCATAGGGGTTTGTATATTTCCTAAAAGATCCTCGAGTACGTTTTTACTCCAGGGTTTGAATTCATTCATGTAGCTTTCTTCAAGGAAATGAGCATGAGTTGACACTATTATAGTTTGCTCTTTCGAGTTAAAAAACAAACCACCCTTTATTCCTTTTGATATCCTACAAACATGCACAGTTCTTTCTGTAAGTCTAGCTTTCTTGCATCTTTATCCGATACATGGGCCTAGCATCCCCAAGTTCTTAAATGGTTAAGATTTGGCTTCCTGTCATGCCACAATTCATATAGATTGTTTGATGCTGCCTTAATTGGTATATGATTCAGAATATAGCAATCGTTTGTAGCGCATATCCCCAAAAAGAGATTGACAGCTTCGAATAACTTAACGTCGAATGTACCATGTCTAATAACATTTGAATCCTTTTATCTACCATGCCATTCTATTGTGGAGTGCTCAGCGCAGTCAATTGGGATAGAATCTCATTCTCTATGAAGAATCCTAAGAACTCATTAGATAAATATTCCCTATGTAACACCCCTTACCCGTATTCAACGCCGGAATAGGGTACGAGATATTACTAGGCTTATACGCAACCAATCATACCACATCGAGACCTGACTTTCCACTCCAAATTAAAACTTTTGGTAATGCCTCCTAAACAAGCCTGCGAGGCCAAATTCACAATTTAGAAATGGTTTGGGATCAAATCGAGTTCCTTTGAAACTCTCTGAAATACCTAAGAAAATTTTCTCTAAACAATCCACACCCCCGTGTGGAGGAAGGGACACTCCCGTGTGGCATATCACATGCCCGTGTTCCACACCTGTATGGAATTATTTCTCAATTTGAACCTACAGGGGTTTTCACACGGCCGGACACACGCCCGTGTCCCTGGCCCGTGTCCCTCACACGGCCTTGACACGCCTGTGTCTTAGCCCGTGTGCCAAAACCTTGGCATTCTGTTTCTTACGTCATCAACTCAAAAATGTCACACGACCTAGGCACACGCCCGTGTCCTTCGACCGTGTGGCGAATTAAATTCCAATTTCAGGTGCAAACTTCACACGGCTTGGGCACATGACCATGACCATGGCCGTGCCTTTCACACGGCTGAGACACACGGCCGTGTCTCTACCCGTGTGTTTATTACTGAGCATACTGGCTTCTAAAATTAACATGCAGGGACACACGGCCTAACTACGCACCCATGAGGCTGACTGTTTGTCACACATGGCCTAGACACACGCCCGTGTGTCTACCCGTGTGGACAAGAACAAGGCTATTTGCCAAGCTCTTCACCCTAACTCATACAAACATAAATCACATTCAACCATCAACCCATTCATGCATACTTTAACCAAGCAACCCAATTATGCACCATACACATTCATGAATAACCTCATCTATTCATAGATTAATAATAATGAGCCATCAACTATGGCCTTATACAAAAGAGTTTATCTTTAAAAGAGCCAACACACTTGGCCAAAACAACATGACATTTCACTAAGTCTAGCCCCTATACATGCCATACTCAAAATGCTTAGTCTAAATATACCAAGATGTGCTGATAGTGTGGTGATCTTCTGATTAGCTTCGTATCCCGAGTTGGCTCTTTGACACTATAAAACAAGGGAAAAGGAAGGGAGTAAGCTTTAAGCTTAGAAAGTCTACATGTAAACAATAAGCATCATAACATATGCTAATCAATCAAAAACATTACATACTGTGTAAGAACAATTCACATTATCATAAACATGCTTACTCATCTTAACTCTTACCACATCCCAACCATATCATATACATTGCTCACATTTATTTGTACTTATGCCCTGCACTTATCACCTCAAAGTCACATAAAATATTTACTTAAACAAGTTTATCGATGAACCCCTCAGAATGATAATAAGTACCCGGTGGTTTCGCACACAGCCCACCATTAATCAATAATAGGGTGGTATCGCTCACAACCCACCAACAATGATAATTACGGTGGTATCGCACATAGCCCACCAACAATAGTAATTACGGTGGTATCGCACATAGCCCACCAAATGGTAATGTAAATGATGGTATCGCACACAGCCCATCGTGAATGAATAGCAAGGTGGTATCGCACACAGCCCACCAACAATTATATATTTACAGATATTTATCCGTACTCATATTTCTATTCCGAGGTTCATCTGAGAACTACTCATTTCTATCATTTTCAATCCATCTCACCAATAAGTATTGACATCCATACTATGCATCAATAAGTAACAACATATGTATTAAAGATGTATCGTTTACACATAAACTTACCTCGGTGCAAAATGTGTTAATCAACAATTTAGTCCATAACCTTGCCTTTTCCCGGTCAAGGTTGTTTCCGCGCTCTTCTTGATCTATAATAATAAAATTTACTCATTTAATCACTACTTAACTCACGACACATCAAATTTCTACTTAGGCAAAAATGACCATTTTGCCCTATACTTTGGCAAAATTATGATTTTGCCCCTAGGCTCGTAAGTCATTTTTCATCACATTTTCTCATTAAACAAGCCTAGCTAAACATTTATTTCTCTTATAACAACTCACAAAACCAATCATTTCATGCATTTATTACTCAATTACAACCTTTACAAATAAGTCCCATTTAGGTGTTTTCATGGAAAAACATTTCACAGAAGTTATTCCTTAACGTACCAACATTCATTTTCTTCCATAAAAACTTAAAAAACAACATAAAAACTCTCATGGAAAATCCCTAAACTTTCAACCATTTTACAAAATAGTCCCCCCATTAGCTAACTTAAGCTTTAGGGGTTCTAAAAGTACAAAAATTATCAAGAAAGACCTCAAAAATCACTTACTTGCAAGGGAATAGCTTGGCTGAAAGTTTGAAATCTAAAAACCTCTACTTTTTCTTCAAATTTTGGTGGAAGAAGAAATGGGAATAGTAAAAGATGACATCATATTTATTTATCTTATTTTATTCATTTTAGTCACCTAATATCACCATATTTTTAACCAATTTAATGCCTTCGTCTCCCTTGTCCCTATGGCCGGCCAACACCCTCTCATTAGCCTAATTGCACAATTTAATATTCCATAGCTATTAGACACCTCTAGCTTGTAAAATGAAACTTTCGCACTTTATGCGATTTAGTCCTTTTTCAAAATTAAGCTTACAATCGTTAAAATTAAAGCACTAAAATTTTCATGAATCCTTATAATTATGCCATATCACATAAAATAATATAAAATTAATTTCTTCAACCTCGGATTAGTGGTCCTGAAACCACTATTCTGACTAGCCCCAAAATCAGACTGTTACACCCTACCTAGATCAGATTGAAGTGTCTTTATGGGTAAACCTAGTTGCTTCTCCACTTCCACACGACCGCTTGCGTGCATGCATAAAAAAATTATTTTATAAAACAACTTTAAAAGTGCGATATTAACTGCAAGCATACAATGTCAATTGTAATATTTATAGTGTCAATGGAACACTAGAGTATTCCAAGGATTAAACCCAAAGGATTGCCGGTAAATGTTTTGGTAAGGTTAATTACAAGTTAAGAAATTACTAATCTAATCAAGTCAAAAATTATTAGTGCAAATTCAAATAAAATAATATTTAAGCTATATCAAAATTAACAAATAAAAATATTAAACTAACTTTCTTCCTTTTTACTGGAACTAATGCAAATGGATTGAAATGATGGTTGAGTGATTCATGGATTACTAACTAAACTAATAAACCTATGATGATTATATTGTTTACCAATCCTAGTTAGGAATCTCCTCTCAGTTTCATCCTAAACTAAAAGATACCACCTAAGCCCTCCTCTCGATTTCACTTACACATATAGATCTCCTCTCGGTATCACTATTCAACACAAGTGTATCAAAATCCTACATATTAGTGTGTACAAGTTTTAAGGGTTTCATAGCCTTTGTTCCTTTTGCATTAAAAGATCGCTTAGTCATCTTACCTTTCAAGCAAGATTCACATTGTGGAAGATCAACTTCTTTAAGTGAAATTAAGAGTTTTTTCACAAGTCTAGTGATTTTTTCTTTGTTAATATGACCAGGTCTCAAATGCCAAAGGTACGCCTCATTAGAGTAAGAAGTTTTAAGTCTTTTATTCATTATTTCAGTCTCAAGCAGTGTGTACATCTTTGATTTAATAAAATAGGAATTATTTTACATCCATCCATTACAGATAAGATTACAAATTCTAAATATTGCAATTCTATTATTAGAAGTCATGGTAAAGCTGTCTTTATATAAACATGCAACCAAAATTAAGTTTCGTTTGAAACTTGGTACATAGCAAACGTCTTTTAAAATTATCTTCCTACAATTGTCAAAATAAATATATCCATCTCTCACTATTTCAACTGCCATAATTGTCCCTATTTCATTCCATAATGATAAACTCTTATCTCTAAGATCTTTCTTCTCTTGAACCCTTGTAGATAAAAATAACCATGATTAGTGGCTCTCGAATCAATAACCCAATGGTCTATTAAATCTTCTACTAAACAAGCTTCTATCATAAAGAGTTACATACCTTTTGCCTTTGGTGGCTAGATATTCCTTCCACTCTTTATAGTTCACCTTGAAGTGCCATTTCTTACTGTGGAAGAAGCATTTAGACTTAGATAAGTCTTTAAGCTTTCTGGTTCTCTTTCTTTCCAGTTTTGGTGACTTTAGCCTTATCTTTCTTAGCGTACTTTCCTTTCTCTTTTGAGGAAGAAGCAACAGCGATGTTAGCTCCTCCTCTTCGAACCCACTGACACTCATTCAACAGCAACTCATAGGACTGTAACTAATTCATGAGTTGTATAAGCGTTAGATTCTTGTTGCCAAGGTTATATGCAGCCCAAAAGCCAACACAGTCCTTGGATAAGCTTTTGAAAACCTTCTCAATTTGAGTATTCTGGTCCAAATTGGTCTCATTGTCCGCGGCCTCGGCAAAGTATCCCATAAGAGTTATCATATGGTTTTTGACCGGAGTGTCGAGCTTTTGTTGGGCATTCATTAAGCTAGTTATAGTAGACTGTCGAGCCAAAGTAGCTTGGCCTCTGAACATATCTTCTAGCTTATCCAAAATCACTTTGACAGTCTTATAGCTCTTCAGTTGCTTATATATGGTGTTGGTCATGCTTGTCAACAAATAGCAAGGAGCTATCTCACCAGAATCCTCCCAGCATTTTATAGCCTCAGCTTGGTGGTCGATGGGAACTTATTATCGAGAACTGTTTCCAATTTCTCATAGCTCAGGACAGCCATCGGGTTCCTTTTACATTCTTTTTATTTATTTCCTTTCAGTTTATTTTTAGTGAGTATGTTCAATAAGGGATTAAGTGCTATTTTCAAACTAGAAAATAAAATATTCATTTATTAATATCTTTGTATAGGCAAATGCTTGAAAAAGTTTTGCAAGATTACGATATGTATTAAGATGATGCATGTGTCTTACATTAAATCTTGAAAACATTTGTAGGTCATTGCAACAATAATTCCTACACCCATTGAATCAAATCATCATGGGGTGATCATGATCAACAAGTAAGAACAAGGATTTCTGTCCAATTAGCACATGAACCTAATTCCTTAGGCATTCACATGTACTAATAATCCTGTAAGGTTTGGCCATCTCTCTAACTTAAGTAGAGCTCCGTGGAGAGTTACTTAACTAGAAGATCTTGAGTGTATAACCATCAACTCAACACCTATCGCATCATGCACAACAAATAAGTCACCATGGGAAATCTAATCGAGTGGCATGTTGTGAATAGTTTTTCTCTTTGAAGACGGAACTTCTTGCTATATCGTATGACAATACCTACCATAGAGGCTGGTCTAATTATCATAGGAATAAAAGAGAGTTCTACTTACTTTAATGAAATCTCCTCAGTGAGATCCACATGACAATCCTATCATGGTGTAGTTAAATTGTCATGCCATCATAAGAGACCATTGACGGAGGCTGTAGGGCTTGTTTAGGGACCTCACTCAATATTTTAAAAACATGCAAGGTTTTTAATGTTCAGTTTCAATCATGAATGATTAATATATGCATGACAAGTACATGTGGCATTCTTTCATAATCTATATGGCATGTTTTTCTCATATATGCATGAACATACATTCGCAGTCATATAAATATCATCATGCTTATCTCGTGAATATAAAAGTATAAAAAATTTACATTACTTCTACCAACCAAAGTTTCCATGATTCCATCCAAGAAAAATAAAATTACAAAAATTCACCCCAAACCATACTTTGGGTCTTAAATTTTGTCACCACAAACTTTTGTTATAGTATCGGTTCATGTTTCTATTATCATCATCATTCTACAGCCGTTTTTGTGTTTTCATCGTCACCGACCACAGGCAACCTCTTGTTGTCGAACCACCGTCGATCATTTTCTGATTTGGTTGGGTTGGGTTTGTGTCATCTTGATTGGTCTGCATGCATCTTGATTCCACAGGTTCCATATAAAAAAATATTACAAATTCCTATATCTATTTTCGACTCACATATTTTATTCTAATATAATGAAATTAATCATACATGGAGATGATAGTCCACGAAATAAAATATATATGCCCGAGATAATAATAAATTACGTTTATTTTGTAACAGCCCGTTTTTAATCAAATCGGAACAGTGGTTTCGGGACCATAAATCCGAAGTCAAAATAATTATTTTATTATTCTTTTAATATTTACAGAATGATAGTATGATTGTGTGTAAGTTTCATTAAGAAATTTCATCATTTGAGTGTTTAATTTGATAAAAAGGACTAAATCGCGTAACGTGTAAAACTTATGTTCTATTAGTTAAAGGTATCAAATAGCTATAGAACCTTAAAGTTAAGGTCCTTAAGTGGTAATTAGATCATTATAAATGTTATTCGACATTTATGGACTTATATTAAGTAATTTTAATGAATTATATATAAGGTTAAAATAGTAATTTATAAAATAACTTAGTAAAAAGAAAAAAAACATAAAATCATCTTTATTTGTTATCATCTTCCACCAAAAATTAGGGTGAAGAAAGCCATTAAAATAGCTTGAAGCATTTGGTCAATTGCTAGCTCAATTGTAAGGTCATTTTTGTCCCATTTTTAATGATTTTTATGTTTTTGAGATCGTTGCAGCTTAGTCTAGCTAGCCTAGGGATTAATTTGCAAAATTGTTAAAGGTTTAGGGTTTTTCCATTGATGATTATATGTGTGTTTTGATGTTTAATGATAGAAAATGCATATTTGTTGTTTGATAAACAACATTTGTTAAGTGATTTTTAGTAAAATGTCCAATTAGGGATTAAATTGTGAAATTTGTAACTTTTATGGTTAAATTGTAAAATAAATGAAAAATATGGACTTCTAGGGACCTAATTGAAATTCGAATAGCATGGGTTTTGGTTGAATTGCATGAATTTGTGATTTTATGAAATAAGGACTAAATTGCAAAAATGTTGAAATGTTAGTGGCAAAAGTGTAAATTTGCCTTAATGTGTATTTTGGACTAAATTGAACAGAGAGATTATTAAATAAGTTAATTTTGATTATATTTAGATCAAGAGAGGCGAAATACGGATTTAGATCGGGGAAAGAATAAAGTTTCAGATTAATCGACTTAATTCTCCATTTTCGCATTCAAGGTAAGTTCGTATGTAATAAGCTTTGTTATAATTGTATTTTAAATGCTTTAATATTGTATAAACTGTGAATATGACTCTTCGGACATGTTCGACGACAATCCGGCAAGTGTGAAACCCCAGTTGAACCTTAGGAATAGATTAGGATACGAATGACATGTCATTAGGGGTTATTATCGTTTTGGGTGTTGGTTCGTACTTCCTACCGGTGGCTGAGTTATCTAGCATGTGTTGCGGATTCTCGCCAGCTTGTGTGAGCAGGACCGTGTAGCTACGTCATAGCCGTCAGCTTGTGTGAGCAGACCCGTTGATAGCTCGAGAGTGAGCATTATTGAGATATGATATTGAGATAGCTTCGACTATGTATTGGCACTTCACTGCAAGATTTTATTAAGATAGCTTCGGCTATATATATTGGCACTTAGGGTGCGAGATTCTCGAGTATCCTGTATTATTCTCAAATGGTTCAACGGGTATATCGAGGATATAAAATGGTGAGAAATAGATACGTATCAATACAGGTATGTACGAAAACTGAATATGCATTGAACATATGAAAGAATTGAGTTCATGGTTAAATAGACGATTGAATATATGTTAACATTGTGGTTATATATATTTTGTAGTATGTTATATGCATATTTTGAATGGTAACTAAATGGTGAGTTTTGCTTATTATTTTCATACGAGCTTAGTAAGCTTTATAGCTTACATCATTTATATTTTCGTGTTTTATAGTGAAATCAAGCTAGCTCAGATTCGGGGATCGTCGGAGACTTCATCACACTATCCAACTATCACTTTGGTACTTTTGAATTTAAGTATTTTGAGTATATGGCATGTATAGGGATTTTGGGTCATTTTGGTTATGGATTGATAATGAATTTAGCCATTTGAATTGGCTTGTAAATGTCTAAAGTTTGGTTTGTATAGAGCCATGGAGTTGGCTTATTTTGATATAGTTGATCATGTATATGTGTGTGTGTGTGTGTGTGTGTGTGTGTGTGTGTGTGTGTGTGTATGGTTTGTGTGCGAGTTTGATGATGGATATGTGATGCCTGTTGATAATAGGTAATATGGATAGCAAATGGTTGAGTTATAATATTGGTATGCTAGTGAATTTAAGCAAATAATGTATATTTGGAATTGGTCATTTTGATGTTTTGTAAAAGTGAGTTTTTGGTATGAATTTGATTGGTGTGTTGTGATTGTGTGACTTGGAAGGGTTGGTATTGAAATGGTATAAATTGAGCTGGATTGGAGTTTATTTACATGCCTAGTTTTGCCATGTTTGATGCCATTTGGATTGATGTAGGTCTATACAAATTTGGGTGGCAAATTAGCTTGGTAAATAGCCTATTTTTGTCCACACGGGCAGAGACACGGGCGTGTGTCTCAGCCGTGTGTGATGCACGGTCAGATTACGCGGCCGTGTGTCCCATGGTGTTGAATTAAAAATAAAGTCAGTATGCCCCACACAGCCCAGCACACAGGCGTGTGATTGGTCCTGTGGCCTAAGTCAGTATACCTTACAGGTTTGGCACGGCCTAGTACATGGCCTGGCACACGGGCGTGTGTGGCCATTTTTAGGGCACACGGGCTAACCACACGGGCGTGTGTGCTGGCCGTGTGACCCAATTCAGAGAGTTACATGGGGTAGGACACGGGATGGGACACGGCCATGCGATCCCTTTTCGAATGTCCACACGGCCTTTGACACGGGCTTGTCTTTGGTTGTGTGAGACACATGGCCGGGCCACACGGGCGTGTGTCCCCTGAAATTTGAAAAATTTTCTAAGTGTTTCAAAAATTTCTTGAGCTATCAGTTTAGACCCGAACCACTTCTAAAGCATGTTTAGGGCCTCGTAGGCTCGTATTAAGGACAATGTGATTGAGTTTGAATGATGATTGCATGAAATTTGAAAATGTATGTGAAATTATTGTTTAATTGTTTTATAAGTCTGGTAATGCTCCGTAACCCTATTCCGACGTTGAATATGGGTGAGGGGTGTTACATATTTCTAGAAATCACAACTTTGGAAAAATTACTTTATCATCCACGGCAATAAAATAATTGCATACATTCATTTGTATGCATTCCCCGAAACATGCATACAATTACAAGAATGCCACATCTTATCAAATATAATCATATATAAAGAAGAGAGAATTTTGGTCTCAGTTTACACTAAATTACATTTATTCTCTATGAATCATAAATTTGGGAATTTTACTTTATCATCCTTAGCAATAAATTAATTACATACATTCATTTGCATACATTCCTCAAAACATGCATACAATTACAAGAATGTCACATCTTATCAAATATAATCATACATGAAGAATACAGAATTTTGGTCTAAGTTTACACTAAATTACTGTAACATCCTAGATTAGGGGTTATGCGGTTAGTGCATAATCCATGTAAGAGAAGGCTTAGTATGTAGTTGGGAGTGTTTTAAGGGTTTTGAGAATCCAACGATGTAGGAGGACGTTTTGGAAAAATATTAGAATTTTAAGTCTAAAGGAGAAGCTAGGTGAAGGAGGCCTTAAGGAAAATTTTAGGCGCTTTTGGACAAGAAACAGGCCTTGGTAAAGTGGCTGCAAGGCGCTACTTAAGGGCCTGGAAATGACGCCATAAGCTTGGTGCAGGTCTGGAGTTCGAGTCTTGATGGCAGCATAAGTGTGTTTTTATTTTTATTTATTTTAAGTGGGTAGATAATTGAGGATTTTGTTTTATTTGTTTTAAATATTATGATAGTGGATGGATGTGGGTTATTTAATTTATTTTGAATAAGTGTGGATTATTTTATTTATTTTAAGTGGGTAGATAATTGAGGATTTTGTTTTATTTGTTTTAAATATTGAGATAGTGGATGTTTAATTTATTTTGAATAAGTGGGGATTTATTTTATTTATTTTAAGTGGGTAGATAATTGGGAATTTTGTTTTATTTGTTTTAAATATTGAGATAGTGGATGAATGGGGGTTATTTAATTTATTTTGAATAAGTGGGGATTTATTTTATTTATTTTAAGTGGGTAGATAATTGGGATTTTGTTTTATTTGTTTTAAATAGTGAGATAGTGGATGAATGGGGGTTATTTAATTTATTTTGAATAAGTGGGGGTTTATTTTATTTGGTATAGATAGAAGATAATGGTGGCTTTAGTTTATTTAATTTTATTTTGAAAGAGAGGTATGGAGAGAATATAGGGGTATAAATAGGAGGGATCATTGTTTTGGTTATTATTTTCTTCCTATTACCAATCTTTCTTCCTCTAGACGTCATAGCCGAATGCCCCTAAGTTTCTCCCATTCTTCCTTTCTTCAACTCCATACCTACTCCTCTTGATAGCCGAATATGCAGTTACCCTTTTTAAAAGCTTAGCCGAACCTTGTGGAGAGCATTAAAGACGAAAATTTGATCACTTTGAACCTATTTGCTTCTTGGCCGAATCTATTTCTTTGTCTCAAGCTTCTTCCTTTTTATTGTTAGCCGAATCTTCAAGTGGTATTATTCTCCTACACCTGTCGCTAGTTTGAGAAGCCGAAAGTGTCTTGGGTGGTAAGTATTTCTCCTTTAGAAGTCGGTTTTGGATTCTTTTCTTAAAAGGTGCTGAATCAAGGGATAACCTTGGTTTCTAAAGGATGGCCGAATGTTCTTATTGCCATAATAATTATTTCTTTTATGTAGCAACGTGAAGAAGCCTTAAGGAAGTCTCTTGGATTCGATTCAGCAAGGTAAGCCTATATGTACTATTCGGCCATAAGCTTTATTGGTTATTAAGTTAGCCGATTCTAATATTTGCTAGATGGGGATTTCGACAACTTCAGGAACAAGCCGACATTTCGGGATCTAGTTAGCAAGGTAAGTGATCTAGGACTTTCGGTCAAAGGCCATATCTTGGGTTTAAATGTGACCGATTTTTATTATGGTTATTTAGGGGGCAAGTCGACAGAAGTAGGGCAAGTATTCGGGATTGAGTAGACTGTGCCAAAAAGGTGCGTAGTTATCGCACTGTCTCTTGAATGTTTAAATGTGTTATTATATGTATGTATATGATGTGCATGGTAGCCGAATTAATGGCTAAAAGGGTGGATACCCATGGTGGGAAAGCGATTAAACAGGTCAGTACTTTATGACAATAAGTTTCCTATGGTATACGTATGAAATTGTGATAGAATGTGATGTATGCTTATTTTAATGATATTGTGGCATGATATATCTATGCATGGGATTTGGGATGAACAAAGAAGGAAAGGGTGTACATTATGTACGTGGTCTAATGATAGCCTTGTGCTACATTAGCGCTTGATGGTAGCTATGTGCTTCATCAAGGGAGGTGTTGGCTAGGTGCCCATCTCGGCGGTTGATAGTTGTGTGCATCACCGTAGACTGATTGATATGTGGGATCACTTATGTGATCGGTGGCTTTGCCACGGCCTTTTGAGCAGCAGGTTTGCCAAGGTAAGATATGTGGGATCACTTGGTTGATCGGTGGATTAGCCACGGCCTTGGGCAGCGGGTCTGCCAAGGTAGGTGTGATGGATGGACATTAGGTTGGGATGGGCTTCATAATTGCATAATTTTATATGTATGGACTGTGTGGATATGGGCCAAGCCCATATGTGGAGACATGTGAAATAGCTATGCACTGAGTCTGTTTGACTCTCCCAATATTTACCAACATTGCAGGTGACGCATAAGCTTGGACCGGGTTGGAGTGGATACGAGGTGGCCCATGCAGAAGACATTTCATCTATTTTATTCAGTTTATTATTAAGTACTTTTGTTTAAATCATTTATTGTAATAAGGCCCATTTAAAGTATTTGGGAATTTTATTTATGTTAAGGTGGATTGACATTTACATTATTATTTGGGAATGTTTTTATGTTTTAAGTTTAACACCTCATACCATAAGAATTTTATATTAAAGTTTTTAATTCGGAATATTTTATAACAACTTAATTTTAATGGGCTTTTAAATACACAATGTTTTTCTAAAGACAATAAATTTATATGTTTTTTTCCTTCAAGTCAAAAATATTTTTCAAACGTTTTCCGCAGTGGCATTTCAAATTCGGTCGTAGTGAATGGGCCGGGTTTGGGGTGTTACAATTACATTTATTTTCTAGGAATCATAAATTTAGAAAAATTAATTTATCATCCATAGCAATAAATTAATTACATACATCCATTCGCATACATTCCCCGAAACATGCATACAATTACAAGAATGTCACATCTTATCAAATATACTCATACATGAAGAAGAGAGAGAATTTTTGCCTCAATTTACACTATAAACATAGCACAATCTGGCTCTAATACCAATTGTCGGAAAATTTTGATATGAAAACGATTTTCTAGCACTGCGAAAAATAAAAATTTTGAAAACTAATTTGAAAACGGTTTTCTAGCACTGCGAAAAATAAAAATTTTGAAAACTAACTCGATTTATGATATTTATAGCAATAAACCCTAGACCAAATTTGTACATGTGTTTTCGAAAAGGCGGATCCTTGTTGTTCTTGGCTTTTGACCAAATGATCTTTTCTGCTATTTTCATATCACAATCCGCTTCGAGTGTAGGCTCGAACAAATCGAATCAAATACAAAATAAGAAATATTTCCTTTACTCAGTGGGAAGTAAAACTCTCTTAAATAGAAACCAGTAGAATTGTAATTCCTAGAAAATAGAATTTATTCTTAAAATAAATTTCCACTACTTTCTATCAGAATTGCAATATTGAGAACTTTAGAGAAACTTGTGTTTTTCTCTTTCTGTTGCTATGATTTAAAGCCTACTAGTGTCATCTATTTATAATGAGAGTTGATAAAATCTTGGTTGAAGTGGTAGAATACAAATAATATTTGTAACACCTCAAACCCGGCCCAAACACTACAACCGGATCTGGTATGCCACTAAGAAAAATTTTGTCAAACATGTCGTATTTTTCAAAAAAGCCCAAATATATTTTGTATAGAATATGCCTTCGTAAAATAAAACCCAAACTTAATTACATGCCTTAGTTTAATTAAAATAAATGGTTCCGATAACTAAAACAAAAATAATTTAAACCCATAATAAAAGGAAATAAAACTAGTGGTCCATGGCCTTATTACATCGAAGTTTAAAATCCATTAATTAAAATACAATATAAAATAATTAACTTGAGTCTTTTTGCCAAATCTACATATTCTTCTGCATGGCCACCTTGCGTTCCTCTCCAGCCCGGTCCGAAGCACTAGGTATCACCTGAAATGTTAATTAAAAGGGTGAGTCGCGAGACTCAGTGTGCAACCCTTATGCACCACTAGATTTTTGGGCCTTAAGCCCATTAAACAAAATAAACAGTTTAATACTCATAACAAACATTAATAACAAATAATATGCAAGGCCCAACCCGTTTGCCTAGGTTTCCATCCGCTACACGCCCCCGTACCAACCGTTCACACCATTGGGGATTTCTACAACCGCCCCACATCGCTACACACCATGATGGCAGTCTTGCTGCTCATCCACGTATGATGGCCGAAGCCCTTATAACATATAATGGCCGAAGCCCGTATAATATTTAATGGCCGAAGCCTGTATAACAGTTCATGGCATTAGCCGCTACATCAGATCACGGTGAAAACCGCTACATATATAACGTATAACTTCCTTCTTTCATCAACCCAACCCATGCAATCACATACAAGCATTTTACTTATAACATTTAAATAGATTATTTACTAACCTGGGATCTGCTTTTACCCTCCTTGGGCTTTCATCAATAAACCGAGATGTTGGCAATTATCAAAACATATATAAATCTTATGATCATGCATTTTATGATTAGATCTAGATGGTGGGGAAGTATTACACACCTGTTATCGCGAAAATCTATTATCCTTAACGTAGAGCCTTAGTTGTCGAATCCCGAAAATCCCTAAGAAACGTCACCTCCCTACCTTCGGCTTTTCCACCAAATCGGCTTTAATGGAACAGATTTGGTTTCTAGGGATAAAGAGTATAATCGACAGGGCCTTGGAAATAATGATTTGGATTAGGAGCTTGATAAAAATAAAGGAATCACAGAAAAAGGAGAAATCTCGAAACTCACCGGATTAAAGAGGAGTATACGGCTTACGGTGCACCTTCGGGAAACAGAGATCTCACTTGTAGATTTGACTTTGAGAAGAGAAGAGGGGAAAGTAAACTGTGTTTGGAGAGTTGCGGCAAAGAAAAGGTTTTGAGAGAAAAGAAGAAGAGAAATTTGGCTAGGTGAGGAAGAAGAGAGAAAAATTGAAAGAAAGGATGATCACTTGGCTTATATAGATTTCGGCAATACACTCCCCCTCCCAGAGTTGGATTTTCGGCCAACTCTGCTGTCATCTGATAGCTTTTATCTTTCTTGTTATCTTAATCCCTTATCTCCTCAAAAATAGCCCTTATCTTTCTCTTCCTTTATCTTCCTATTTATCAAGAAAATAAAAGAATTAAAATCCCTATTTTGTAGCTAGTGTGCCATCCACTCCTAGGGCTCCTAAGTGCCGAATTTTTGACCCAAAACTTGGGCTCTCAGTAGCCTTTACTTGGCCCAAACTCCTCCCCCCTTATGACGCCACCTTATGCCCACTTAAAGCTCCTCAAATCTTTGGGCCACAAGCCCAGTTGTCACTTAATTAACTATCTACTTAAATTATGAGCTAACACCATTTATTAGCCACCTAACCCAAATTTTTAAAGCACAAAATATCAATTAAATTACCCAGAACATTAATTTAAACCCTAATCCAAATATTTAATCAGGGCCTCAATTGAACCTCAAATTCTTAAATTACAAATTAATCAAGTACCACATATAAATGCACAGGCCTATATTTAGGATATTACAGTTCTACCCCCCTTAAAATAAATTTCGTCCTCGAAATTTACCTGATCAAAAGAGATGGGGATACTGCTGTCGTATAACATCCTCTGGCTCCCACGTTGCCTCTTCAGCGCCATGATTTCGCCATAAAACTTTAACCAATGGAACGGACTTCCTTCTTAACACTTTCACGTCTCAATCCAAGATTTGCACTGGTTCTTCCTCAAAAGACAAATCCGGCCTTACTTCAATTTCTTCCACTGGCACTACGTGCGATGGATCAGATCGATAATGTCTCAGCATCGAAACATGGAACACATCATGTATCTGCTCCAACTCTGAAGGCAACTCCAAACGATAAGCCACTGGCCCCATAAGGCCCTATAAACCGAGGACTTAGCTTACCCTTTCATCCAAACCTCATTACTTTCTTCCACGGCGATACCTTCAAGAAGACTTGGTCTCCTACTGCGAATTCCACCTCCTTCCGCTTTAGATCCGCATAAGATTTCTGCCGATCAGACGCTTCCTTCAATCGAGCCCGTATTAACTTAACTTTTTCCTCCGTTTCCGAAACTAGTTCCGGACCCAATATCTGACGTTCACCCAACTCCGTCCAACAAGTTGGAGTACGACATCTCCTTCCATATAATGCTTCATACGGCGCCATTTGAATACTAGCTTGGTAGCTATTATTGTACGCGAATTCTGCCAAGGGTAAATACTCCTCCCAACTACCCCTAAAATCGATGATGCAACCCCTTAGCATATCCTCCAAGATCTGGATTACCCTCTCAGACTGACAATCGGACTGTGGGTGAAAAGCGGTACTGAAGTCTAGCCTTGTTCCCATTGCTTGATGAAGAGCCTTCCAAACTCGTGACGTGAACCTAGGGTCCCTATCCGATATGATCGACACCGGTACACCATGTAATCTTACGACTTCAGCCACGTACAACTTAGCCAACTTTTGCAAAGAGAAGTCGACCCGAATCGGTATGAAGTGAGCAGACTTTGTCAGTCGATCCACAATTACCCAAATTGAATCTTTCTTGGTGGGTGTAAGGGGTAACCCACTAACAAAATCCATTGTGATTCTCTCCCATTTCCATTGGGGAATCTTTATCGGCTGCAACAATCCTGAAGGCAACTGGTGTTCAGCTTTGACTTGCTGACACGTTAAACACTTCCCCACATACTCCGTAACTTCTTGCTTCAAACCCGACCACCAGAACTGGTCTTGCAAATCCCGATACATCTTAACTCCTCCAGGATGCATAGCATAGGGGCTACTATGCGATTCCCGAAGAATCATCTACCTTAGCTCCTCATTTTTTGGCATACAAACTTTCCCACGGAAACACAAAACTCCATCATTGTTCAGACTATAGTCTTCTACTTCACCCTTCTGCACTTGTCGGATTCGAGTACTTAAGACATCATCCAAAAGTTGTTTCTCTTTGATTAGACTTGTCCACATAGGTCTTACTTGTAGCTCAGCCACCAACCTACCATCCTTATACAAACTAAAATGAGCGAACATTGCCCTTAGGTTTGCTATCACCTTCCTACTCAACGCATCTGCCACCACATTGGCCTTGCCAGAATGGTATTCAATCGAGCAATCATAGTCCTTCAAGAGCTCGATCCACCTACGTTGCCGTAAATTTAACTCCTTCTGAGTAAGGAAATACTTCAAACTTTTATGGTCGGTGTAAATTACCGACTTTTCCCCGCACAGGTAGTGCCTCCAAATTTTAAGAGCAAACACTACCGCCGCCAATTCCAAATCATGCGTAGGGTAGTTCAACTCATGCGGTCTCAACTGTCGAGATGCGTATGCCACAACTTTCCCATCTTGCATCAGCACACACCCTAACCCTGTGTGTGACGCATCACAATAGATGGTAAATTCTTTTCCTGCCTCTAGCTGAATTAACACCGGTGCTTCCGTTAGAATTCTCTTCAGCCTCTCAAAGCTCTCCTGTTGTTTGTCAGTCCACACAAAAGATACTCCCTTCCTCAACAACTTAGTTAATGGTGCCGCTATTGAAGAGAACCCCTCAATGAACCTTTGATAATATCCTGCTAATCCTAAGAAACTTCGAATTTCCGCCACAGACTTCGGCGATTTCCAATTTAACACAGCTTCAATTTTCTGAGGGTCTACCCTAATCCCCTCTGCGGAAATCACATGCCCTAGAAAAGTCACCTCCTTCAGCCAGAACTCACACTTACTGAACTTTGCGTACAGCTGCTTTTCCCTCAGAATTTGCAACACCACTCGAAGTTGTGCATCATGCTCCTCCTCAGTCTTGGAATAAACCAATATATCGTCGATAAATACTACGACGAACCGATCAAGGTATGGCTGAAACACTCGGTTCATCATATCCATAAATGCTGCTGGCATGTTCGTCAAACCGAACGGCATTACCAAAAACGCATAATGACCGTACCGAGTTCAAAACGCCGTCTTATGAATATCTCCTTCTTTAACCCTTAATTGATGATATCCCGACCTTAAATCAATCTTAGAAAAGACCGAAGCTCCTTTGAGTTGGTCGAACAAATCGTCGATTCTCGGTAATGGGTATTTATTCTTAATCGTCAACTTATTCAGTTGACGATAGTCCACGCACATACGCATGGATCCGTCCTTCTTCTTCACGAATAGGACCGGCGCTCCCCATGGAGACACACTCGATAGGATGAATCCTCGATCCAATAGCTCCTGAATCTGAGCTTTGAGCTCCACCAGTTCCTTCGGTGCCATTCGATAAGGGGCAATATATACCGGAGTCGTACCCGGGAGTAGTTCTATTCCAAACTCCACCTCGCGATCCGGGGGTAATCCTGGCAACTCCTCCGGAAAGACGTCTGCGAAATCCTTGACTGTTCGAACCTCATCGACAGTCACCTCTTTAGCATCCAAAGCATTTATAAAAGCTAAAAAGGCGTTACATCCCTTCCGAATCATCTTAACAGCTTTCAAGGCCGACAATACGTTGGACAAATAGTTCCTTCTTTCTCCTAACACAACCACCTCCCCGCCTTCCGGGGTACTTAACACCATGCGCTTAGACCTACAATCCAACTTAGCACGATGCTTTGACAACCAATCCATTCCTAGGATAAGATCGAACTCTCCGAATGGCAATTCCATTAAGTCTACCGGAAACACTACCCCTTGAGTCTCTAAAGGTACATACTACCCTAGATTGTCCTAGGGGACTAACTACAGTCATCTTCCTAGTAGTTGTTTCAGGATCTATACTTAAGGTCTCAGATATCGAACATGCAACATAGGAGTGGGTTGACCCAATGTCAATCAAAGCAAGAAAAGGGCTGTCAGCTATAAGAAACGTACCGGTTATGACATCCGGTGCGTCACCATCCTCCTGTCGACGAACTGCATAAACTAGACCCGGCTGCCTTGCATCTACATTATCGGCACCTCTACCAAGTGCTCCACGACCACGACCAGCCCCATTTCCTCCTCTACCTGCACTGCGACCCCTTGGTCCAGGCTGATCACCTCTCCTCACTTGATCAGCACCTCGGCCTGCTGGCTGCCCCCGATCCATCTGAGGATAGTCCTTAATCAGATGTTCTGTGGACCCACATTTAAAGCATCCACCTGTTTTTATTCTGCACTCCCCATAATGCGTCCTCCTACATGTAGAACAAACTTGATTTTGACTTGTCGGAGCACGAACTGGCCCATCAGCCCTAGGCCTCTTTTAAAAATTCCCTGATGCTCTTGATGGCCCAAAAATCCTCTTATTCTTACCCCGATCCTTATCCCTTTCTTGTCTCTCAACCTGTTTCACTTCCTCAGCTATTTTAACCTTATCTACCAAAACAGCAAAAACCCTTTCTCGTTGCGATGCTATCAGAACCCTTAATTCATTTCTCAGCCCATCCTCGAACCGAACACAACGTTCATACTCCGTTGCTACCATCCCTCGAGCGTAACGGCTCAAGCGTAGAAACTCAGCCTCATATTCGGCCACAGACTTACTTCCCTGTACCAAGTTCAGGAATGCCTTCCTTTGGGCATCTATATAGCTAGCCCCAACATACTTTCCCTGAAATGACTCCCTAAAGAAGTCCCAGTCAATCCGATCTGCGGCAGTACCTTCTTTCACCGTGAGCCACCACTGGTAGGCCTCATCTCGGAGGAGAGACACGACCCCTTTCAACTTTTCCTCTACCATGAAGTCTAAGTCATCCATTATGCGTTCAGTCACTTCCATCCAGTACTCAGCTGTGTTAGGGGCTACCCCAGAAACTCCCCTAAACGCTTCTGCCCCATTGGCCTTAAGCCACTCTGACACGGATTTTCGGGCTCCTGTGCCCATGCCTACTCCAGCAACTCTCTCCAGGACTCGCAACATCGCCTGGGATACAGCATCATCTCCGGTCGCCTGATCCCGTAACTCTCCCTCCACAGCTGGAGGATTCGGTAGTTCGTTACCTGACCCATGACCAGACCCTACTAGCTCAGACAAGGTCATCCTACCCCTACCGCGTCCACGTGGCGGACGTCCTCGACCCCTTGTACTCATTCTTCTGATTTGCGTTTATCTGATTAAGAATTTTATGAATCATTATTTCTTTCCACTGATTTATCGCGAACAGTCTTATGATGAATAGTTTTAAGAAGTAGTTCTTTCGAATCCATACACAATACAGTTTCAAATTCATTCATTCAATCATCAATATTTATGAACTCGCGTTCATTACAGAGAAGTAGTGATGTTGTTGCTGTCGTTGTTGTTTTCACTACCCAGGGGTATTTTCGTAATTTTATCCTACAGGGGTATTTTCATAATTTTATCCTACAGGGGTATTTTTGTAATTTTTCAAAATAAGGTCCTTGGTGATTTTGTGAAGTAAGGGTATTTTGGTAATTTTTTAATTTCGGGGGTATTTCGATAATTTTGAAATTCGGGGGTATTTCAGAAATTTTGAAATTCGAGGGTATTTCGATAATTTTGAAATCCAGGGGTATTTTGGTAATTTTACAAACTAGGGGTATTTTGGTCATTTTGCAAAACAATGATAGTTTGGTAAAAAAAATTTCAAACTTTGATGTTGTTTGTTGTTTTTTTTTCAAACAGGGGTACTTTTGGAAAAAATCTAGTTCCATGGTCCGGGTCATTCTTGTAAACGTGAGATTTTCGGTAAATTTTCACAACATCGGTATTTTATAAAATCATGGTTAGTTGGAAGTTTTCACAAATAAAATGCATTTCGAAATTTTTCTACAAAACCTTGGGATTTTTTTTTTCAAAAATAGGGTGGTTGGTCCCTTTCGGGTTTTAATCATAGGGTTTAGCCCATCAACCAGTCCTCATAACTAGGGTGAATAGTCACTACGCACCAGGTAGGATTCTAGTGAAGAGGAGGTGAGTCGCTAGGACTGCTTAAGTACCAAGCTCTCCCTGAATCCACTCCTAGACATGCGTATGCCCATTGCCACACCCTAACTTGGCTAAGGTGAACAGTCACTACGCACCAGGTAGGATTCCAGCGAAAAGGAGGTGAGTCATTAGGACTGCTTAAATACCAGGCTCTTCCGGATCCTTCCTAGACATGTGTATGACGGTTACCACACCCTAGCCTTGCGGCTCGTTAACGGGTTTGTTCAGTGAAATTAAGTTTTATGAAATTTTAAGAAGTAGTTTGTACTAAGCCTAGAGTCCATCAAGTTCTAATTCTAACTAATCTATGTCCCACTAGGCCCATTAAGCCCACATATATAAAGATCACACAATGGTTCAGAGTACTTACCTGGCGGACTTGGGCCGAAGACGCAGGTGCCATGCCGAGAAAACCATCCTGTATCACTTATAAATATACATGTTTCAAAAACTCATTTTTAGAAAATGTTTTGAGCCCAAAAATCCCAAAGCCAAGTTTTGAACCGGGCTCTGATACCAATTTGTAACACTCCAAACCCGGCCCAAACACTACAACCGGATCTGGTATGCCACTAAGAAAAATTTTGTCAAACATGTCGTATTTTTCAGAAAAGCCCAAATATTTTTGTATAGAATATGCCTTGTAAATAAAACCCAAACTTAATTACATGCCTTAGTTTAATTAAAATAAATGGTTCCGATAACTAAAACAAAAATAATTTAAACCCATAATAAAAGGAAATAAAACTAGTGGCCCATGGCCTTATTACACCGAAGTTTAAAATCCATTAATTAAAATACAATATAAAAAATTAACTTGAGTCTTTTTGCCAAATCTACATATTCTTCTGCATGGCCACCTTGCGTTCCTCTCCAGCCCTGTCCGAAGCACTAGGTATCACCTGAAATGTTAATTAAAAGGGTGAGTCGCGAGATTCAATGTGGCAACCCTCATGCACCACTAGATTTTTGGGCCTTAAGCCCATTAAACAAAATAAACAGTTTAATACTCATAACAAACATTAATAACAAATAATATGCAAGGCCCAACCCGTTTGCCTAGGTTTCCATCCGCTACATGCCCCCGTACCAACCGTTCACACCATTGGGGATTTCTACAATCGCCCCATACCGCTACACACCATGATGGCAGTCTTGCTGCTCATCTACGTATGATGGCCGAAGCCCTTATAACATATAATGGCTGAAGTCCGTATAATATTTAATGGCCGAAGCCCGTATAACAGTTCACGGCATTAGCCGCTACATCAGATCACGGTAAAAACCGCTACACATATAACGTATAACTTCCTCCTTTCATCAACCCAATCCATGCAATCACATACAAGCATTTTACTTATAACATTTAAACAGATTATTTACTAACCTGGGATCCGCTTTTACCCTCCTTGGGCTTTCATCAATAAACCGAGATGTTGGCAATTATCAAAACATATATAAATCTTATGATCATGCATTTTATGATTAGATCTAGATGGTGGGGAAGTATTACACACCTGTTATCGCGAAAATCTATTATCCTTAACATAGAGCCTTATTTGTCGAATCCCAAAAATTCCTAAGAAACGTCACCTCCCTACCTTCGGCTTTTCCACCAAATCGGCTTTAATGGAATAGATTCGGCTTCTAGGGATAAAGAGTATAATCGACAGGGCCTTGGAAATAATGATTTGGATTAGGAGCTTGATAAAAATAAATGAATCACAGAAAAAGGAGAAATCCTGAAACTCACCGGATTAAAGAGGAGTATACGGCTTACGGTGCACCTTCGAGAAACAGAGATCTCACTTGTAGATTCGACTTTGAGAAGAGAAGAGGGGAAAGTAAACTGTGTTTGGAGAGTTGCGACAAAGAAAAGGTTTTGAGAGAAAAGAAGAAGAGAAATTCAGCTAGGTGAGGAAGAAGAGAGAAAAATTGAAAGAAAGGATGATCACTTGGCTTATATAGATTTCGGCAATACACTCCCCCTCCCAGAGTTGGATTTTCAGCCAAATCTGCTGTCATCTGATAGCTTTTATCTTTCTTGTTATCTTAATCCCTTATCTCCTCAAAAATAGCCCTTATCTTCCTCTTCATTTATCTTCCTATTTATCAAGAAAATAAAAGAATTAAAATCCCTATTTTGTATCTAGTGTGCCGTCCACTCCTAGGGCTCCTAAGTGCCGAATGTTTTACCCAAAACTTGGGCTCTCAGTAGCCCTTACTTGGCCCAAACACCTCCCCCCTTATGACGCCACCTTATGCCCACTTAAAGCTCCTCAAGTCTTTGGGCCACAAGCCCAGCTTGTCACTTAATTAACTATCTACTTAAATTATGAGCTAACACCATTTATTAGCCACCTAACCCAAATTTTTAAAGCCCAAAATATCACTTAAATTACCCAGAACATTAATTTAAACCCTAATCCAAATATTTAATCAGGGCCTCAATTCAACCTCAAATTCTTAAATTACAAATTAATCAAGTACCACATATAAATGCACAGGCCTATATTTAGGATATTACAATATTATTTTGATAGAAAAAATCTCCAACTCCCTATTATTTAGATAGAGGGGCAACAACCCTAGATAGGAATACTAGGGTTGGTCGTCCCATGTATTCCATATAAGAGGAGTTGGGCCTCTCCTCTACCAGGTCCAGTTATATATGCTTCATGGATTTTAACCCAGCACTTTATAATTTATTTCAACCTAGTACATTTTTTTTATTTCCCAAATTATATATTATTTTCTCAATTAATTTAAATAAATTAATTTCTCAATTAAATAATTTTCTCAACCCAATTCTGATTCCGTTAAAATCATAACAACTTTACCATAGAAGAATCTATGAGAAAATATATTTAATTTTTCTACATTCAATTAGATTCACAATGGCCAATTAATTTAAATTCATTTTTGAACTTCAATTATTTAATTAATAGTAAGAATAAGGATTTCCATCCAATTAGCACAAGAACCTAACTCCTTAGGCATTCACACAAGTCATGTAACTTTTGGCCATCTTTCTAACTTAACTAGAGCTCCGTGGGGAGTTACTTAACTAGGAAATATTGATAGTATAACCATCAACTCAGCACCTATCGCATAATGCACAACAAATAAGTCATCGTGGGACAATCCCATTGAGTGACGTGCTGTGACTAGTTTTTTCTCTTTGAAGACAAAACTTCTTGCTATGTCATATGACAATACCTACCACAGAGGTCGGTCCAATTATCATAGGAATAGAAGAGAGTTCTACTTACTTTAAGGAAATCTCCTCAGTGAAATCCACATGACAATCCTATCGTAGAGTGGTTAAATTGTCATGTCATCATAAAATACCATTGATGGAAGTCGTAGGTCTTGTTTAGGGACCTTCTCTCACTCAATATTTTAAAAACATGCAAGGTTTTTAATACCCAATTTCAATCATGAATGATTACTATATGCATGACAAGTACATGTGGCATTCTTTCTTAATCTATTTGGCATGCTTATCTCATATATGCATGAACATACATTCGTAGTCATATAAATATCATCATGTTTATCTCATGAATATATAAGTATAAAAAATTAAATTACTCTAACCAGCCAAGTTTCCATGATTCCGTCCTAGAAAAATAAAATTGCAAAATTACAAAAATTCACCCCAAACCATACTTTGGGTCTTCAATTTTGTCACTACAAACTTCTGCTGCGGTACGATTCACATTTTCGTCATCGTCGTCTTTCTGCAATTGTTTTCGTGTTGTCACCGCTGCCAATCACCATCGAACCACTGGCAGCCTCCTGTTGTCGAACCACCATCGTCACTTGCCAGTTTGGCTGGGTCATGTTTGCACCATCTCGATTGGTCTACATGCATCTTGGTTCTCCGGGTTCCACAGGGAAAAATATTTCAAAATTCCTATATTTGTTTCTAACTCACATATTTTATTCTAAAATAATTAAAATTAATCCTACATGGAGATGATAGTCCACGATCTAAAATATACATGCCCGAGAAAATAATAAATTTGCATTTATTTTCTAGGAATCACAACTTTGGAAAATTTACTTTATCATCCATAGCAATAAAATAATTACAGACATTCATTTGCATACATTCCCCTAAGCATGCATACAATTACAAGAATGTCACATCTTACCAAATAGAATCATACATGAAGAAAAGAGAGAATTATGGTCTCAGTTTACACTATAAACATTACACAACCTGACTCTGATACCAATTATTGGGAAAAAATCCAGTTTAAAATCGGTTTTCTAGCATTGCGAAAAATAAAAATTTTGAAAATTGACCCAATTTGTGATATTTGTAGCAATAAACCCTGGACCGAATTTGTACCTATATTTTCGGATAGGCGGATCCTTATAATTCTTGGCTTTTGACCAAATGATATTTTCCGCTATTCTCATATCACAATCTACTTCGAGTGTGAGCTCGAACAAATTGAATCAAATACAAAATCAGAAATATTTCCTTTACTTGGTGGGAAGTAAAACTCTCTTAAATAAAAACTAGTAGGTTTGTAATCCCAGAATATATAATTTATTCTTAAAATAAATTTCCACTACTTTTTGTCGGAATAGCAATACTAAAAATCATGACAACTTTACCATAAAAGAATTTATGAGAAAATATATTTAATTTTTCTACATTCAATTGGATTCACAATGACCAATTAATTTAAATTCATTTTTAAACTTTAATTATTTAATTAATTAAATAATAATTCGAAAAACCATAAATTAATTCTCAGGTCATTTTCATACTTAGTGAGAAAACCACATTCATTTCCGAATGTAATCCATTTCTCTAACTTTATCATTTCTATCTATTTTTGTTTATTTGAGTTATCCTGCAATTCATTTTTAGATTCAACTAGCTGGCGAAGGGGCCAATTGGACATATGCAATTAAGGCTCAAATGATTTATAATTAAGTTCCGATTTTTCGCCTATTAATTATAAACTCATCTAGTCACGAAGTCATTCCACTATAATATCGTGACCGAGCTTTCTCCAACAGCATACCATTACGAAAGTAACTTAATCAATGCTCATCCAATGACCTTATCATAAGTGTTTATATACAAAATTTACATACCAATCTAAATATTTATGTACATACCAAATACTTACCTTATCTCATTATTATTGTTCAGCCCTTAGTAAAAATTTTATTATGTTCATTTATGCATTGATTTAACCTTTCTAACATATTCATTTTTCAAACCAATCTAAGTATTTATGTACATAGCCAAACACAAAATAAATTTACAAAATTTCTCAGTTCAATTTAAGTATTTATGTATAGAGTCATAATACAATTGATAACCAAATAAATGAACTACCACCTCAAAATCTCAATGATGATGCAATACTTTCAAACTATAAATCTCAAGCTTCTCAATCAAGTCTTGAACCTACACGTTTAAACAACTAACGTATGTGCTCGATAAGCTCAGTAAATGATACTCATCCTATCCCATGATTAATGTTAAGGCCTTAGTAAAATTTTCTTATGTTCATTTATCCATTGATTTAGCCTTTCTAACATATTCATTTTTCATTGCCAAATTATAAAGGTTCAACTTACACAATGAATCATTAGGTAATCACTCACATATAACACTTTTATTGTGTGTTTAATCAAACATATGATTACTTTTAATTAGAGTTCACTTAACACTCACACATATGTGTGAGAGAGTTATTTTTATAATATTAAATAATTTTTTATTTTAAAATTTAAATTTTATTTTTAATTTATAATAAGTTTAATATTTTAATTTTACAATATAATTTTTATTTATAAAATTATTGAAGTAATATATAATTTATGACATTATTTATAATTTTTGAAGTAATTTATAATTTATAACGTAAATTATTGAATTATTTTATATATCATTTTTAATTTTTTTTATAAAATTATATAATTATGATGTCAAACTTAATTAAAAATTTAAAGAGAAAATTTTAAAGTTCAAGCTGAATTAGGGAGGATGGGTAAACTCAAACTCTAAAATAAAAAATTGTTTAAAACTTTTATTTGAATTGGTTTAACATTACATCGAAATTAAAAAATCAATTTTTATAAAATCGATTTTTCTTTTTATTTTTATCAGTTTTTCAGCTAATTGAATGATTGAAGGTTGAGAGATAAGAAAATATGAAAATCAATTTTCAGAAAATTTGATTTTCCTATCCATTGCAAAAATGTGTACTAGTTCGGAAATTTTCTCCAGTTTAAAATAATTTGTTTTGTTTTATATTCAAAAATTAATTTGTTTTTATTAAAAAAATATCCCTCTCTTTTTCAGCACCAAGCATTTCAGGCATTAATTACATAAAACTTCCTACTATGAAAGGAAATAACTCTAGGATATATCCAAAATTTAGTCATGAAAGAAATTTTTACAAAATAATTTTCATGAATAATTGGTCTCCAGTACCACTAAATTGTTTATATTATATTATATTATATTATATTATATTATATTATATTATATTATATTATATAGTCAACTCATAATCAATTACATCCAATAAGTTTGGTTGTCTTTCACCGGCAGCAAATGTTGTGAATATAATCCCCACTTGTCATGGCGCTTACCTTAGCGACTATTTTCCTTTTCTTCTTCTTTTTCTTTTTTCGCTTTTTGAGAGAAAATTAGCTTTAAAACAATTTGGTTACCACCACATATATTTTCTAGGGACATTCACATTTGACAATATGCCTTTCTTCCCACTTCAAAACCCAAATTAAAGCTATAAAGATAGGAAATCCAACCATAAGGACTTCAAAACTAGTTGGTGGTGGGTCTAAACCTATATACCCACTTTTTAGCTTGGTTAAATTCTATTTTTAATCCGTGTAGTAAATTTAATCTCTATATTTTAATTTAGTCATTTTTAATCTTTATACTTTTAGAATTTTAAAATTTTAATTCTAAGTAAATAGTAATTATTAAGTTTATTAAGTTCTGGTATTTTTAAATTTTGATGTAGCAAATATATTATCACATGTGTAATGTCATGATTATTATTTTTACATATTACTTACAAAAAATACCAGTTAATAGATTGAATAACTATCGTTTGCATCAACACTAAAATTTTAAAATTTGAAAAATATAGTGACTAAAAATGATCCAATTGGAGAACACGGGCTGATCCAGATTTCTTAAAATGTGTCCTATTAATTAATTGAGCCGAGTCTTGTATATTGATTGGACCATATTATAGGTTTGCATTATTACTTGTCCTACAATATTGCTTTTGACTAATGCTATCGATGGAGAAATCAAACCAATGAACATATGTGAGACCCAGAAACCTCTTCTTTTATGATAATGGTTTATGCAATATGACGTACATGAACCTTTTTTTCTTTTTAAATGTTATGGAATTCAACTTTAAGAGATATATTTTTTATAAAAGGTAGAGTACGAATTATCCAGGATTAAATTCAAGATCAAATTTCAATTGAACTTGTGTTGTACTCAAGATTGTCTTTTTGAATGCTTTGAATTAAGAAATAAGGAGACAGAATGGTTTAATTTTGAGATATTGGATGTAAAATTATATTTAAATGATGTTAATAAACGTATCTAAAAGTCCTTGAAACACTTTTTCATAAATAAACATAATATTAATCTTTTAAATTAAATCCTATGGGAAGAATTCATTTGAATCATTGTATTTTCAGTATGTTTTTGTATAATTAATATTTTAATAATCTAATCATTAAATTTATTGATATAATTGTTCTTGTCATACATGAATTTTCAAACCAATCTAATTTATCTATTATGTTGTTCTAAAATATATATATTAATATTTATTGAACAGTAAAAATTTTTTATATAAAACAAATAATTAGAATTTTAATTTATGTCAAATTTAACATGCATTATATAAAACAAATAGTTAGAAATTTTAATTTATGTCAAATTTAACATGCATTATTATATAAATAGAATATGAAATATGACGGTTAGATTGTTAAAATATTAATCGTACAAAAATATTGAAAAATATATAAATTAAAAAGTAATTTTACACTGATGTAAGTAGATCTCTCCCCTATAAACATTTCATTAAAATGTACAAAAGAAATTCACATACAACAGACAAAGTAGAAGGGCAAATTGATTGCCTAGCCCTATTCAGAGCATCAGGTCGCCGATGGATATGAAATGAAGGAGCATTGTTCCACTTTTGCAGGACATTCCTTAAAAGAAAAATGCACCCATAGACCATACCCGTACACTTCAGAAACATCTGTTAACACTTGAAGAATAACATGATGAACCATGTCATGTGCACGTGTATTGTCATCACTGTACCAACACGTTATTCACCCACACACACGTGTTACGATACAGTAAACCTAAATTCATTTGTGATTGAATTATCTGCCTCAACCTAACGGTAATGGAGGTTAATCAATAGTAAATCACCAGTGGTTTAAATTTAATTTATGAACGTACATACTAATAATGAGAAGATGAAGTGGAAGTGCCAAGTTAGTTCATCTTACAGCCGGTATTGATTCTACTGAACAAAGGTAGGATACAAGTTGGGTGCATGCTCATTATAAAACTGGGGACGGAGGTGGGGCTGTTGGATTATAATTTGGGTTTTGACTTAAACATCTAAATGAAAAAAACGATATTTTACCCTATGCATACACTTCTTTTTCAAAACTTCATCATAAATTGGTAGGCTGTCCATTCAGTATTTTACCCTTTTTTTTCTCTTTGTCATCATAATAACATTTACCTACATTCATAATTGTTGTTGTAACAGAACTCTATCATGTCAAACAATAATAAGCCATTGTTGGAGCCACAGTTTGAAAATAAATTCAGATGGCTGATGACGTTCTACCAAACATGATTGAACAACTGGGCACAAGCAAAGACTGCAAATTCACCTGGAATGTTAAAAGAAAACAGGTGAAGACATTTATTTAATCAGCTACACAAGTTCAAAAGCAATCAGCAGTTTACAGCCTCAGTGGCTTCTAACAAAAGATTACAGAAATTTACTGCGCTGCTATTATAGTCCTGTTTACTAGCCCCAAGATACAAGATTCAACACCATACAGATAAAACACAATCCACTATACAACATTTGTTTTCCTTTCTCAATATCATATGAACTAAAGACACCAAACCTGATCTGAATAAGCTTTTAAATGCTATCATTCATCCTACAACAGGTATGCTCCTCATGAATTGTTCCGTACAAGTTAAATATTTTCCATAACCTACCTGCCTTGATATCTGCTGCTTTACAAGAAGCTTGTTCCCAAAGTAAGATCATTTAAATTAGACAAAATTTGGGCACGGGTCGTTCCAATCTGATGAGCAATTTCAAGTTGTTCCTCCAATGGAAGCATCTCATAACTGCAAAACAATTTCAAAATGTGCAGCCGTCATGATACTATACGGTTCCCATTGATCACATACGCTGAATGACCTATTGATTTAAATAATTCTAGCCAATGGTATTATCAGCATTTCTCACCTCACAAATTTGCATGGGATATTAGTTTAAAAAAAGAAAGCAAATGATATATGTTATATTTTCACGAGGAAATTTTTCTCTTGGGCTTTAGTGGAGTAATACATTCTAATACATGGTCAGGCATGCCAACCAAAAACTTGAAAATGCAAATGTTATGCTTGGAGAAGAAGGGAAGTCATAATGTCATTAATTCTTATGTAACCATGAACCACGAGCAGTACAACATGGGGAAGAACTAAAAGAAATGCAAGTTCTGGCACTCAATTTGATATTATAAGATGAAAATTCTTTCAGAGACAAAAAAAGATGTTACTTACTGGCAAAGCAGTTCACAATCAACTATGCTGTCAGGACCAGGCCTATGAGCCTTTCCATTTGAACGAAAATGGCGAAAAGATCTTGGGTTTAAACCAGCTACATGTGGAACAGCATCAACAAGCTTTTTCTGTAGAGACTGCAACCTACGAAATGTAAGTTCATCAAGAGGAGCTATACAGCCAATGCTGCCATCCAGAGTACCAAATAACAAAGCAAATCGATTGGTTTTATCAGAGCCAGCAGTGGCACTAGTTCGACCAGAAGTAGAAAGCATCTGGAGCCGCAAGAACTTAGTTACATGGGCACCAACATGGAATTCAGCCCTTGAAAGAAGCTTCTGTCCCCTCCAACTTTCAGACATCTTTGGTGCATAATAAAATACCTGAATGGCAGACAGTAGCATCAAAATTGTCAAAATTGATAATAAACAATCAAACTAAATGAGAAATGAACATAGTTCAACAAATAGTTCAAACGGTGTAGATCCTAATGGCAAATGATGAAGCAAACTTCAGCTGGATGAATTAAGGCCTTTAGTGCAAGAAATAGGAGGGCAGTGTCTACAAGATGCCTATGAATGTTAAATTGTTAATAGCCAAGTATTCAAAATAACCACTTTCTTCTCAAGTTGTATCATCCATGATTTCTTTGTGTCCCTAGCTACGCCTATGTCTGGGAAATGGTACAGTAAAATTTCATGATATCAAATACATATTATAAATGGAAAAAAACACCATATACACAAATTTAAATACAAAATGGCAGAAAAAATGGATGCGATAACCTGAATATTCTTTTGATCATCAGAAACCATAAGACTTAAGGTACTTCCATCAATCAAAAATTCTGTTGCAAAACAATCAAGGGAGCCAAAATCCTTGGCCAATAAGCTAAGTTGAGCACCCTGTTCCTTCCAACTAAGGAAATATATACTCTTGTGAACATCACCAAGTAGAATGAAATTCTTGACCTGCAGTTCATTGTAGGTATTAACTAAAGAATTCATTAAAATAATAACTAAAAAAAATGCAAAAGGGCCACTAAGAACTATTTGCAATCAACAGAGAGTTCATAACATCATCTATAGAAGGTAAAATAAAATAGATCACATCATATCAGATGGAATAAAATAAAGTCAGACTGGTATTCAAGGCCCTTACACCTAAAGCATGTCATTAAGATAGTCAAGGTAAGTAACACTTACAATATTTAAGCTCACAACATATAATGGTGGAGCATCATAAAATGCAATGCCATTCAACTCACTACCAGTCCAAATATGTAGAATAATTTTAGGACCAGAAGCTATCAAGAGATGACCTTGAAGGGAGGCTAAAGCAGATATAGCACCTTTTAGTTCCTTTGAATAGACCTCTGAAACCTATAAAATATAAAAATCAATTCATAAGTTCAAATCAGATATGAAGCAAATATAGAATAGAAACATTTTGGACATGAAAAATTAGAGAATCAGAAAATACCAGATTCTGATTATTATCAGTGCTCCTTCCAATAGAAAATAAAAGCACGCGTCCTCGTGCTGCAACATCCTCTCCTTGAACGTAAGCAGTCCCAATAGCCAAAAGGGTTTCATTCTCTTTTGTGGTGGTATTCTGCAACAAAGCACTGTCTAAATACAGCTTTTTTCCCCTAAACAGAACAAAGAATGCCTATCCCCAGAAAGACATGACAATAACATAAATGATCCAATTCGAAAGTATCCAGGCCAGATTCCATCCAATATCTTAATTACCATTCAACCCAATACTTACAGAGTTGTCCCCTCACATTTTGTAAAGATTAAATTAAGCTATGAAATGAGATACATCAAGCATGATCTTCTATCATGCTCTCTATAAAAGACTAACACAAAGACATGCATTCTATCATCCTTCAAATCAGCCCTCTTCCAGAACCATGAAAGCACATAAGCCAAGACTAAAACAACCAGAACAACAAAAGAAAAAAGAACTTACAAACAAAGTGACCACTCTCACAGTTAGAGCATTTTCAGAACTCTGCATTGAAATAGTTGCCTTAGTTTCCCAAGGACCACCAGATTTTTCAGGTTCCAAAATCCGAACCTCAAACTCCTCCACAGTATAAGTTCGGTGCAATTCATCAGAACTTAAATTAAGATTGTCCATCTGATGGCCAGCTTCTTGATCAACCAATGATGATAGCACTTGATTAACTGGCTTATGAACCTGCAATTATAGTGATCAGTACAGAACTTTGGGAAACAGTCCCAACCCCGTCCACCCTCCTAGATCCGCCATACCTTTTGTAACTTACGCATAGGAATAAAGCAGCAACTTCATAGTAAAACTTGAATTATGTATGCAGTGGACGAGGCTAGGCAAATTCTTCCCAACTAAAATTCCATTGAATGCAAGTATATCCTCTGATAAAATGCTTAATTATTGTAGCTACTTTAAGAAGAAATTGAGAAACCAACATCTACCAATCTTCTAAAATGTTAATAAATCTAAACAATTCAGCAGGAATTAACTACAAACCAGCAGCCTAGCACTAACAACATGCTTGCATGTTTGCAGAATTCAATAGCAGAAAGTTTGTGAGAATGAATTGTTCTCAATATTTGAAGTTCATTTTCAAACCATTAGAAGCCAGAAAAGACAGCCAGCATGGGTCCCCAGCCATATGTAGGCTACATTACCTTGTAAAGGTTTATATAGCAACAGGCATTGTAGAAATTAATATCATACCAAAAATAAATAGTAGAGAAAAGAAAGAATATGCTTACAGGAACTGAAACTATAAGTGGGTACAGATTCCTCTCAGCAAAGTAAGTAACTTGATGTGGAGTGCCCCTCAGTGGAATCTAACCCAGAGAGGAAGTTTCTATCAAGTACACTGACAAAAAAACAAATTATGTGAATAATTTCTACGGGTAAGATAGGTTAGAAATCACCTTTTGCACGGGCCAATAGTTGTCATAGTTCGATGTAGATGGCATTTGGCAGATCTTCAGAATACCCTAGGATTAAAGATACCAAAAAGAATTTTCTGTTTTAGCCATTACGCAAAAGCTTATTGCTTAAAAATATAAAAGCTGAAGTAAAATCTAACCTGTGATGTAACATATATGAACCCATGATTACAGTTTACATTATGAAGAACAGTGAAAGCTACAATAGATCCATCACATATCTGAAAAACAAAGAAACGATATGAGAAGAGCACACACATCCTTACATAATATGATGAAACAATTAAAGATGTAATTCTGTCAAAAGTTGACAGTATTCAATTAAAGATTTCATTCATTATTTATAGGCACCTACATAAAATATCTAGCAGAATCCTTCCTGAACTGGGCAAAATTTAAATGGCATTGAGACCTTATCCATAAAAAATGAATTTGAGAAAGAAGATCTAAGTCAATATAGCAAATGAGAAAAACATAGATTCTCAAATAAGCCGAGAGTTTCTAACTAGAATGTTACAATGGTGCAGTAGACAAGAAGAAAATAATTATCATGTATACTCAGTCCAAATTTTATCAGTTATTTTATCAATTTGCAACTATTAAAATCACATTAAAGTTTGTGCAAAAATTTATAGAAAACTGTATCTAACTTTAGACCATTAAACTATTTATATCCTATTGCATGATAAACTTGATTTCAGACCTGTGGATGAATGCGAAGGCGTTGCCTAAACACCATAAACCAAGCTGGTCTTAACCCAGAGAGGAAAAACCCTTGATAACCACTAATGTTCTTAAAAATTGTAATCCTTTGGGATAATGTTCCATTTGATGTCTCCTCCCTTGTGTATGCATCCAAGGAAACACGAATAAATCTCAAATTCCTAAGCCTAGAAGCATTGACATTGCTCAAGCCAACAGAATTTTGTGCAGAAGCTGAACCTTCAACTTTCGAAGCATTATCTGGACCTTCAAACAGGTAAGCATGATAACAAAGAATTGTTCCATCTGTTAATATACCAAAAATAAATGGGCGACTGTGATTTCCAGACCACCTCTGCATGGCCAACTCAACAACCTTCAAGTTGTGTACATTTTCCTTCCTGCTTTGTCCAGCCAATTCTTCAGAACTTTTGCTAATAGGTTTCTCAGAATCTTCAGAAGATTCCTGTGAATAGGCATCAACAAGGTAGGCTCTTCCAGATGCAAATTTTTCAACAGAGAAAACACAATTGAAATTAGGCACATCAAATATTTCAAGAGCACCATTCTCATAGCAAATGACACAATATATATCCCCTTGATCATGCGGCCCTCCATCAGCACTGTCAATGGACTCCCCAATGCCAGTGGAAAGCCATGCATCACTACTTGCTTTGCGGAGCCATGGCTCTGGACCTTTATCGTGATACAATGAACAAGCAGATACCCTTTTCTTTGAGCCTTCAAAGGCAGCTGGACTGTTTATAGAAACAGTGCACGTAGCAGGATCTGTAATTCAAAGTTAAATATAAAACCATCAAGAAATCCGGTAACAGAAGCAACAGGATGCCACATTGCTGCATGGTTTTGTAATACAGTAAAGACAAGTTATGAAGGTTCATGGCAAGTAAAGAGAGATGCAAGTTAACAAACACATGCATAAATATCATCTATGACAAACCATACCTCCAACAAGGAGCAAAATGCTTCCATCAGTCATTCTTAGCAACACATACGGATCCGCAATAGAAACAGACATAACCGTAGAATTATCAGAACCAGAGCTAGTTTCAGAGTTTGGCAATGGAATACTCAGTTCTTGAGTCATAAAAGAACCATCCAGAATTCGAGCACCACGTTCAAAAACCTGGATAACTCGTCGCCTAAAAGAACATGATGAGAGAAGTATTTAGAATTTTGTATGTGAATGTAAGCACTTCTAAACATGAGAGTGCCAATGAATCCTGATATTCAAAGTAACACATCCACAAGTCATACAAGCCCAATGATATTTAACTTGTAAATACTGTAGTTAGAAGCATGGTATCTAATCTATTGCATGGCTAAATGGACATAGAAAGCAAAAAAGAAACGAAATTTTCTAAGACAGGTTTCAAACTTGTCAAGCAAGAAAACTCTTCAAGTTATTCTAAGCAAGGTATTGTTGAATAACAACAATGTCATTTCACCTGAGATTCGTAAAAACTCCCAAGAGTTTAGGTTCAAGTGAAAAAATAATTAGGATCAATAAACTTTATAGTGAGTATGCAAACCAGCTAAATGAAACGGTGGCATTGAAATGATAAAAGCAGACAGCCTTTACCGGCACCTATTATATATAAAAATAGAACACCAGAAAGGAAATTGTTCTTCTTGAAAATCTAACCACAAACCAAGACAATATTTTCATGAAAATATATAGAGCATGTTAGTGTTGTCACCTTCCAAACAAATTTCCTGCAGCAATTGTTCTACCTTGAACATAATAGTCTACACTTTCAGTCACTTCTGTCAAAAGATCAGCAGTTTCAAGAACCTGATCACCATAGTGAATTAAGCAGTGGTCAACATAGAAAGTCAAATGTACAATTTGTAAGTTAGTAGTAGCCATTCTCTCCCTTTTTGTTAGCAAAAACAGCAATTTCAAACATTGAGATTTGAAAGACATTTTTTATCTGAAACCATCTCTTTAAGCTTCTTACAAAATGTTACTGTCTTAGCAAAACTAAAGTGAACCTGATAAAGAATTAAAGTGATAAATCATTTCTCATTCTCAGGTGTTCTGATGCTAATAAAAGAAATTGGAATAGACAGATAATTAATACATTATCTGTCATAGAGAAAGCAAGCAAAGAGAAAAGGCAATAAAACAAAAGGTCTTCTAAGGTTAGGCATGAGATTATACCATAGTTCGTGCCTCCAGACTTATAATCAAATACGCGTGATATTCATCATCATCGTCAGCCAGTTTAGAAGAATCAACATTGTGACCGCGAGTGCTTTTGTGGTAAACAGTCCAAATTCCTTTACAACCAGTTAGTTCAACCTGCGGATGCAAAAGTGTGCATGTAATGATGCATGCATAGAGTTTCACAGATGATGGTTCTAGCACTAAGAACTGATGTTTACAACTGAAAATGCAATAGTTAGATTAACAGTAGCAACCAGAAAATGGTTTACATGGATTATATCAACATTTTAAAATTTTAATCAGGTGAAATTCAGTCAAAGCTGGAGTATGATGAACCTCAGTAATCATTTCTGGACGAACCGACTGCCGAAGAACGCAGAGGGCACCATTCTTTCCATGGCCAGAACAGCACACCTGAAAGATTAGCCAAGAACAGACTTCAGGCACAACATAACTGCAAATCATTTGGAGGAAAAAATGCAAACAGAGGATAAGAAAATGAAATAACTGCTAAAATAGCCAATACATAAATAGGCAAATTTTAGGTAGCCACACCTTCATAAAAGCGGTGCCAAATTCAAATCAGAACCCCAAACCCAAACCCACATCCATATGCATTAGTCAAAGCTGAGTAGATAATAAGTGTCTAACTCGCTAAAACTAACCAGTTCATAGTTACTTTGTTTGGCTATTCCCGTTGCATTTGCATCAGCATTAATCCTCAAGCCATATGAGAAGTCCTTCAAAGGGCCAACATTTATTAACGAGTCCCTCACTGCAAACAAGAAAGCTTTCTGCACGCATGGAGAAAGAGAAACATAATAGGGTGTAAAAGTTGAGAAATAATAACCATATCCATTACAATAATGAGCCAAGCAGAATAAAATACATGAAACAAATGCAAATGATAACAGAAACATTCTTCCCTTGATGATAACTGCAGTACAAATTTTACCTAGTGAGACACCATTAGTACAACAAATAATTTCCCAAACCTACTAAACAAAGAAATTGCAGAACAACAACTTTAACGCAGGAACTGTCAAAATTAGAAATCGTGAAAAGCACAGGAGCTGGTTCCAAAGGAATGAAGCAATTGTCCAGTTTATTTTAACTGCAAAACTACAAAATCAGCCTAAGCTTTTTATTACTAATTGATTATTTGGTTGCAAATCCAAGAAGAGTTTGATTTCCGTCCCCCTGATTTTAAGAATTTCTTCCTAAGATGAAGCTTAAAAGCATCAACAAAAGGCCCTGTATTAATTATAGGGGTACACCACCTGTGCTGATTCACTGTTATTTGGGGTTGAACCATACAAGGAAAGCTCTTCACTGCCAACTCCATCTTGTAAAGCATCAGAGGATGACCTTCGCAAGCGCTTGGCCAGAGGGACATCACCTTCAATATCTCCAACCTAGAAGAATAGAAAACCAGAAAGAAATCTTTATAGCATTCCAACAGAAAACAATTTAATGAAGAGCAATTTTAGAATGAACTATGAAACTATGCCGAAATGATGCCAAGATATTCCTGGAATGTGAGATAACAGGCCCCTTCAGTGTGGGATTATCAACTAACTAATAGTGCCTAAAAGGTCAAGTGTGCATAGAAGATACTGAAAACAGCATGGGTATGTTGCACAATCCAGAAACAACAATACCTCAAAATTATTTAATTTAGTTTATAAATTACTGAATGATGCCATGATATTCCTGGAATATGAGATAACAGCCCTTCAGTGTTGGTTTATCAACAAACTAATAGTGCCTAAAAAGTCAAGTGTGAATATAAGATATTGAAAATAGCTTGGATGTTGCATAATCCAAAAACAACAATACCTCAAAATAATTTAATTTTAGCATACAAATTACAGAATAGAAGCTGATAACAAACACACCTCTTCCTTCAAGCCAGATGGCAAGGTTGATGCTCCCGATCCACTGCTGAATTGCACAAGTAAACTATCTCCTAATCGACTACCCAAAAAGACCAATGAATTCCCAATAGTTGTAATGTCCTAAACGAATTAAAGCAAAATTCCCAACATAACTAGTCAATGACAGGAAAAAATTGGAAATAAATATATTTCGGCATGAGCATAAAAATTTTAACGATTAACTAACCGAAGTAAGTACTGAAGCCTTAGACTTGGAGAGGTCAAGTCTCTGCACAACCCTTCAAAGGAGAAAAGAATCAATTAAAAAACAAGATCTGTAGCAACTTCACTAATTTCATGACTACAAAGTAAAAAAAAAAAAAAAATTAAGCATGTCAAAGTATGTTGCTTGGACTCTCCATTTTTCTTGGAGTACCCATGTCCGACACATGGATATTGGGATGTGACCTCCAAGGATCTTCCAAATACATGGAAAACCTTAGAAAAGTCTGACAATACCCATGTCATATACACACACGTATCCAATAGCCACACCGAGTCTGAGTATACAACAAAGAATAACCTCAAGCAATCTTCAAGAATCATATGTTTTCTTAGCTTAATTGGTCAATGACTTAGTAGAGAAAAATTATATTACTTATTAAACAAAACTAATTTTAATTTGTTCCAGTTTATTTATAAACTAATGATGTAAAGTAATGAAGGAATTTGAGTCATGAATAAAGATTTCAAAGAGGAAAACCCATCTTCTAGAACAAAATATAACAAATTAATAAAACTTAAGAAAGCAATTGTATCATATATCTGATATCAATAAGGGCGCGCTTGCAGCAGAACTTCTGCCTCAACCCAACCCTTCTGAATAATAGGACCTCGTTACTGCCACTTATGTGCAAATTTTATTTCCTATTTCGAGCAAAAGATCATAACATTTTGACTATCAGCCAACACAAGAATCCAATACTCGTTAAAATTATTCCCTTACCAGCACCTTGATGAAGATTGCTATGCAATATCATTACTGTCTACCAATTCAATTATTTATGCCATCAGAACAAAAAAAGACTGAGTTCTAGTTCTGCAGCTTAAAGGAAACCAACATAAAAGAGAAAAATGACAACCAAATGAAGAACACTAACCTCCCATCATAAACAAGGGTCAGCAGTAGTAGTTCTCCAGTCTTTGCTGAAAGCAAAGCTACATCATTAAGTAACCAAGTTGCATTAGCAGCATCAAGTTCTACGTTGAAACTTGATCTTGGAAGTTCTTGACTAAAATAAAAAACAAAACACAATCAGTGTGAGAGGCTAGGACTTCAGAGAAAAAAAGGGGGGGAGGGGGGGGGAGGGAATCGAAAGCAAAATTTCAGAAGACTCGTTAACAAACATTAGATGCTTAACACATTTAACCATTATCTCGAAAGCCACTTTAACAAAATAGACCACCGCGAAAAAGAAAAAGTGAGATACCAATCAATTAATGTGAAGATCAGTCGTTACTGTCAAAACCAACAGGCAACTTCTGAAACACACAAATGATTCAAACAGCTATTCAAGATTGATCAGATAAGTATATATAACACAGTGCCGACCATCTTCACACAGGAATGAAGAATGCCCTACGGCACTAATTTGTAATCCACCACCTTTCTCACAGAAATAAGTGATACTGACAAGATACCAGAATAAGCTATCATCCTTTGACAATAATGACACCACACACACACTACCACTTTCACATTGTTGTAAAAGCATATTGAAAATTGCAACAGTTGAGGTTGACAATAGAGATGTCAAGATTAAATTCCAAGAATTCTTCAATTATGGTTTTTATTTCATGTAAGGCTTAGAACTTATTCAAGTTATGATCACATTTAAGCTCTTAATTAAGAATGATTCTTTTGGGACTACATGCAGGGCCTGAATTAGAATGGAGATCCCAATTTTCTTCAATTAGATTTTATATATAAGAATGCGTCAAGCTGTAGGTGCAGGGATGTAGCAGGATCAGGTCAATAAACACTTATGTATGTGTGTGTCCGAGAGAGAGAGAGAGATGACCTGTTATCAACAGAAGCAGCATAACTGTTCAAAGCAAGTGCGCATGATGCTGACTGCAGAAACAGACTTGCAAGTTATGGGATTCTTAAGGATAAACTAGAAAAAGTAGATGATACACATATCACTAAATCAAAATTTAAAACAGAAAGTAATCTTACAAAAAAATGCTAGACCAGCTCATGCCTAGACAATGGAAGTCTACCTGACTATGATAATGAATCATATTTGCACTAATCACAAGAACGCCTCCAATTGGTGATGGAACAGCAAGTAGCTTATAAGCATCATGAGGAAGATTCTGAAATAAAGACATTCCAATAATCATAAGGTTGGCTTTTGGAAGGACTACCCACAAACCTCCAGCTCGTCAAAAAATACAATGTTTCTGAATTTTACGCTTAATTTGCTAGAAAAGATTAGCATAGAAAAGCTGAAATAATGCTTTTGTAGTATTCATTGGTAATTTTTAATAGATCATGTGGTTGACACACAAATTTTCACGTTGCAAGGAATTAAGCATCAAATCACCATTTTTCAAATAAAAGCCACAGAATAGGTAGTCAATCAAAAGCACAAACTTCTATCTTCAGCACATATCCAGCAGCCACAACCTTTCATTGGAAGAGAGGAAGGAAGAAATTGAATTATCTTAGTCAAATTTCATTTCTAGCTTAGCGCATGTTGCTTTGACCCTTCATTTTTTTAAGTAATTGTATCTCACACTCATGTCCGACACATGGATATGGAGACATGGCCTCCTAGGATCCTGCAAATTCATGGAAAAACTTGGAAATCCCTAATTATACCGATGTAGGACACATATCCCTAACCGACACTCACACCCGAATCCAAGTAATTTATATATCAAAAGCATTTCTATTAATAGCTATAAAACATAACTAATCATGTTGAGAACATACAGCTGCTGACCATATGAGGGGATGCTGCTTCAATGTTGTGCTGATACTAAGAGCAGAAATCATACAAGTATGGTGCTTCCAAGAGACTCGTCCAGCCCAAGTAAGTTCCCTCTCATGAAGTATAACCATGACCGGCTCAATATAACCTAGATTATTTTTAAATATAAGAAAATATTGAAGAAAGTAGCTCAAATAAATTTAGAAAAAGAAAGAAAAAGCAACAGTGTCAACGTCTAAATGGACATCAGCCGTAATTAACATGATTCAAAAGCTTTTCAACTGTAACATTATGAGTAATATAATGAAGTCTAGCAAGTTTTCCAAGTAATCCAATTTCAAGTAGCCAATATAAGAGTGACAGTCTAATAAAGACCCCAAAGTCATTAAATTTAACTAGAATCCAACAAGGAGAAAGAGGTTCACATAACCAGCTAAAAAATTCGAGACTGCTAGATGATTTTCTACAAATTGAAACCAAATATAGGTACACTAACTTGCTAAAGAGCAAATACTTCCAAAAAAATCTTAAAATCAAGAAGAGACATAGTTGCTCAACCTTACCATGCACAAATATGAAGTCTTTTATGTGCTTCATATCCAAATCTCGCAAATCAATAATGTAAGATGATTCAACACGAGCAGAAACTGTGGTTCCAGATCCAAAAGCATCATCCTCACCAACAAATCCAGAACCAGCCTGAAAAAAAAAATTTCCATATCAAAAATAGAAGAAAACTGCTGAAGCTTCTTAAGAATGCTTATGACCTTTTAACATCAGCCACCACAAGGACCCTCCCATTTGTTGAGAACTTCAACTTTAGAATACTGGTTTTTGTGATTTTAGATGTATAAATAAGTGTGAGATTTCCAACAATTAACCTTTGTTCAGAATTTACCAAGAACATGAATCTTTTAACAAGAACCTTTTTTTTTCAAAAAATGAAATACTAGATTTCCAACAATTCAAATGTTATTCTTCTTCTGTATTATGGAAATAGTTCTTAGCTAAAGCATTAGAAGGAGAACTAATACTCCTCATCCACAGAAATAGGAGTTTAAATATATGCAACTTCAAGAATATTGGGTTTGTAGGAATTACTATTCTCAAGCAGCTGTCAAACAAACAGCAGAACTTTTGTAGTCTAACTGAAAAATACACACCTAGAAAACATAGGTAACAATTACAGTGATACAAACTACCATTTTCTCCCTTCAGGCCTATGCATGAAAAGGTTTTTCATAGTGCCATTAGATATAGAGAAGTGAACTATGAAATAGTCAAAAGAACAGGAAGCAAAAGAGACCTGAGCAGCTTTAAGTATTATCATTTGCAAACCATAAACAAGAACACCGCTACATCTGCCTTGAGGATCAGCCTTTACCAAAGGACCTCTTGCAAATGATTCTCTCCCTCTTTTCAAATGAAGCCACTCTGGGCTCTCAAAACAGTGCATTGAGCTGGAAAAGAAATCACCATCAATGAGTAAGTGTCTGGCTTCCAAAATTGGGGAACAGGCTATATATTGGACAAATAGTTCTACGATAAGAATCAAAACTAGGAGCACAACAAAGAATACACAAATCAGAATGGTATGAATAGCATTTTTCATGATATATCCTTACCTTGTTTGAAGACTATGGGTTGAATCATCAAACTCCAGGACCGCAATTTTGGCATCTTGAAATGTTAAGATAATTGAATCTCTTCTCCTAGAGACATCACCACCTCCTATTGATAGAACCGCCATAGATTCAACATTACCATGCAATCTGCGGTAGAATTTTTTAACACCCAAAAAAAAACATAAAAACATCCCAAAGAGAAGTACAGCAAGTCAGAAAGCACACAATACCTTACAAACAACACAAGGGAAGAAGGAAAAATTTTCCAGGCTGCATTTTTGTTGGCATTTTCATCACTTGATATAACCAACACAAAAGCAAAACCATGTAGATTCAAAATGAATAGTATACGACTAACAAGTAACACCAATACAAATATAACGGTTCCATATAGAAGTAAAATCATATGCGTTTTTACTCTCCATGAAATTCAATTTTTAATTTTCTTATTCCCGTTTATAAAAATTTGCTTTTTTTTACATTCTAATGCGTGTTTGGCTTTTAGCTTCGGAAAGCAAAAGATATGGAAGCAAAATATGAACCAAACACCAAGAAATCCCGCTACTTATCCTATTCATTTCCGATACTCACTGAGCAAACTGCCACATAAATTCAAAAACAAAAAATGTACTACGAAGTCAAAGTAAAGGCCAAAACTAAACATAAAGGATATGCGTGCATTTTTAAAAGGCCTTATGGATTCGGAGCCAAACCTATAACTGCAAACGAGCTCGAGTGAAACGGCAGAGACCCCATCCATAATGCCACCGCGCTTGACTTCCGTGGAATTTCTGGCTTCTCTGGTGCCCTCTTCTTGAACCCTGACTACATAGAGTTCGAGAACATTAGCAGCAGTGACGATAAGGTTAGGAACGGGACCAATGCCGCGCCTAGAGGACCAGTCGGATTCAAGATCTTCGGTGTGGTTGAGAGGAATTTGGGGCGTAAAATCGGCACGGCAGTTAGTGACGAAGCCGGAGGCGCAGTTCTCGATACCGGTCGGCCAGTGCATCATCTTGTAGGCCGCGTAGCTCATTGTGGAAGCCGAGGGGAGTTTTAGGGTTTCTGGATTTCAGAGAAAGAGAGAAGGGGGGGATTTAGCCGTTTAGAAGTTTAGGCAGTAAGACTGAGAACGGAAGAGCCAAAGTTTGACATCCAAAGTCTTAAACCCTTCGGTTTGTTTTCGGTTCAGCTTCTCATCTGGGTCTGGGTTTGGACCAAAATATAGCGAGAAAATGAAATATAATTTTATTTTTAAATTAGTTTGCCTTTGGTGTTATAGGCTCAGTTTGATTTAAGGAACCAATGTCTTTTTTTTTTCTTCCTTTTTTTTCTTGAAAAACAAAAAAAAATTAAGAAAATGTATTTAGTTAAAGTAAAAAAAAATCTTTAAAAATGTGAAAAAAAATTAACTAAACCCCTCTATTAAATTTACACTAAATTAAGTTTTTATCATTAATTAAAATAATCAATTAAATCCCTAGGTTAACCATTTTTGTTATTAACCATGATCATTAAAATAAATTGACAGACTAAACTGAAGATAATATGTGGCAGTTTCTGATTTAATCTAATATTTTTCCCATAAAAATTATGAAAATTAATATAAATTTATAAAATATTATAAATTTATTACAAAACTAGTTTTCTTACCTATGCGAAACACGAATTTACATTATAATCCTTAGAGTTATGAAAATCTATCAATATTTAAGTTTAATAATAAATTATTTAATAAGTAAATTTAAATAATTTAATATATGCAGATGATAATATTGATTATAATAATAAACAATCAATACACCTTTAATTAATAATAATGTAAATTAGTATTTATATATAAATGTACAGATTTAACGTATTTAAATTAAAAGATATATGTAATAGATTCATATCTTTATATATAAAATAGCTACACATACTACAATTTAAGTGCATATACTAATATTTATTTAAATTTAAATTTAGCTTTTTTAATAAAAATAGTAAAAATTTATAGGGTAAAATAGTGAAGAAATTGACACTTATTTATAGGGTAAGTGTGAGCATTAGAGTGTTCTCTAACTAAAGTGGGATTAAAATTAATTTTTAATGAAAATAGTAAAAAAAGTGAGCTACGAGATTATTCAATTCTCTAGTCAATATAGGAATAAAATTAACTTTTTTTAAATGAAAATAGTGAAAAAAAAATGAGCTATAAAAATATTCTCTAATCAACGTAAGATTAAAATTAAACTTTTAATGAAAATGGTGAAAAATTATCACTTATTTATAAGGTCAATGTAATATATGAGAGCGTTTTCTAATTAATATAAGATTAAAATTAACTTTGTAATGAAAATAATAAAGAAAATGACACTTATTTATAGTGTAAGTGCAAGCATTAGAGTGTTCTAAAATTAATTTTATAATAAATAAGTAAGCTACGAGAGTATTTTCTAGTCAATGGTATTAAAATTAACTTTTTATATGATTAAAATTAATTTTTAATGAAAATAGTAAATAAGTGAGTTATGGAGTATTCTCTAATCGATGTGAGATTAAAATTAACTTTTTAATGAAAATAGTGAAGAAGTGAGTTGTGGAGTATTTTTTTAATCAATGTGGGGATTAAAATTAACTTTTTTAATAAAAATAGTAAAGAAGTGAGCTATGAAAGTATTCTCTAATCAATATACTTAGGGCTAGTTAAGTATACTTTGAGAAGTGAGCTATGAGAGTATTCTCTCATCAATGGGATTAAAATTAACTTTTTAATAAAAATAGTAAAGAAATGAGCTATGAGAGTATTCTCTAGTCAATATACTTAGGGCTAGTTTAGTATTGCTTTTGGGAAAAGCTTTTAAAAAGTGTTGTGAAAAAGTGATTTTGAGAAATAAAATGTTCATAATGTTCATTTTAGATATGGTGTTATAAAGTAACAAATATGCATTTAAATAATGTTCAAATTAGTTAATATTATGATATTTTAGTAAGAATATAAATAATAATTTTATTATAATTTGTTGTTAATATTTTAATATATAAAATATAAATTTTAAATATTTTTAACCAATTAATATTAATTAATTATAAATTTAATTCAAATATATAAACTGTATTTTAAATATTAAAATATAACTAATAAAAATTTTAAATATATAATATTATCATTTGTTTCTAAAAGCGCTTTTGCCAAAGCAGAAGCTAAAAAAAAACTGGTTTTGCTTTTGGGTTTAAAAGCGCTTTTCAAAAATACTTTTGATTCTAAAAGTTGTTTGTTTAGTATTGTTTATGGTTCTAAAAATGTTTTTGAAAAACAATGCTAAACCGAGTCTTATTTATAAGGTAAATATGAGATATGAGGGTGTTCTCTAGTCGATGTAGGATTAAAAATAACTATTTAAAAAATAATAAAGAATTTGAAATTTATTTATAAGGTAAATGTGAGCATATGAGTGCTCTCTAACCAATGTGAGATTAAAATTAACTTTTTTAGAGATTAAATGTAACACCCCTAACCCGAATCCGTCGCCGGAATAGGGTTAGGAGTATTACCGGAGATCACAAATCAAACAGACAAAAATTTCAAGCATTTCATAACATGTATAATTATGTACATAATTTGACCAAATAAGCCAACAACCTTCCAAGCAATTTGCATCATTTCATACCACTTAGCTTACTTGCCATAACATACCAAAACTTCCCAATTGGTACAAATTATACCATTCTAAACTAGCATCAATATACATATATGCCTTCCATAACAAAGCACCGATTCACATCAAACTATATTATAAGAGCCCAAATTTGTCCGGGCCCCTTAACCAATTTTAAAACCAAAATAATAAATCCAAACAGTCCATTAAACTACAACAGGCCCAATTGGCCCAAGTGCTAAAATAAAAAACTAACCACTACCCAAATAAAAAAACCCAAAGTCCCGAGGCCCAAATGGCCCAAACATTTCAAGGTTTCAGAAAACCCTTGGGGAGCTTCCAAGCCTCCAGCGCAGCAAGCCTCCAGCGCCCCACCTCCGTACGCCCACTGCCACGTCCTCCTCCGTACGATGGCCATACCTGCGAAACGAGACAAAAACGCCAGCAAGGCAGAGAAAAATAAAATATTGTATTTCTTTTCGGTTATAAAAAGAGCAACCAAAGATTTGTAAATGGTTTTTTTTTCACGAATACGCATATTGAATACAAAAAGAAAAAAAGATTTGATAAGGTGATTTCCATGGGTTTTATCTATTTGATTTAGTTCTTTTATTTTGATTTTTCTTTCATTTTTTTATCTGAAAACAAAAGAAAATAAAGAGGCATAGGAGGAAGGAAAAGAAAGACACTTGAGGTCCTCGTCGTCGGAAGTCCATCATCGGCATCGGAATCAAGCCGAATAAGATCGAGGACTTTTGTTGTTTTCCTTTCGTTTTCGAGCCTCGAAGGCTAGGCCTTCAGATCCTTTTCGAAAGGAGGTTAAACACTCCATTCTACGGGGCATGAGCCACCGTCTATGGCCTTGACGCGTCGGATCTCCGACGGAATAGGCGCCGGCCGAATAGGAGGTTTTAAAAAGGGAGAGGAAGATCCTTTGGTTTTTTTTGAAACAATAAGCAACCGAAATGAGTTTTTTTTTTTTAATAAAGAATTTTAGTTTTAAATAACTAATCAAACGACGCCGTTTTGGCTTAATACACCATGGTATAAAACGACGTCGTTTTATACCCTTTGACCCGCATGTTGACTCGACCCAGGGGAAGGATCCGCGTGTTTTATGAGAATGGGTTATTTGCCTTTTAAGTCCTTTCGCTTTTAATCGGTTATGCAATTAAGTTTTATTTTATTTTAATTTTGCGCAGTTTTAATTTGGCTCCTATTTAAACGCTGCGTTTAATAACTTGGGTAAATTTCACTTTTAATCCTCTTTAATTTACTCGCATTGTTTTTTAACCCTTTTCGATTTCACTTTTAATTTATTGCTTTTTAGCTCTCTAATTTTGTTCTGATTTCAATGCAGTCCCTTAATTGATTTATTTAATTATTCGTTTATTGATTTCTCTAATTATTCTTGTTTAATATTAAATATTATATACTTTAGATTGTTTTAGTTATTATTTAGTTCTCTTCATATGATATTTTCATTAATTTCTTTTTTATATATTCTCTTTATATACACATATAGTTTATATTAAATTATTTTTATATTATTGATTTCATATTATTTTATGTATTTTTTTATCTATTTATGTGTATATGTATATTTTTTAAATTTACTTATTTGTATAGTTTATTTCCTTTTAAGTTCCTATTTTATTATATATTTTTGTTTATTTCAAAACTTTTATACATTATCACCTTCATATATAAATTATTTATATTAGGTTTTTTATTCATATATTTTATGTAGATTAACCTATATTATTTTATATATATATATATTACTTTGATTTTCTCCTTACCTAATATTTTATTTAAAATCTATTTACCTTATTATTGCATGTATTAATTATTTTTATCTTTGTATTTTAATCTATTTTGAATTTTTGTATATACACTTTTGTACATATGATTTATCGTTGCATATTAATGATTTAAAACTGTTTTTCCCTCATGTTATTCATTTCCTTCATTATTTAGAATTAGTTACATTTGATTTGTGTTAATTTAATTGGTATTTCTTTTAAAATTTGTCTTATAATTCATCGGTTTTGAATGTTAATGTTGGTATTTGTATAATGTATAATGTATTGTCAATATATGTGCCCCAATTTAGTTTTTTTTGGTATTTTCATATGATTATTATTCATGCGTATAATATTATTGTCGTGTATTACTATTCATGCTTGTAATTACGTTTTATTTCCTGTTGTTGTATCATGATTCAAACTCCCACTTTTGCCTGATATTGATTATCTTTTATCCCCAAACGAATTAAATAAATATATTTTGAGCAGTTTTATAATCGCTTATCGGAAAGCTTATTAAAAATAAGGCAATATTTCGTGTTTGGAAATTCGAGAAATCGTGCCCTAACGTGTTGGGTTGCGATTTTCCATTTGACCAAATAACCAAGTATCCTTTTTAAATTTTGTCCATGTTTTCAAAAAAACAAGGCAATATTTCGTGTTTGGAAATCCGAGAGATCGTGCCCTAACATGCTGGGTTTCGGTTTTTCGTTTGACCAAATAACCTAATATCCTTTTAAGATTTCATTCGTGTTTTCTTCGCTTTAAATATAAGGCAATATCTTGTGTTTGGAAATCCGAGAAATCGTGCCCTAACGTGCTGGGTTTCGGTTTTTCCATATGACCAGACCCTCGAGTATCCTTTTAAAAAAAATTTTCTCAATGCATGAATTTTGGAAATCACGAGATGATCTTAATATCGTGGGTTTGAAATGTCATACCCTAACGTGTTGGGCGCGAGATTTCATTCCTTCGGAATAAGAGAATTTCAATCTCCACTTCAATTTTTTTTAAAAAAATCATCGTATTCTAAATCCTTTCAAATTCTCGACATTAGGATATTAATTAATCAATTTGGTACCAATTTTGGGCGTTGCAGGGTGCTAATCCTTCCTCGAACGTAACCGACTCCCGAACCTGTTTTCTTAGATTTCGTAGAACAAAATTATTGTTTTAATAAACCAAAATGTTTTATTAAAATAATCCATCTCAAGGTGATCCGATCACACCTCGAATAAAAGATTGGTGGCGACTCCCTGATTTTTAAAATCGATCTCGTTGTTTTTCAAACCCGAAAAAACTGGTTTCGACATATATGTCATATCTAATGTGCACATTCAACAACTATTTCATTTTCCATAATTCAACCCCAATTCATACCGCATATCAACCATATTAAGACAACTTATACACGTCCAAAATACCAAACACAAGCCAAGTAAGTGGCCATAATCACAACAAAACATATAGGCCAACATTAGCTAAAATAACCTATACATGCCATTATAACCAAACTTGAACCAACCAAAAGTACCGAGTGAGCCGATGGATAGTGTGGTATAGCTCCAACAAGCTTCCAACCCGAACGAGCTTCCGATTCACTATAAAACACGAAAAATAACACAAAGTAAGCATTTAAGCTTAGTAAGTTCGTATAACATAGAATTTAACTTACCATTTAGTCACAAATTAGGTAAGTAAACATAACGTTCCCAACTCAATTTGGCCAAATGCCTAAGCACATATTCACCGACATGTTAGCCATGTAAAACACATATAATAGCCAATAAACATGGATGAACATAACCATTAAGCAAGTTTCATATACATGTATCATCCATTTCATGTTTCAATATATCATGTAATATCATTTCCATGTATTTCATGTATATACCTGTAATATTTCGTATCGAACTCATATTGTCTCGTAACAGAACATTGCCCATTGAACCATTTAGAATATCGTTGGATACTTGGGATAGCTCATACATAGTGTGCTAAACAATCTGTCAATTCTTGTACATGTATGCTCATACGAGCTATGAATCGATATGCTCTTACGAGTTGTGAATCGGTAAGCTCATACGAGTTGAGAATCGATAAGCTCTCACAAGCTACAAATCAGTAAGCTCATACGAGCTATGGTGTGTCCGCAACACATGCAGGACTTCAACCAAATCGGTAACCCTAATGACATGTCATTTGTATCCTACGAGTTCCTAAGCTTCAAATGGGACTCGGTAATTGTCGTACATCATCGGATATGCGATCGATATTTATACATGGAAATTATACAAATCACATACATACAATTCAATTAAAACATATAAATACTCAATTTAATTACATTAACTTACCTCGACGAGTATACATAGATACGGAGGCGATTAATCCGAGATTTTCTCTTTGCCTCGATCTAAGTCCGTATGAGGTCTGACTGGATCTTTATGGATAAATTTAACTCAATTCAATATATTTCATATTCAATTTAGTCCAACACATATTTTTTGGAAAAATTACCATTTTACCCCAATACTTTTAATTTCTTTGCAATTTAGTCCCTAAGCTCGGAAAATAGAATTCATGCAATTTAACCTTTACCCAAGCCTAGCCGATTTTTATATATATTAGTAGCAGCCCATATATTTCATAAATTCACAAATTTACCATGAATTTATCACATTTTATAATTTAGCCCCTAATTGATAATTTCATCAAAACTTCATTTACAAAAGTTGTTTATCTAACAACAACCATTCATTTTTTATCATCAAACTTCAAAAATCATGTACATGCATCAATGGTAAAACCCTAATATTTTAACAGTTTCACAAATTAGTCCCCAAGCTAGCTAGATTAAGCTACAACGATCCCGAAAACGTAGAAATCATAAAAAAATGACAAAAATGCATACCTAACTGAAGAAACAAAGGTGGCCGAATGAAGCTTCATCCATGGCTTCCTTTTGTTTGAACATTCGGTTGAAGAAAGGAAAATAGAGATGAAAGCTTTAATTTGTTTTATTTATTTTATCATTAATTTACTTATTTACTATTTTACCATTAAAAACATTCATATTTACAGTAAATTCCAAGCCAACATCCTCCACTATCTCATTAATGAGCTAAATACCATATAAGGACCTCCACTTTAAAGTTCTATAGCTATTTAATACTTTTAGCTATTAGAACTCAACTTTGCACTTTACGCGATTTAGTCATTTTTATCAAATTAAATATGTAAACGGTAAAATTTCTTAACAAAATTTTTATACAGTACTTCTATCATGCTGTAGGTAATAGAATAATAATAAAATAAATTTTCTGACTTCAGATTTGTGGTCTCGAAACCACTGTTCCTATTTCACTGAAAACGAGCTATTACATTAAAAATAATTTTGAACGAAATAATGAATAAGTGAACTATGAGAGTATTTTCTAGTCAATAAGATACTAAAATTCAATTTTTTAAAATAAATTAGGGTTTTTTTACATAAATAATATAAAAAATAAATAATTACCCAAATGGAATAGGTTAAAAATTAAATACGAAAATAGGCAAAATACACTGTGCCTACCGATGTTGCCTGACACACCGATAGCAAACCCCTACTTTCCTCCCACCATTCGGCCATCATTACTTAAAAAAAAAATTTTTTTGGTGCCACCATTATGTCAGGCGACACCAGTATGTATTTTTGGAAAAATACCCAAAAAAATACGTGTATATCAGGGAATAAAAATATATTTTTAAATAGTATCATCGGTGTATCAAGGCATCACTGGTGAAAAAAAAACAAAATAAAGTTAAAAAAATAGCCCTAGGAAAAGAAGAATAGCTAAACTCAAAATCCACCTGCAAAACTATTTATTTCACCTCTTATAAGAAAATAAAAAAATAAAAAATAAAAGCTTTGGGTCTTCACTTTTTGTTGTTGAGAAGTTTTACTTCTCTTCTCTAATTTTCAAATGTTGAGAAAACTAAACATTCTCAAATATTGAGAGAAATAAAATGTTTTCAAAAATACAAAGAAGAAAGGTAGATAAAAATATAGAATAGTACAATTAGAAAGAGGCTTTCAAAACTTTTAAACTAAAAGCTGTTTCTTTTTATTTTGATCAAAAAATTAAAAGTAGTTTCAATTCCCTAAAAGATGAGGGGTCAATTTTATTAAATTAAAGGTGTTTTGCAATCTTATTTGCTTATACTTTTGAGCCAATTAATGTAGGAATTTCCTTGGAAATAAATGTAATTTCGGGTATTAAATTTTATTTGTATTTGGTTTGGTATTTTCGTAATTATTTAGAGGTAATAATTTTATTCCTATCAAGAGATCATATTTAATTTGATTTGGTATTTTTCATAATTATTGTCGTTTTTTTTTGCTGAGTCCCTTCCACGAGCCCTCTACGTCGTGGTATTACTTAGAAAAGGGAAAGAAAATAGGTAAGTTCGAAAGAACTTAGTAAGCTCCAAAAAAAAAAATACTCAACCTTTCCCAATCAGGTTTCATGAACGGAATGAACATATAAATAAATAATGATAAGCAAACAAAATTCACGTAAAAACAACTAGGTGTATACCCTCTTACATACAACAATGGTAGATAGTATCGTTTGGCGGACACTATCGTTTGGCGAACACAGTCCGCAACTACTTTCCTAGAGAACAGTTTCATTAACACCAACTAATACTTTACCTTGATGGACACAAATGCTACCAACTCATACCACTATCATCCCAGACATATTGGTTGACAGATATTATACACCACTGAGTATAACTCCCGCTTAATGGATGCCATACGCCAAGCACATAACAAACTAACAGATATGCTCCGTCCAAATCACATTAACAAGATTATGACATAACACTTATCATGCAATATTACCATGCAATGCAACTACATAATCAAACATTCCTTTTTGGCAGTCTCATTCCTCACTTCAAATATACATAACATGCATTACATGCAACAAGTCCAGATTCACATTGTCATAACATGCACATCGTGCAACATATTAGTGTTCACATTTTCTTACTCTTTTTCACACCCTTCCTTGTGCTAGCCTCAGATCCCATATTTACGCTTCAAAATCGATATCTCAATTCTTGTTATTTTGAACACATGCGTGTTCCCCTGTAAGGTTAGGGCGTTCTGTCATGGTTAACAATTAACATGCCCTACCGATGGCAAAACCCATATCGCCAGACTGGTTAACAAATAACATGCCCTACCAGTGACTCGACATATTCGCCATTCTGGTTAGCAACTAACATGGCCTATCAGTTATCTCTTATCCGTTAGTCTTGTTAGCAACTAACATGCTCTACCAGTGGCCTATTTTATCGGCCAATCTGGTTAACAACTAACATGCCCTACCAATAGCCCATCTCATCTGCCATTCTGGTTAGTAGCTGACATGCCCTACCAATGGACCATATCACTTTTCTAGATATTGAGCTTGGGCACCAAGGAATTCTTGTCTATTTCTTATCACTTACATGCACATGTAGATGGTTACATGCAATAGCTTACCACGTTTCAAAGAAGACAATTTTACCTGTATTCATAGCCTTTAACTATGATAACCCAGGAACTAACAGTATACAAGGACACGAAGGAGACTCACAAAAGAATCACACAAGCTGGATACTCACATAGATTGGAGACTCAAAGAAGGTTTCAAAGAAGCTGGTTATAACATGAAGTCTTCCGCTACACTCCACAGCCTTCTCTTGCTTCTCGGACACTCACATGTTCTTCTCCATTAAATAACTCCCCATTTCTCGGGATACAAGAGAAAAAAAAAACAAAACAAAAGGGAAACCCCCCACTTCACCATCCACGCCGTTATTTATAGCCCAAACAACCCTCACAAAAACCCTACACATGGCTAACAATTCAGAGATGATTCAACACCCCTTGGTGGCCAACATATCAATCTATAGACAATCCTATAGTAAACATCTTTTCACTCTAGTTGATTTCCAACTAGATCTTAGTAAGGAACAAACTAAGACTGAACAGTATACCCACGTGCCACAAGTAAGCATGGTAAACTATTTCACAATTGCGGTCTTACCCATCGTGCTCATAAAGAAAATTGTCAGGTCTATAATCCAGCAATCTATTACTGGCAAATTCATAGAGGACTAGATTGAAATGGGGGTTTGAAGTAGGAGTCCTTAAATGGTAATTAGACCATTATATTTTCCATGTTAAAAAATGGACATACATAGATAAAAATAACTAAAGTTTTAATGAAGGACATTTTAGTCATTTGGAATTAAAAAGGAATTAAAAGGGAAAAAGATGGCAAAATGTTGTCCATTTTCTTCATTAGGCCGAAATTTCAAAGGGGACACCATAGCTAGGGTTTCTTCAACTTATCAAGCTTATAGTAAGTGCATCTAAGCCCCATTTTTAATGTTCTTTACGTTTTTGGAGTCCCTGTAACTTGATTTAGCTTAATCTAACAATAATTTAACCCAAGGTTCATATTTGGAAAAAATACCCATAGGTGAAATGTGTTTATTTTGATATTTTATGATAGGATATGAAGTCTGAAATTATGTTAAACAACTTTTGCTAAGCGATTTTAAGTGAAAACGAGTAAAACAGCTTAATCGGTAAAAATACCTAATGTTCATAAGTACATGTTAGAGTGAGAATTTGATGTTGTCATAGAAGGGAAAAATGATCAACATGTCATAAAACATAAGAATAAGGGATAAAGTTTAATTTCCGAGCTTTGGGGCAAATGTGTAAATATGTAAAAGTTTAGGGGCAAAAATCATAATTTTGCCAAAGTTAGAGTCAAGGACTGTTTTAATAAATGTGAGTATTAAAATAAGCTAAAATTTCTGTTATAGATTAAGAGGAACGAAATCCGGAGTTAGACCGGGGAAAGAAAAAGATAGTGGACTAAATCAATATAGTTGATTGTATTTTGTTCCGAGGTAAGTTTGCGGTAAATAAATGCAATATTCTATTATTTTACATTTAATACTATTAAATTCCAGCATTTACATATTTATTCTGTAAATTTATCATTTAAAGACTTAAGTATGAATTGACGAAGAAGCAATCTCAGAAAGTCTCGGTTGAACCTTAGGAATGTGTAGAATACAAATGTCATGACATTAGGGTTTAAGGAAATCATGTAAGACCATGTCAAGACATGACATTAATAAGTTTCTATAAGGCAAAGATCCCATGTAAGAGCATGCCAAGGCATGGCATTGGTGAGTTCATAAGGCAAGGATACCACGTAAGACCATGTCAAGACATAACAATGGTAAGTTTCGAAAGGAAAGGTACTCGTGTATCCTTAGTATTCCAAGTGGTTCAACGGAAAATTCAAAGAGTATACCAAAGGAAAGGTAAGACAAGTACATGCTAAAAAGGTACAGGTAAGAATTCAAGACTTAAGCATATTGAGTTAAAGGCTTAAATGATCTTGAAAAGAAAAGAATAAGATAATTCATTAAGAATGTTGTTATTCATTTACATGCAAACTTACTAAGCTTTATGCTTACTCCCATTCCTTTCTCTCTTTTTACAGTATCGCAAGCCAACTCGAGGATAGCAAGGACGTCGGAGATCGTTTCACACTATCAAAGGATTATTTTGGTATTTTGTGACTCGAAACGTTTTAAGTTATGGCATGTATAGGGACTTAGCCATTTTGTGTGTATGTCCTTATGATATGGCTAAAGAATGGCTTGTAAATACTTGATAATGATTAGCCATTAAAATTGCTAATTAAGAACATGTTTTGGGTGCTATGTATGCCTAAATGATAGTTATTACAAAGAAATTATGAAAGAGTAAAAATTTGCAATGGAACAGTTTTTGGACAGCAGCAGTGACGTGATTTTGAAAAATCACTAAGGATAGTAGAAGTGAAATTAGGGTGTGAATGAGGTATAGAATTAAAGCTTATTGAGTCTATGTTTATATGAAAGAAACAGTGTAGGCAAAAGAATTGTATATTATGAGATAATTGATTTTTAGTGAACATGGGTCAGAACCGTCAGACAGTGTAACAGGGGAGACTTTAACTAATAAACTGTACTAATTGGCTACACAAAAAATTCTGGAAAAATTATACTAAGAATTTATATGAGTCTAGTTTCAAGGAAAATTTACGGATCTAAATTTCGAGTTTCGTAACTCGAGTTATAATCAATTTAGTGACTATGACGCAAATGGACAGTTTCATTATGAATAGGCAAATAAATTGTTTTGATTTGTTTAAGAAATCAGAAAATTTTTAATGTTTCCGGTTTGGTCCCAAACCGCTTCAATTGCATGTTTTAGGGCCTCGAAGGCCCTTTTTAGGAACATATAGGATGTATGTGAACGAATTAATTTTAAAAGCAAATTTTTATGCCCTGAACTGGTAAGTTAAGTCTGGTAATGCCTCGTGCTCGACTCTGGTGACGGTTTCGGGTAAGGGGTGTTACAGGTAAGAGGTACCATGCCCATGACTGAAGGAGTATGCAACCGTTGATTTTATTTTTTTGTGCTTCCGTTGTCCGACACATCTCTCAATACGATGTCGCCAATACAGTTGATCCCCAACTGAGTGGCCTAGCTTCATTTAAGTTAACTAGTTGTAGGAGTCACCTTCAATATACCCGATTTCGAGATTTATCTGGCATTAAAAGACCACCGATTAACCTCAATATGAATGCTCGCGCGAAATGTTGTCTTTCAACCGCACTAGAGGAGTTGTCGAGATATGAGAAATTGTCTTCTAACATTTTCATTTCTATCCGACTACCACTAAATTTGTCCAACACCTTACTTAATAGTTGGTAGTAAATTGCATTCCAATCGCCAATGCGCACTACCCTCGTAACGACCAACCTATCAATTGGTAAAACGAGTTGTAATGCTACACCCTTAAGTGTAATTGTACATTCACTGAACGAAAGATTGAAAGTGTCTCAGGTCTCCATATTTCTAGGACTCCAATTTAGTCCCCCTGAGCATACGAGACATGTTCAAGAATCCCACCTCTTGCAAGTGTTGTTCAATGACATGCGATGCCCTCACACTTAAATTGTGTTATATACGTCTTGATAATCCGATCTTCAGTTTGATTATATGAACATAAAAAATTAATAATATTAACAACTTAATAATTATATTAATTGACATAAAAAAATATAATAATATTTTCTTACCATTTGAAATTAGACGTCGGAAATGTATTTGTGGTTCAAATGAATAAGATGCATCAACATTTTTAATCTTATGAAAATAAAATAAAATCACAGAAATTACAAAATATAATATTGAGATAAGAAGAATTTTAGAGAAATTGAATGAAAAAATTTAGAATAAAATAGGATTAAGAGAATTAAGAGAATAGATGGATTGAGAGAATTGAGAGAAGATGATTAAAGGAAGAAAAAAGAAAACAAGTAAGGTATATATAGAAATGAAAACTGACCGTTGAAAAAAATAGTCGTTAAGAAAATTGGATTGTTGGATGATTACTATTGGGACAAAACTGCCTCTAGCATTAGAGGTTTTCAGTTGATGTGGCAACAGGACATTAAAAGCACATTTTCGTTTTCTCTCTCCAAAAATGACATATTTTCATAAATTTCAAGAAAAATGGCCTATAATCCTAATTTCGTTTCAAAACAAGCACATTTGCCTAATTACCCCATTAGGCATCTCTATAACAACCACCTACCAAGAATAACATTTCGCTATAACAACTAAGTTTCTAGAAGATTCAATTTTTTATGTTTTATTTTAACATTCTATAATAATTTTTTACATAGTCATGAAGTATATTCTTTATTAAATTAGTTTTCTATAAAAACATATGGTCTAAATTTTCAAAAAAAATTATAGTTATTTCATAAAAGTTATCTCATTTAAAGTATTATTTCAATAGAATGATTAAATTTCATGTGAAAAAGATTTATTAACCATATTTAAATAAATGAAAAATAATCTTCAATGAGTGAAACTAAAGACATCAATTTAAGCAATTATTAAGCTTTCTAATTAAATATTCTACCATGAATTTTAAACATTATAAATTTATAAATTGATTACTTGAATTTAATAACTCACGATAAATTAATTAATTAAATTAAATAACTCATATAGATTAATTGATCTTGTTAGATTTATAAACTTTATAATTAATCATATAAAAGAATGTAAAATAAAATATATATAAAAGTAATAATACATACCCTTGCTATGTCTTAATTTTGTTGATTTGATTATTACTTTCTCTCTTTCTATTTTTGAACATATTCTCTCTCTCTTTCTATTTTTGAACATATGTAAATATCAACCACCTCTCTATAATAGGCAAAATTTAAAGAGACAAATAAAACTATTATAACAAAATTTAAAGAGACAAATAAAACTATTATAAAGAAGATTAACGGTATAGGTTAGTTAAAATTAGTAAAAAAAAAGAATTTTTGAACACCTTTATTTGATTAAAGTGTGAAAAATTAAGAAATTGATTGTTTATAATTTTTTTTTCCAATTATATCTTTCTAATAAAATATTTTAGGTAAAAGATTAACCAAATACAAATGATATTTCACATTTTAAAGTAAACTTTCCTTTCCTTTTCCCTAATTCCCAAATTAGGGTAAATAAAAATTAAGCAATTTAAGAACATGATTCAGGGGCATTTAATGAAATTAACCCTTGAAAGAATCAAACATATAAGAGAAATGATTAAAAAGAATCCTATGCTAAGTACAAATCAATATAAAAATAGAAACCGTGTAACAATTATCATTAATAAAGAAAAAGTAGGTGACTAACTAAATGACAACTCTCATCCAATTAGCCCTTAAAACATATTAATTATTTTAAAATAAAAAATAAAAAAAAGGAAGAAATAGACAACATAAAAACAAATGGGAGTAAATTAAAAAGGGTCAAACTTGAACCTACAGAATCAATGTTTGGAATACTTATGTAAATAGGGGGAATTCACCTTGATGGATAAAAAGGTCATTCCTTCCATAGCTTCAAAGGTAATTTCTATTCACCAAGTCATTCAAGTTAGTTAAAAAAATCTACTTATGCATTCACGCCGAAACTAAAGCTCCCAACATTTGCAGTTATTTCACAAAAAAAAAAACAATGGGTACCTATCAATGTTCGAACTTTAAACCATTAAAAAGGAAAACCCTCATAGGGTACATTATCTGCTCCAACAAGAAGAATCAGGAAGCTGTTACAAAGTTGGAAATTGCAGAATTTTTTTTACCTACTTATAGTTCAAAACAATATCGTCATTGAGCTGCATGAAAAAGAACAATAACCTGTCAATGACTGAACCGAGAAGCTATTGCTGATATAGAAGATAAGGGACTTACGAATTTTGCAAGTTCTTTGGCTTTCTCGTCGTTAAAACCGAAAGTGGCCAAGATCTTGTGGCCTGCTGATTCTTTCTCTGACCAAATACCCAGAAGCAAGTACGTTGTGGTTATTTCCCCACTTTCACCTGCACACAATGATCTTAATTAAATATCAAGGAAAAACAATTCAAAGATATGAGATGATGGAATGATTGTAATAAGGAAAAACATATCCATATATATAATATTAATAACAACTTGCTCAGTTGATACCAAATCTCAAACATTTAGAAACATATAGGAAGGAGAAAGAAGCTGTTGAAGAATTGTGGAGGTTGGCACAGGTAAAACAAGCGGCTCTTGTAGCGATCTTACTGTGGCAGATAGATAATGTTTTAAAAATATGTACATCATGAACTTAATAAATATAATAAACGTCCCAGTCAAACATATTCTACAAAAGGATACACTAGTGAAAGTGCCATCACTAAATTTTAATATTAGAACAGTCAATCCTAAAAATCATAATTTGCTTTCTTTTGAGACTTAGATTCCACTAAACTGGTAAACAAGAACCATGGGTCATTTTTCTAGCTTGACAATTAATTTTTGCTACCTAGTAACTTCCTTAAAAAGAAACTGAAGATTTCATAGCGTTCTCCTCATTTCATCTGAAAATGTTAAAAATCATATTCATGACTGACCAACTGTCACCTAAGAAACCCAAGAAAAGAATTTCCACCCCCACATAATGACTAGTATTACATTTAGTTGTATGAGATTTGCAGATTCATACTTAAGTATTAGTTTTAATTTTCAAATAAGTAATATTCTAATCAATTCAAATATAATTCCCTTTTAAACCAATTCCCTCTCAAGGTAGAAAAAATAAACCCCTATATGAATTAGATCAACTCCACCACAATATTTATCATGTTACACCATGTTTTCATCTGTCCCTACACATAAAACAACCAACTCAACCACTGTCTAAACTTTTGTATGACATGAACCAAATGGAGAATCAGAAAAATTTTCTTTTACCTGACTTTAGCTTTTCATCAACAGCCCAGTCAAGGACCTTCTGAGCTTGTTCAGTTAATGGGGGATGTTCAGGACTGAAAAAATACATATCTGACTTTCCAAGTAAGTTCACTGTTTCCTCTCGCACTTTGAAAAGTGTAATTCCATTAGCCCTTAAAAATTTTGCAGCATGGCTTGTTCCTTTAGATGAAAAAGAGGAATTACAAACGTACAATTCAAACATTCAAAAATTTTTCTAACATCAAAGAGATTGAAAAGGAGACAGTATGACTTCATTTCATGAAATCATCTTCTAGGTTAACAGAAAAGATACGTTCATTGTTTGCTCAAGTTCAAATATCTTTTCCCTTCTCTCCTAATGGAGGTAAGAAGGTGGGCTTATACAGCTTTAATCAGAACATCAAAGTTAACATGTCAAAACAGAAGATTTCACACTTCTTACATGAATATTCTGATTCACTAAATCACCTACTTATTTATATAGAATTAGAAGATTCAGCTTCACAATGCATAAGCGAGGACCCCAAACAATTAAAAGTAAATGCAGCAGCAAAAGCCTGAAATTGATGGTTTCATTTATTTGACACCATTGCTAATTGAATCGTGGAAGCAATTGCTAAAATTATTCAAAATAGAGTCCACCTACTTTTCAAAAAGAGTAAATCACCATTTGAACTATGTAAATTCTTATGGGAATCAATTACAAACAGGGCTGCTACAAAGTAACACTTGTTCACCACAATTCTCTAAACAAAAACAGGTGTTTCATAGAAGTCCATAAGAAATCTTTCTAAAATACATTTCCAAGTGTGTTATATGATGGTGCAACAGCAATTAGTGAACAAAAATGGCAAAGAAATACTAACCCTCGACCAGAATTCCCATAAGAAGTGCTTCTGTTCCGGTATTCGGATACTTAAGCTTCCTTGCTTCCAATTCCGCCATTGCAAAGGACTTTATTGATCTTGCCGACCATCTAACCACCACAATGACCCAATTCCAAGTAATTACTCACAAACAGAACCCCGACCATCAATGTACAATAGACTATAGAGTTTCACATAAATCCTCAAACATACGCTATAATTACATGCATAATATGTAAACATACGCAAACCCGCATAGTATATTTGATAGTATTAACTCACATTGGGGATTTCTCGGAAGTCGCCCTCTCCGGTTTCCTGCAAAATAAAACCCATAAGAAAAGAAGTTCTCAAATAATAAGTAAATCTATAAGTTAAAAAAGTAAAATTGCAGAAAATTTTGGTTTAAACGTCAAACTTACGCGGTTGGGAGGCTAAGTGAGACGGTAGCGGTGGTTGAAGAATGGTGTTTGGTGACGAAACAGCTCAAATTGGAGGGTCTAAGTAAAAGGCGAGTGCCATAGAGAGAGGTCAAAGGAAGAGCGAGACGATAACCGCGGCGTTTAGAGGGAAGAGAAAGGGAAGTGGAAATTGCAATGGGGAGAGACGAAATTCTGTGGGTAGCCATTGAAAAGGGGAGAGATGAGATTATATTCTGAGGTGAAATGGAAATGAAAATGGGTTTACAAATTCATGGCTATTTGGATTGGAAATTTGGAATGGCGCGTCGAATTATATATTATCTATCGGCGCGAGGGTTCACTTTCTCGCTCGGAGCGGATAGCCAGAGAGCCGTGGAATTCGACGTTATGTTTGGATATTTGTCTTTCTAACTCTTAATTAAAACAAGGAAAGTGTTTTAAGGGTTTGCCGGGCTAAATTAGAAAAAAAATTGCAGATTTTAAAAATTAATTAGGGATTTAAGTTTTTTTTCTTCTAAATTTAGGAGGATGGTTTGGAAAGGGGACAAATTTATTCCAAAATGACGAATTTTTTAATTAGTTCTTTAGGCTGTTTTTTTAATTTAGAATATGTATATTTTTTAGAAGAGAGAAAGGGAAGGTGCGTTCAGCTGTATGCGCTTTATGGCCGGGTAAAAGGAAAGCTCGCCCAGTTAGGCGCGCTTTCCCTTTCTCTCTCCTAAAAACTCTAACTATTTTTATTTTTTTAGAATTAGGGTTTAATACTTTACGTGTATTCTAATATTTAAGGTTTTGGGAGGATTTAGGATTTTAATTGAAACTGTAAAAGTTCATAGGTAGATTTGAGGGGTCGGGAATGTGATAACATGTCTTAGAACACATGCATTTCATATGTCATGGCGGGATAAGACCATTACCTTAGAAACTCATCGTGGGGAAATCTGGTTTCGGGGTAATAATGTTTGATATGATCAGGGGTCAAAGTCTAGGTGGAGGTCCCAGTCGGCGACTGTGATGCGGTAATAAGATTCAGGGTAATAAGCTTTTTGGATACCCACAAACGATGCCTCATATATACCATACATAAGATTGAAGTCATAATCATATGAAAAAAAACTCTGGGGACTTCTGGTGTAAATAATGTAATTTTTTTCTCTATTTCCAAGCAGTCAGTATCTTTTACATTTCATTTTTATCCAAAGACTAACACCGAGGTGGACATACGAGTGCTCTCAAGTGAAGAGCGAATGTTCTAGCATAGTCGAGGTCAAACTCGGGTCGGCACGATAGTGGTTGTAGTTATTAATGACTTGTTTAATTAAGACAACCGTTGCCACCCCGAAAGGAGCATCGCCTTTATGTTGGAAAAAACCAGGTTAGAAAAACACAGTGAAAAATAAATTTAGGGAAAATAGAGTTTTAAAATATTTTCAAAACAAATCTTGATTATGATATCTAAAGTAATAAACACTTAATCAAAATTATACCTTTTTTATTCGTCTAGGATGAGCGCTTCAACCGAATAGTCTTCTCCACTATCCTCAAGCTCACATCTGCTGAGTGTAGGTTCACTTCGAATCGGGAATTTTTTTCACAAAAATTACCAATAGGTTAATTTCACAATTTCTCTAAAATTTTGGGTCAACTTGTAAATCAGAAAAATATCTTTATAATTTTCTGAAATAATCTCTTCAAAGAATTTTCTCTCTACAACTTTCTCTTAAATTCAAGTGTGTGTAAAATAATGACCCAAGGCTCTCTTTATATAATGAGAGTTTAGAGAGTTCAACTATGATTAAACTTACTCATTTTAATATTAAATTAATATAATATTTATCAAGATAAATATTAAATTAAATTTAATATTATATCTTATTAAAATAATAAAATGTTTATCTACAAGATAAAAATTAAATTAAATTAAATATTAGGATAATCACTTTAATATTAAATTAATAAAATACTATTAAGATAATTATTAAATTAAATTATATATTAAACTATTAAAATAATATTATTTTTGTAGTAGTTAATCTAAAATCAAATTCTCTGGTAGAGTCCTAGTAAGAGTGTAACTCTTCCACTGTTCAACCACCGAAGACCAACCACCGCCGGCCATGAAAGGTCGCCTGAGTTCCACAAGGGTAAGGAACAACATGTATATTCGGGAGATGAACAGTCAACAAATATTATGCGGGTACTATAGAAACCTAGGACATATGAAGACAACATGTTCTCTGTACAGATATACATTGAAGCCTCAACGTTGATAGGATTATTTTCTTCCAAATATTATTGTGGATGCAATGCTTCTTATATTCAGGAAATTAAAATTTGCTATGTATTGTTAACTTACGCATGACTCACGTTATATAGAAACAAAGACAAATGTAATGTTCGAATGAAACAGTTTATTTATTTATTTACTTTTGTATATATTTACATTGCAATATTAAGAACAACAAAAATACATTAACCGTGTCGTCGGGGAGAATGTATATTGCAAGACGGTGGATAATGGTTGCATGGAGGATTTCTACGTACATCTGGAGGGGCGGGCCTGTAGACTTCATCCTCAGCGTCATCACCGTTGGAACTCCCACCTACCAATGCCCCCTGGCTATAACAGCCCGAATTTTGGCCTAGGTGGAACAGTGGTTTCGGAACCACTAATCTGAGGCCAGAGAAATTATTTTTAATATTATTTTATGTGTTATAACATGATTATATGAGTGCATGAAAATTTTGGTGAAATAATTTTAGCAATTTTGTGCTTAATTTAAAAAAAAAGGGACTAAATCGCATAAAAGGTAAAATTTGTGTTCTACTAATTAGAGGTGTCATATAGCTAGAGAACCTTAAATTAGAGGTTCTTAATGTGGAAATAGGCCTTTAAGAGAGTGATGGTCAGCCATAGAGACAAGGAAAAGAAATTGTCAAAGGTTAGGTGAGGTTTTGGTGACAAAATTGACTAGAAATAAAATAAAATAAAGAGAAAAAGATATCATCTTTCATCTTCCTCCTATCCACCGAAAATATCAGCAAAAATAAGGGTTTTGGAAGCTTGAAATTTCAGCAACTCTTCACCCTTGCAAGTAAGTGATTTTGATGGTCATTCTGTATTTTTGTGACCCTTGTAGCTTAAGCTAACTAATGGAGGGACTATTTTGCAAAATGGTTGAGAGTATAGGGTCTTTCCATGAGAGTATTTATATTTTTTGTTGGAATTTTATGGAATAAAATGAATCTTGGTTGTTAAATGAACAACTTTTGTGAAAAGGGTTTTCATGAAAACACCAAAAAGGACCATTTTGTGAAGTTTATAAAATAGGTTGTAAATGTGTGAAATAATTAAAAATTGTGAGTTGCTATAAGAGTAATAAAGGTTCGGCTAGGCTTGTTAAAGGAGGAAATTTGATTAAAATTGTTTTACGAGCCTAAGGGCAAAATCTTAATTATGTGAAAGTCTAAGGGCAAAACGGTAATTTTTCCAAAGTAGGGATTCTGGAATGTCTTGATTTATTTGGTGATTAAATAAGTAAATTGTGTCATTATAAATCAAGAAAAATGAAACTCGAACCTAGACCGGGGGAAGACTAAGCTAGTAGAGTAATTCAATCTAGTCGTCCACTTTTTGTATACCAATGTAAGTTGTACGTAAATAATACAACGTTATTGTTATTATGTATTGAATAATTAATATGGCATAAGGTGATTGATTATCGTTGTGAATATGCATGATGAGAATTGATGTAGTAAAAACTCCTAGTTGAACCTTAGGAATAGATTGGATATCCATACCATGACATTTGGGTGATATGTGTGCTAGTGTAAGACCATGTTTGGGACATGACATTGGCCACATTATGAGAGCCAGTGTAAGATCATGTATGGGACATGGGCATTGAGACGAGAGCTAGTGTAAGACCATGTCTGGGACATGGCACCGACCTCGACATGTAAGCCAGTGTAAGACCATGTTTGGGACATGGCATCGGTATTTTACCCTCTTGTGTGAGGCTTATCGGATATCCTTTAGTATTCCAAATGGTTTCTCGGGTTATTTAAAGCTTATGATAAAGATATGAAATGATATAATTATATTGTGAGTGGTACAGGTTCTTACTCGAAACTCATGAGATATGAGCTTAGTTATGATGCCTTAATGGTAAGGATGAAATTGAGTAAGTTCTTTCTATGAGAATGATTTCGAGACGATCTTGTAATCTTTGGCTTATGCTTGTGAAATATTGATAACCTTGTGATTAGTGATCTACATTCATGATGAATGGATACATGATAAGATTTGATAATGATCATGTGATGGGTTTATGAACCAAAATTGAATTATGATATAGTTCGGTTTATTTATTTAAATTTTTGTTTCATTGGATATGAGAGAAAGGAAAGACAAGCATAATTGCCGAATAAAGTCACTATGAGAATATAGTATGATACGAGCTTTGAAAAATGAAAGGTGGTTAAACCATATGTTCAAATTATGATTACTCATAAATGATATGTATGTGATTAAAAGGACAAAAATAACTTGTTAAATAATGTGATAAGTTATAATGGAGAGACTATGGTGGTTAGGCTAATGCCAAGGCGCGTAAATGGTATTTATAAGATAAAAGAGTAAGCATTATGAATGATTAAGTGGGAATTATGAGATTAAATGCAAATTGTATTATAATATCTTTATGGTTGGGTAAAATAATTGAATGTCAATAGTTGTATATCATTTGCATATGAACTTACTAAGCTTTATTGCTTACTCCCCTCCCTTTCCTATCTCTTATAGGTTAATTTAGCTAGCTCGGGTTAGAGATCGTCGGAGATGCTATCACACTATCAAGCTGTCACTTTGGGTATAAATATTCAAGCCTTCATGAGATATGGCATGTATAGGGACCTTGTCTTTTGATTAATTAAGTCATTGTTAATATAGCCAAATGTGTTGGCCTAAAATGGGTTATGGTTCAATTTGAACATAGCCACGAATGATGGCTTATGTTGATTATATGTTTATGTATGCGTTAATACCCTCTTGTGAATGTGAAGCTAGTATGGTTATCATGAGCTAAATGTGATGATTAAGTATGACAAATGATGATATGAAAATGTCATGTGATGTTGTGTGAATGTGTGCAAGTGAGGGTGGCAAAATGGCTTGGAAAATAGCCTTGTATTTGTCCACACGGGTAGACACACGGGCGTGTGTCTAGACTGTGTGTGACCCATGGTCTGCCCCCATGGGCGTGTGATCTGGCCGTCTGTCCCCTGCACCCTAATTAATGCAAAACAGAATGCCCAATAGTAAACACAAGGGTAGAGACACAGCCGTGTGTCTTAGCTGTGTGAAAGACACAGCCTAAGGACACAGGCGTGTGCCTTGGTCATGTGACCTTACTGGGTTGATGACGTCAGAAACAGAATGTCATGGTTTTTGCACACGGGCAGAGACACGGGCATGTGCTAGACCGTGTGAAAACCCCTATAGGTTCGAATTGAAAATAAATCCACACGGCTAGGGACATGGGAGTGTGTGATCACACGGTCTGCCCACAAGGGCGTGTCTCTTGCCACACGGGCGTGTGCCCCTATTTTTAGTGAAATTTTCCAAAGTTTTCTAAAGTGCCTGGTTTAGTATCGAACCATTTCTAAAGTATGTTTTGGGCCTCGTAGGCTTATATTAGGGACTTTAAGATGAAGTTTGAAAAGTTTTAAATTTGAACGAAATTTCATAACCCGGAAACGTTTGTATGCATGTTATTAAGTTAGGTAACGCCTCGTACCTTGTTCCGGCATAAGATACAGGTAAGGGGTGTTACATTTAGTGGTATCACAGCTATGGTTTAGTCGATTCTCGGACTAACCTAGAGTATGTGAGTCTAGCTATACATTCCATATTACTACTCGTGATAGTGTGATGCCTCCCGGCTTTAACGAAATTATTTTGTTAAGACAGAGACGACTTTCGACCGAGCTATTTAAGATAATGCCGAAAATGGTATTGAGATGATTGAAATATGCTTATGATGTGTTGAAATTTGGAAAGGTATGAATAGAAATTATGATATGCATGTGTTAATGTACGAAATGAGATAACCATAAGTTGAGAAATGTGAAAAAGTGAAATGAAACGAAAGTTTAGGTTGTGATAAGCTCACCCATGTATGTTAGTATTCATATGATATTATGTACCCAACCTATTTGATTAAGTGAATAAGATAAGTAAACTTACCCAATGGACAGAATATGTGTGTATGTACACTTGTTTGAATAATGTATAATCAGTATGTCCACATAGTGGAACTCATGTTTAATTGTTGAATTAGAGAATATATAATGTTTTGTTTTATGACTCTGTTATGAAATCACAAATATTATAATAGTATGAAAATTGAACTGGAAGATCAAATTAAGTAGAATGCAGGAGATGAGTACGATCGTTCAATGATGAATTGACGGATAAGACCATGGTTGGACCATGGCAGTACATGTGATCCCATGTAAGACCATGTTTGGGACACGACATTGGCATCGATATGTGACCCCATGTAAGACCATGTCTGGGACATGGCATTGGCATCGATATGAGACTTCGTGTAAGACCATAGTTGGACTATGGCATCGTGACAACATGTAAGACCATAGCTGGGCTATGACATTGTGATTTGAGTAAGACCATAGTTGGAATATGGCATCAAGTAAACGACGTACTCAAACCGTAAGACGTTCTCTAATTTGACAAGTGATGGTAAGTGAAATTGGAGTTAGATGCTGGGTATTTAATTAGATATTAATATTGAGCTTGAGTAAGTAAATTCACTGTTTGAAATTTATGGATGACAAAAAACATTTGTAACATGAATAAATGTGAAAATTCGCTTGGAGTGAGTGATGTGATTATGATGATATTACATTATTGATGAATGCTAAGTCATATGTGTGTATTCATGAGAGTCAAGTTAGAGGCTTTACGACCTCACCCCTTACCAGTGTTTCCCTATGACAAAATTTTATGAGAATTGAGTTGAATAAGTTCATAAGTGTGAAACTAAAGAGTTCAGAGATGAAATAATTAGTAATGTATGCAGAGATGAGAATAGTTTGGTAAGTGAAAACAACTTTAGAAGAAAAATCAGAATGTTTTAAAGATTACACAGATTATGTAATGTCACGAACAAAAAAGAAGCTAGTCTCGGCTATTCGACTCAATTGAGTATGAAGTCTAAAGTATGTATTTACAGAAATTCTCCCGAATTGATGTTCATTAGCGAATGGAATAATATGGGGTTTATGATGATAAAATTGGTCAGAGAAATGATATTTGAGTTGTAAAGATGTCTGCGTGTGACAGTTATAGTTGAATGAACTACGACGACCTCTTTGGGGTATTCTATGTAATTGTTATCCTTAGAGATATATGTGATTGTTTGTTTCTGATGAAATTCCTATTGTGTGAGAATGTTAGATAACTCTAATACTAGATGAAAGCACTGATGGTCTGTTGGATTTATGATTGGTATTGCCTCATCTATTTGGGATTCTATCCTAAAATGTTGGAATGAAGTCGGTGGTAAAATTTATGTGAGACTATTCATCTATTTCTATTGGATGTTGTTCTGTCTTGTATATAAATATTTGGAAAGTGTATTAACTCTGTTAAGATGGAATTCCAGAGTCGGTAAGTATTGTTTTTCTTCTAGTTTTCTCTGAGAAATTATCTGGATCTTCAGTATTATTTTCTTATGAGTTATGTTCTCAGACTTCCAGTATGGTATCGTAATTGGGTTTTCTTATCACCCTTATTGTGTAAATTATCGAACATGACTCATCTTTAAAGTATGTTCTTTGGTCTGTAATGGCCATGTTTAGTATGATTGTGTTTTTGGATTTGATAATAGGAATGTGGTGATTTTGGTATCAGGGTTTCTCTAATTTTCGTGGAAGAAATTGATATTGGCAAGGGTATAAATGGTAAGAAAACAAGCTTAAATTATATAGCAGTTTTCTTTCCTCAGGTAAGTTTGATTAAAATTAATGAGTTCAATCAGGATATTTGTTTCCTCGAACTAATATGGTTGCAAGATCTTTGATTGGTATGTTAAGAGAATTCTAAAAAGGATTGTCTGTTTAAATTGATTTCTTAACATGAAGAAAAGAGTATCCTGATATGTTATTATTCGATAGTTGAAAGCAACGTAGTGGTTTTTATCAGAGTAAGCTGATTTGAGTTGTATGTAATTGAGCATGTCCTTCAGTTAAGAGAATAAATTCTGTGCATTCAGGAGTATATCGATGTATAGTCTGAATGAAGAATTGATATTTTAGAAAGTATGATACAGAGGTATGCCTATTAAATTATTCTAGTTGAATAATGTTATTACGAGTTAAAGCTGTACCGATTGATAAAGTCATCATAATTATGAAAGTTTGAGTGATTTGTGCATGTTAACAAAGTTAGAAACAGTTCAAAGTATTATTAATCAAAACACTAGTTCTGAGTTCAGCCTAAATCGAGAAAAGAATTGACGACTTTTTAGTGATGTACTATTGAGCAGATTAGAATATGTTTTAATACAAAAGTGTGAAACGATGGTTTGTATGTTCAGACGATTAAAGTCACACTAAAAAGAACGGTTCGACTGGTGAATTAAAGACGACCACTGTTATGTCGGTATTGTGAATTCGATGGTATAGTGTGTTCAACGGAAAATGTCATGTGTTTCCTAGTTCTAATGGTAATGTTACAGAAAAAGATCTGAACTTTAAGACATTGTCAATCGATTTAGATATTGAAAGATTTCGAGAAATTATCAATTTACCTTTGGGAAAGAATAAGTATGGTTACAGATGCTTGAATGGAAATTTGTTTATTTTGTGAGAGTTGGACACATGATTAACTTTATTTGATGATGGCCTAATTCTAGCTATATTAATGCTAAAGCGAAGTTTTCTTTGCAAAATTGAGAAGTTTAGAAATGTGATAGTGAATAGTAATCTAAATGAGATCAGAATGAGTTTACTTCTGATGCCAAAATTTAGGTCGGATATGATTCTTGTTATTATTGTTAAATTGAGATAGAGTTTGCGTATTGATGAATTAGGGACCTATGTAGAAATTTTTATACGAAGTTCACAGTAATGGCTTGTTTGTTCATCCAGAGAGTGATGAAATGTGAAGTCATATGAAGTTGATGTTCTGGTAATTGCGTATGTTACATGTTATATGTGAATTTGTGTTCAAATGTCGATTTGTCGACAGGTAAAAGCTGAATTTCAAGAGTATTCAGGATTATTATAGTCGGTGATGATTCTAGGATGAAAATGAGATAAAAATACTACAGATTTTGAATCGGGATTGTCATAATCCCCGATAAGGAAGATGTTATTTGGATTGTGGTTAATTGTTTGGCAAAGATCCGTATGATCATTTCAATACGTACAGAGTTCTTATTTGATATATCAACTAAACTCTGTGTTCCTAAGAGAGCAAGATGTTTCTGAGATTATACGATTGAGAGGGGTGCCAGTTCTATTATGCCGGATAGAGATCCGTAGGTTATATCGCAATTATGGGATATGTAACATCCTAGATTAGGGGTTATGCATTCATGCATAATTCATGAGATAGTGGGCTCAGTGGGTGTGTTGGATGTGTTCTGAGGAGTTCTAGGAACCCTAAGGTGTATGGAAATTTATGGAAATATATGGAAATGTATGGAAATGTATGGAAAAGTATGGAAATGTAAGGAAATGTAAGGAAATGCTTTGGAAATGTTAAGTTTAAAAGAGGAAAGTGAACATTTTTGGAAACTAGGGGATGTAAGGAAATGATGTGGAAATGATTCAAAAGAGGAAAGTAAACATTTTTGGAAACTTGGAAATGTAACGAAATGTCAAGTTTAAAGAGCCAAACGAAAATTTTTGGAAACTTGGAAATGTAAAGAAATGTCAAGTTTTAAGGCTTAAAAAGAGAAAACTAAGGCAAGGTGGCCTTAAGAAAAATAATAGGAGGACTTTGACACACAAACAGGCTTGGAAAAGTGGCCTGGAGATACCACTTAAGGCCCAGGTAAGTGACGCCACCTACATGAGCAAGTGGGCCTGAGTTCGAGTCACATGGGAAACAAATAAAAGAAATTTTATTTTGCTTCTAGAAGAAGTAAGGTGGACGGCACAAGCTATTTAAAAAGGAAGAGTTTTATTCCCTTTAAATTTCGGCAATTAATGGGATAAATAAGGGATTCAAATTGGATTATTTTTTTTTGAAAAGATAATAGATGGATAAATATGGATTTATCCCTTTTATTTTGATAGATAAGGAAGAGATAAAAGAGATTTATTATTAGTATTATTTTTATTAAGAGATAAGAGATAATAAATGATATTTCTTTAATTATTTTAAATTAAAGAGATAAAGCTATCAAATAAAGAAGAGTGGTGGCCAAGTAAGGGACTCTAGCCTAGTAAATTTGGCTATAAAAGGAAAAGAGAGGCCATTCATTCATTCACTTTTCCTTTGCCGAATTTCTTAAGCAAATTCTCTTCTCTCTGCCGAATTCTCTCTGTCATTGTTCTTATTTCTCTTTTCAATTCTTCACAAAGCCGAAAGCAGAATCCCCCTAGTCTTGCCGAATTTTCCTAAGTTTTATATCTTCCTCTTCTTTCTTTGAAAAACCAAAAATCCTCTACTGTTCATCAAGAAGCCGAAATTTTAATCCACATCAAGGCCATAGCCGAATATTGTTAAAGGCTCAAGCAAGGATTGTCGATTCCTAAAGTAAGGAGATCTTTCGGGATTTACTAAGTGTCGACTATAAAGAAGGAGAAGTTCTTTTCCCGAAGGTACACCATAAGCCGCGTGTTCCCTAGTTATTCGGTGAATTTCGGGATTTAAGAATCTAAGGTAAGTCATATTTAACATACGACTAAGGGTTATTTGTTGTGAATAAATGTTAGAAATTGATCTAACATGTAGTTATAGGGATTTCGACAGAGGGATACAAGGATTTCGGGATTTGAGAATTTCAAGGTAAGTTTTAAGAATACTAATCCTACTAGGATTTGGATTTATGGCCGAATGGCTTTTTATTAAAGTAGTAAGTGATTAATCAAATGTAGGAATTTGAGATCTAAGGCAGTAGATCAGATTTCGGGATTTCAAGGAATTCGTTAAGCAAATCAGGTGTGTACCCTACCCTAAGTTTTGATAGGTTCATGGCTATGTTTAAATTAAATGTATTATTAAGAATGTGTGTACTCCACACTATTTCATAATACGTTTTATGGCTGTGTTAAATAATATATGTGATATTAAGAATATGAAAGTGGCTAAGGTACCATGATATGGTACTAAGTACTCAGGTACATTTCCTACTTTTACTAGGAATATGAAAAATGTTATTCGTAACATGAGAATATGATAAGAATGTGAACTTGGGCATGTAATTGCATAATATGTTATGGGCATATGGGTTTGTTTAAAAGGGGAAGTGAAAAGTGGTGACCTAAGACCGCAGTAATCTGAAAGTGGTGACCTAAGACCACAGTAATCTGGAAGTGGTGACCTAAGACCACGAATGCAGTGACCTAAGACCGCAATTTGGAGTGTAGCGGAAGGAGGGTCGACTTAGTAGTCCCCACGGTGTGACTGGCAGGTATGGGGGTGTGTAGCGGATGGACAATTAGGTTTGGGTTTGGGAATGCATCATTAACTGTATTCTATGATTTGAATGTGTATCATTTGTATGCCTGATTCTATTATGACTTAGTGTTGTGTACACATTGAGTCTGTTGACTCACCCCGTTGGGGAATAATTTTTCAAGTGATGAGCAGTAATGGACCGGGTCGGCAGGAGCTTAAAGGTGGCCATGCATAGCAAGAAATTTATGATTTGGACTTTCAATTTATTTTAAGTATTTTAAGTTTTACTTTGGGATCATTGATATAATAAGGCCATTGTAGTTGGACTATTTTATTTTTCTTTTCCTTATTTATTATGTCACGAATTTTTATCAAGCAAAGTTTAAGTAAATTTATTTTAAAACAAAGCCTAAACATTTTGTCACCTAAAGTAAAGGATTTTAATAATAAAATAAACTCGTTTTCAACTCAAGCCCAACCCAAACAATATTTTTTTAAAAATCACACAAGTTTTTCCTAAGTAACAAAAGAATTTTGAACCGGTTTACTTGAGGAACATACCAAATCTGGTCAAAGCTCGTGGGCCGGGTTTGGGGTGTTTCAGTTTGGTATCAGAGCCCAGTTTTAAACCCTCGGCCTGGGGTTTAAGGCCCAAAATGTTTTCAAATTGAGCCCAAATGAGTTTTTGAAGATAAGCAGGTTTTTCTGGCATGGCACCCAAGTCTCCGACCCGCAGTCCACCAGGTAAGTACCCCTAACCTTTGGGTGATTTATATTGTGATCTGTAGAAGGGTAGAAATAGAATGGAACGTAGATTAGTATGACATGTACTTGAACTATAAGGCTAGCTTACCCCAACAGCTATATAAGACTTAAATGCTTAATTAAACAAACCTGTGTCTAAGCCGCCGAGTTAGGGTGTGGCAACCATTGTGCGCATGTCTAGGATTGGTATTCGGTGGGAGCTTGGTATTTAAGCAGTCCGCGTGACTCACCTCCTCTCCACTCGAATCCTACCTGGTGCGTAGCTTCGGTTCACCCTAACCAAGAGGACTTATTCATGGGCTAAACCTTTAACTAAAACCCGAAAGGGAATTAGCCGTGTTTCCAAAAAAACCCTAGTTTTAAAACTCTTAAATTACCCTTTGATTTATAAAAGCTATTCCATGAAATTTTTCTGAAATATTTCTTGATTTATGAAAATTTCTAAAATACCCCTATTTGCAAAATTACTAAATTGCCCTTGAGTGTTAAAATTACCATATTACCCCGACTTCAATAAAAATTTTCTTATTTTGTAAAAGTATCCAACAACCCTATTTTGTGAAAGTCCAAAATACCCTGATTTGGAAAATTACGAAATTACCCCTGGTTTACCCCAATTACCAAAATGACCCTGATTTTCAAAATTTCTGCAGCATCACCGATTTGGAAAACAAATTCTCAAAAAGAACCCTCAAGTTTTGCAAATTTTGAAATACCCTTGATTTATTAAGATTTATAAATTTACCCTGGTTTATTACCGAAATACCCCTGTAATTTCAAAATTTCTGAAATACCCCCGGGATTTCAAAAATTACCAAAATACCCTTATTGACAAAATCACCAAGGAACCTTATTTTGACAAATTACGAAAATACCCCTGTAGGACAAATTACGAAAATACCCCTGGGTAGTGGAAAAACAACAACAATGAAAACTACAACATTTCTCTGAATGAACGAAGTTCATAATTGATTGATGGATGTATGGATGTAAAGACTGTGTGCATGTATGAATACGAAAGAACCACTCCTAAAACGCTTTTCATAAAACTTCTTCGCGGGTAATAAGTGAAACAAGGACTAATTCATAAAACTTTTTAGTCAAATCGCGACGTTAGAAATAAGTTCTAGGGGACGTGAACTTAGAGATTGTGCCTAGAAAGTATGATGGTTCTGTTAATATCAGAGTGCGCAGCGTAAGCATAGTGCGGTGAGAAGGATTGTACGACTGTTAATAAGTAATTTCGAGGACGAAATTATTTTAAGGAGGGTAGAACTGTAACATCCTAGATTAGGGGTTATGCGTTCGTGCGTAATTCATGAGATAGTGGGCTCAGTGGGTGTGTTGGATGTGTTCTGAGGAGTTCTAGGAACCCTAAGGTGTATGGAAATGTATGGAAATATATGGAACTGTATGGAAATGTATGGAAAAGTATGGAAATGTAAGGAAATGTATGGAAATGTATGGAAATGTATGGAAATGTATGGAAATGTGTGGAAATGTATGGAAATGTAAGGCAATGTATGGAAATGTAAGGAAATGTAAGGAAATGCTTTGGAAATGTTAAGTTTAAAAGAGGAAAGTGAACATTTTTGGAAACTAGGGGATGTAAGGAAATGATGTGGAAATGATTCAAAAGAGGAAAGTAAACATTTTTGGAAACTTGGAAATGTAACGAAATGTCAAGTTTAAAGAGCCAAACGAAAATTTTTGGAAACTTGGAAATGTAAAGAAATGTCAAGTTTTAAGGCTTAAAAAGAGAAAACTAAGGCAAGGTGGCCTTAAGAAAAATAATAGGAGGACTTTGACACACAAACAGGCTTGGAAAAGTGGCCTGGAGATACCACTTAAGGCCCAGGTAAGTGACGCCACCTACATGAGCAAGTGGGCCTGAGTTCGAGTCACATGGGAAACAAATAAAAGAAATTTTATTTTGCTTCCAGAAGAAGTGAGGTGGACGGCACAAGCTATTTAAAAAGGAAGAGTTTTACTCCCTTTAAATTTCGACAATTAATGGGATAAATAAGGGATTTAAATTGGATTATTTTTTTTGAAGAGATAATAGATGGATAAATATGGATTTATCCCTTTTATTTTGATAGATAAGGAAGAGATAAAAAAGGATTATTATTAGTATTATTTTTATTAAGAGATAAGAGATAATAAAGGATATTTCTTTAATTATTTTAAATTAAAGAGATAAAGCTATCAAATAAAGAAGAGTGGTGGCCAAGTAAGGGACTCTAGCCTAGTAAATTTGGCTATAAAAGGAAAAGAGAGGCCATTCATTCATTCACTTTTCCTTTGCCGAATTTCTTAAGCAAATTCTCTTCTCTCTGCCGAATTCTCTCTGTCATTGTTCTTATTTCTCTTTTCAATTCTTCACAAAGCCGAAAGCAGAATCCCCCTAGTCTTGCCGAATTTTCCTAAGTTTTATATCTTCCTCTTCTTTCTTTGAAAAACCAAAAATCCTCTACTGTTCATCAAGAAGCCGAAATTTTAATCCACATCAAGGCCATAGCCGAATATTGTTAAAGGCTCAAGCAAGGATTGTCGATTCCTAAAGTAAGGAGATCTTTCGGGATTTACTAAGTGTCGACTACAAGGAAGGAGAAGTTCTTTTCCCGAAGGTACACCATAAGCCGCGTGTTCCCTAGTTATTCGGTGAATTTTGGGATTTAAGAATCTAAGGTAAGTCATATTTAACATACGGCTAAGGGTTATTTGTTGTGAATAAATGTTAGAAATTGATCTAACATGTAGTTATAGGGATTTCGACAGAGGGATACAAGGATTTCGGGATTTGAGAATTTCAAGGTAAGTTTTAAGAATACTAATCCTACTAGGATTTGGATTTATGGCCGAATGGCTTTTTATTAAAGTAGTAAGTGATTAATCAAATGTAGGAATTTGAGATCTAAGGCAGTAGATCAGATTTCGGGATTTCAAGGAATTCGTTAAGCAAATCAGGTGTGTACCCTACCCTAAGTTTTGATAGGTTCATGGCTATGTTTAAATTAAATGTATTATTAAGAATGTGTGTACCCCACACTATTTCATATTACGTTTTATGGCTGTGTTAAATAATATATGTGATATTAAGAATATGAAAGTGGCTAAGGTACCATGATATGGTACTAAGTACTCAGGTACGTTTCCTACTTCTACTAGGAATATGAAAAATGTTATTCGTAACATGAGAATATGATAAGAATGTGAACTTGGGCATGTAATTGCATAATATGTTATGGGCATATGGGTTTGTTTGAAAGGGGAAGTGAAAAGTGGTGACCTAAGACCACAGTAATCTGAAAGTGGTGACCTAAGACCACAGTAATCTGAACGTGGTGACCTAAGACCACGAATGCGGTGACCTAAGACCGCAATTTGGAGTGTAGCGGAAGGAGGGTCGACTTAGTAGTCCCCACGGTGTGACTGGCAGGTACGGAGGTGTGTAGCGGATGGACAATTAGGTTTGGGTTTGGGAATGCATCATTAACTGTATTCTATGATTTGAATGTGTATCATTTGTATGCCTGATTCTATTATGACTTAGTGTTGTGTACACATTGAGTCTGTTGACTCACCCCGTTGGGGAATAATTTTTCAGGTGATGAGCAGTAATGGACCGGGTCGGCAGGAGCTTAAAGGTGGCCATGCATAGCAAGAAAGTTATGATTTGGACTTTCAATTTATTTTAAGTATTTTAAGTTTTACTTTGGGATCATTGATATAATAAGGCCATTGTAGTTGAACTATTTTATTTTTCTTTTCCTTATTTATTATGTCACGAATTTTTATCAAGCAAAGTTTAAGTAAATTTATTTTAAAACAAAGCCTAAACGTTTTGTCACCTAAAGTAAAGGATTTTAATAATAAAATAAACTCATTTTCAACTCAAGCCCAACCCAAACAATATTTTTTTAAAAATCACACAAGTTTTTCCTAAGTAACAAAAGAATTTTGAACCGGTTTACTTGAGGAACATACCAAATCTGGTCAAAGCTCGTGGGCCGGGTTTGGGGTGTTTCAGGATAAGCTACAGGAACTTTGAGAATGCATTTACATTTGGGCACAGTAAATTGTTTTTATATCAATGATAAGTTTAAGAGAGTAGTTCAGATTTTGACAGTGTACTCTGGCATTGTGTACTAAAGTTCAAAGGTTATTGGAAAGAGATATATAAGACTAAAAGCAATTTGTGATATTAAGAAATTAGTGGAAGTGATTCATGTGAGTTAAAAGCAATTTCTTCTAGTAAGAAATTGTAACAGCCCGAATTTGGGCCTAATAAGAACAGTGGTTTTGAAACCACTAATCCGAGGCCAGAGAAATTATTTTTAATATTATTTTATGTGTTATAGCATGATTATATGAGTGCATGAAAATTTTGGTGAAATAATTTTAGCAATTTAGTTCTTAATTTGAAAAAAGGGACTAAATCGCATAAAAGGCAAAATTTGTGTTCTACTAATTAGAAGTGTCATATAGCTAGAGAACCTTAAATTAGAGGTCCTTAATGTGCAAATAGGCCTTTAAGAGTGTGATGGCCGACCATAGAGACAAGGAAAAGAAATTGTCAAAGGTTAGGTGAGGTTTTGGTGACAAAATTGACTAGAAATAAAATAAAATAAAGAGAAAAAGATATTATCTTTCATCTTCCTCCTCTCCACCAAAAATATCAGCAAAAATAAGGGTTTTGGAAGCTTGAAATTTTAGCAACTCTTCACCCTTGCAAGTAAGTGATTTTGATGGTCATTCTTGATGATTTTTGTATTCTTGTGACCCTTGTAGCTTAAGCTAACTAATGGAGGGACTATTTTACAAAATGGTTGAGAGTTTAGGGTCTTTACATGAGAGTATTTATATTGTTTTCTGGAATTTTATGGAAGAAAATGAATCTTGGTTATTTAATGGACAACTTTTGTGAAAGGGGTTTTCATGAAAACACCAAAAAGGACCATTTTGTGAAGTTTATAAAATAGGTTGTAAATGTGTGAAATAATTAAAAATTGTGAGTTGCTATAAGAGTAATAAAGGTTCGGCTAGGCTTGTTAAAGGAGAAAATTTGATTAAAATCGTTTTACGAGCCTAGGGGAAAATTGTAATTATGTGAAAGTCTAAGGGCAAAACGGTAATTTTTCCAAAGTAGGGATTTTGGAATGTCTTGATTTATGTGGTGATTAAATAAGTAAATTATGTCATTATAGATCAAGAAAAATGGAATTCGTACCTGGACCAGGGGAAGACCAAGCTAGTAGAGTAATTCAATCTAGTAAAACCAGCTTAAAACCTTCTCCTATGACATTTTTGGCTGATAAATTGAAGAAGAATAGCCTAGAAAAGTTTAGAATTCAATTTATTTAAGTTAATTTCACAAAATTTATAATTTTGCCCTTTAATCACATGATTTTTGTTTTCTTTTTAGCTTCTGCGGCCCTAGCCTTCTAATAGGTGTCTATTTGCCTTTTAGGCCTCCCTTATTTACGGCTCATGCTATTTAATCATTATTTCTTTAATTAGCAAAACTTGCACCTTTTTAAATTTAGTCCGTTTTACTTAATTAACTATCAAAACGTTAAAATTTTCTAACAAAACTTTAATACTAACTTAATGACACTACGTAAATATTTATAAAAATATTTACGACTTGGTTTATGAATTTGAGGTCTCAGTTCCTCATTTTTGAAATCACTTAACCTAATAATTCCTTTTAAAACACAAACGCTAATTCAATTTTTTTTTCTAACATCACATTTAATTCAAAAATAATAAATAATAAAATTTTTGAACTCACTCGTCAGATTTAGTGATCTCGAATCACTGTTTCCGACACCACTGAAAATTAGGCTGTTACAACTTTCCCCCCTTCAGGAAATTTTGTCGTCGAAATTTGTTACCTGAGAATAAGTTCGAATACTGTGATCTCATCGATTCTTCTATTTCCCAAGTAGCCTCCTCCGAACCATGACGGTACCACAATACTTTTACTAGCGGTACTCGTTTATTTCGTAATTCTTTAACTTCTCGAGCTAAAATCTTCACCAGTTCTTCCGAGTATGTCATGTCTGGTTGTAGTTCAATTTCGCTACGAGGAATCACGTGTGAAAGATCAGATCTGTATCGTCTCAGCATCGATATATGAAACACATTATGAATTTTCTCAAGTTCTGGAGGTAGAGCTAATCTATAAGCCACATGGCCAACTCTTTCAATGATTTCATATGGCCCGATAAATCTTGGACTCTGTTTCCCTTTTCTACCAAACCGTAATACTTTCTTCCACGGTGAAACTTTTAAAAACACTCTATCACCAACAACAAATTCTATATCTTTTCTTTTCAAGTCTGCATATGATTTCTGGTGGTCAGAAGTAGCCTTCAAACTGTCCTGGACGATTCAAACTTTATCTTTAGTTTCTCAGATCAAATCAACTCCCACTAATTTGGATTCACTCAATTCAGACCAATACAATAAAGTCTTACATTTTCTTCCATAAAGAGCTTCAAATGGTGCCATTTTTATGTTGAACTGATAACTATTATTATATGCAAATTTCGCCAACAATAAATACCTGTCCCAGCTACCTCCAAATTCAAGTATACAACATCTCAACATGTCTTCCAAAATTTGAATTACTCGTTCTGATTGCCAGTCAGTCTGAGGATGAAACGCTGTGCTGAAATTCAACTTTGTACCTAGAGCTTCTTGTAGTTTACTCTAAAATCTCGATGTAAACCTCGGATCCTAATCTGAAATAATGGATGTGGGGTAACCTCACAATCTCTGATATATACAATTCCGCTAACTTTTCAAGTGAAAAGTCAGTTTTGACCGGAATAAAATGTGCCGACTTAGTTAATCTATCAACAATCACCCAAATCGAATCTCTCTTTCAGAGTCACAGGTAATTCGGATATAAAATTCATTGTGACATGTTCCCATTTCCACTCAGGAATCATGACAGGCTGTAACAAACCAGTTGGTACTTGATGTTCTGCTTTCACTTGTTGACAAATCAAACATTTAACTACGAACTCACAAATTTCCCGTTTCATACCCGGCCAACCATACATCCGTTTCAAATCACAATACATCTTCGTGCTTCCCGGATGAATGGAATATATGCTAATATGAGCTTAAGAGAGAATGTCATTTTTCAAGTCTGAATTATTCAGAACACAAATTCTATTGCGATATCACAATATACCATTATCATCAATGTTATACTCTGAACTAGAATTGTCCTGTACCATCTGTCGTTTCAGCACTAATTTCAGATATTCATCTTGTAATTTACGAATCCTTTGAAGGAACATGGGTTTTGCTTTCAGCTCTGCTAATACAGAACCATCTTCTTTAAGAGACAAATGAGCGTTCATCGCTCGCAGTGCAAACAAAGATGATTTTCTACTAAGTGCATCAGCCACCACATTAGCCTTTCCCGGGTGATAGTCAATAACCAAATCATAATATTTCAGTAACTCTAACCACCGTCTCTGTGTTAAATTCAGCTCTTCCTAAGTCATCAAGTATTTCAATCTTTTATGATCTGTGTACACATAACATTTCTCACTGTATAAATAGTGTCTCCAAATTTTCAAAGCAAATACAATTGCAGCCAATTCAGTATCATGCGTATGATAATTCTTCTCATATGGTTTTAACTATCGAGAAGCATAAGCCACCACTTTTCCTGACTTGATCAATACACAACCAAACCATTCAGAGACGCATCACTGTATATAACATACGGTATACCTGGTTCTGGCTGAATCAAAACTAGAGCTTCTATCAACATCTTCTTTAACTAATTAAAACTCTGCTGACACTCATCAGACCACACAAATTCAACATTTTTTTTTGTAAGAATCGGGTGAACGGTGAGGCAATCATTGAAAAGTTCTTAACAAAACGTCGATAATAACCTACTAAACCCAGAAAACTTCGTACTTCTGTAATATTCTTTGGAGTTTTCCAATTCACCGCAACAGAAAATTTAAGCGGATCAACTCGAATCCCATCGGTAGATACAATGTGACTCAGAAATCCAACCTCGTGTAGCCAAAATTACATTTGCTAAACTTTGCATACAACTATTTCTCTCTCAAAGTCTGTAACACAATTCTCAAATGTTGTGCATGTCCGAATTCTGACTTGGAGTATATTAATATATCATCAATAAACACAACCACAAATCTATTCAAATACGGTTGAAAAATCTGGTTCATTAAATCCATGAAAGCAGTAGGAGTATTAGTCAAGCCAAATGGCATTACTAAAAACTCATAATGACCATACCGAGTTCTGAAAGCAGTCTTCAGCACATCACACTCTTTAACTTTCAACTGATAATACCCAGATCTGAGGTCTATCTTCGAAAATACTGTAGCACCTTTCAGTTGATCAAACAAATCATCAATACGAGGCAAATGATATTTATTTTTAATTGTGACATTGTTCAATTGTCTATAGTCTATACATAGTCTCAAAGAACCATCTTTCTTTTTCACAAATAAGACAGGTGCACCCCAAGGAGACATACTCGGCCTAATGAAACCTTTGTCTAGTAACTCTTGTAATTGTGTCTTTAATTCCTTTAACTCAGTTGGTGCCATACTGTATGGTGTTATTGATATCGGAGCTATTCCCGGAATTACATAAATTACAAATTCAACTTCACGATTAGGTGGTAAACCCGACAATTCCTTAGGAAACACATCAACAAATTCATTAACAACTAATAATTGTTCTAGCTTCGATTCAGAAACCCGAGTATCTAGAATGTAGGTTGAGAATACCTCATTGCCTTTACGCAATAATCTTTGAGCTGAAAAGGCTAAAATAATTATAGCAATGTCTTTTGTATTCCTAAACTCAACCGAAATTACTTCTTCTATCTGACATTTTAGATCAATTCATTTTTCTCTACAATTTACTACAGCATCATGCTTCGTCAACCAATCCATTCCCAAAATAACATCAAATTCTCGAAAGGGTAACAATATCAAATCAGCAGGGAATTCACAGCCTTTTGTTTTCAGTGGACAATTTCGACACACTAAATTGATTATGACACTTTGACCTAATAAATTAGTGACTTGAACATCATAATCAATAGATTCAACAGACAATTTCTTTTCTGATGCTAATGCAGTGCAAACATAGGAATGTGTAGGCCCAGGGTCAATCAATGCATATACAGTAACATCAAAAAGATAGAATGTACCAACAATTACATCCGGAGCCATAGCTTCCTATCTCGCTTGGATAACATAAGTACGTGCAGGTGCCCTAGCTTCTGACTGGGCAGCAGAATCTCTCATACCCGAACAAGCTGTTCCAGTTGCACTATTTTGACCCGAACATTTACTTCTTCGGGGAGTGGCTGACTGTTTCTCTTTCTACTCTTCTTATTCTTTTTGCAACTGAGGATAGTTTTGGATGAAATGATTAGTAGCTCCACATTTATAACGGGCTCCCACTTTACCTCTACATTCACCAGGGTGGTATTTTTCACAATATTTGCATTTAGGTCTAGGCACATTTTGTACACTGCCCACACAACGGCATGTTTAATAGTTACCTCGTAATCTTATTGAATCGCCTTATTTTTATTTGATAGTTCTAGCATTGGAGTGGCTCAACTAAAATCATCTCTCGACTTTTTCGCAGGTAAAGCTGAAAATGATTTGGAGGAGCTTCTTTTGTAAGACTCTTTATTTCTTCTATCCCGTTGCATTTTTCTATTATAAACCTCTTCCGTTTTCTGAGCACGATCTGATAAAATGACAAATTCTCGTATTTTTGTGCCCCCAATCATCATTCTAATTTCATCATTTAGTCCTTCCTCAAACCGAATACACATTTCTTCTTCGGTTGGTACAATTTCTCAAGCATACTTGCTGAGATATACAAATTCCCTCTCGTATTTAGCTACTGACCGGTTTCCTTATCACAAATCAAGAAATTCCCTCTTCTTTTTATCCAAGTATCTCTTACCGACATATTTCTTTTTAAACTCACTCTGAAAGAATTCCCAAGTGATTTTCTCTTTCGGCACCACGACTACTATAGTCATCCACCAGTTATAAGCTTCTTCTTTTAGTAATGACACAACACATCTCAAATAATCTTCGGGAGAACAGGCCATTTCCTCTTAAACTATTATCATGTTCTGTAGCCAATATTCAGCTTTCACAGGATCATCATCCGACCTACCTTAGAATTCTTTGGCTCCACATTTTTTAAGTTTTTCTATCAGAGTACGTCTACTAGATTCAGTTCCTGTTCTTGCATCAAAGAAATTGGGATGTTACTACTTGTCCCGTGCTCAGATGTCTGTACTTCACTATTGGCCTCATCATGTTCAGCATGTTCGGATCTATCTGACATCTTTACAATCTGTAAGAAAAAAAGGATTCGATCGGATCATATACATCACACTATCATAGATTTATATTGCATGTATTTCTAGATACTTCACTTACTGCATTCATTCTGAGAATCGGCTAAACTGAAGCTTTGATACCAATAAATGTAACACCCCTAGCTTTTATCCGTTGCCAGAACAAGGTTACGGAGCATTACCGGACTTTATGGACTAATTACGAATATTTTATTACCTTTATTATAAAAATTAAGAATCAATCATATAACACTCATATTGTCCCTTAGATGGGCCATCGAGGCCCAAAATACACTTTAGACGTAAATTGGGAGTAAACTGGACACTTAGGGAATTTTTCCCAAAATCTTAAAATTTTTATTAGGATTAAGGGACACACGCCCGTGTGGCCAGCCGTGTGGCTGACACGGCTAGGAGACATGGCTGTGTCTTAAGCCATGTGGGTATTCGATGTGAGGCACACGGCTGTGTCCCAGCCCATGTCTTTACCCGTGTAACTTTCTGACTGTGCTAGGTCATGTGTAAAGTGTAGGGATCACACGGCCAAGTCACACACCCGTGTGCTAGGCCGTGTGAAAAAACCTTGGCATTCTGTTTAAAAATTTTAAGGTGCAGGGGACACACGACCAGACCACACGCCCATGTGCCAGGCCGTGTGTCACACACGGCTGAGACATGCCCGTGTCTCTGCCTGTGTGGATGAAAATAGGCCATTTTAAGGCCACTTTTCTCACCCTTTTTGATATCAACATATAGACAACATTATAATACATCAAATAGCCCCAAATCAAGAAATCAACACAAGCCAAAAATCATGTTTTAAACATAACATAACATTACAAAACTCATTTACTTAACTTACCAATATAACTTATTTAATTGATTTACCAAAATAAACTACTAATTACATGCATTCAAATATATATATGTATAAATATCATTCACAATCATACTTCAATTTAGTTCTTTTCCAATCCAACCCTATACATGCCATATAAACCATAAAGTGTAGAACAAAATCTACCGTAGCAACTGGATGGTGTGACCTGACGTGCTGATCCGATCCTCCAAACTTCTTGAAAATCTACAAAGAACATTAAACAACACAAGTAAGCTTAATGAGGCTTAGTAAGTTTGTTGACTTTAACATAAACATCTAACGGATTTGAGTACATTGTAAATAGAAGCCCGAAGGCTACACAGCAGCACATAAGTGCTAAACAGAAACTCATAAGGGTAAAATGAAAGGTCATAGGAGCTGAACAAAAACCCATAAAGGTTAATCTGAAGCTCGAAAGAGCTAAATTGAAACCCAAAAGGGTTAAACTGGTTAATCTGAAGCTCGAAAGAGCTAAATTGAAACCCAAAAGGGTTAAACTGAAACTCATATGAGTTGACTGAAGCTCATGAGAGCTAAATGGAAAGCAAACACGAGAGTTCGCAACAAATGCTGAACCTCGGTTTACTTGGGTAATCTTGCCATCAATTCCTGTTTTACACAGCCTTTGACAAACAGAATTTAATGCCAAACCCTAAGATTTAATCTTTTTCACAATTAAGTCCTAAAATCAATTTCTATTGAAATTTCTTGACAAAATCATCATATAACAAAATTAAAACTTCAAATCCATGTTAATTCATCATAAACATCCAAACTCATCAATGGTAACTTTCAAAATTACCCATAGAATAAAAAACTAAGGAATTAAATAGTTGGACCTAATTGTAAAAGTCTTAAAAACACAAAAATTTCAAGGAAAAAGCAAGAATTAAGCTTGCATGAAGTAAAACAAATAAAAAAGCTTAAAACCTTCTCTTACGGCATTTTTGGATAATAAATTGAATAAGAATAGCCTAGAAAAGTTTAGAATTAAATTTATTTAAGTTAATTTCATAAAATTTACAATTTTGCCCTTTAATCACATGATTTTTGTTTTCTTTTAAGTTTATGCCGCCCCATCCTTCTAATAGGTGTCTGTTTGCCTTTTTAGTCCTCCCTTATTTACCACTCATGCTATTTAATCATTATTTCTTTAATAAGCAAGTTTTACACCTTTTTCAATTTAGTCCTTTTTACTTAATTAACTATCAAAACATTAAAATTTTCTAACAAAATTTAATACTAACTTAATGACACTCCGTAAATATTCATAAAAATATTTACGGCTCGATTTATGAAACCGAGGGCTTGGTTCCTCGTTTTCGAAATCACTTAACCTAATAATTCTTTTTAAAACACAAATCATTAATTCAAAATTTTTTCTAAAAGCACATATAACTCATAAATAATAAATAATAAAGTTTTTGAACTCACTCGTCGGATTTAGTGATCTCGAACCACTGTTTTTGACACCAATGAAAATTGGGCTGTTACACGTGTCCTCTCCTATGCTGCTGCTGTGGCTGTCGTCGTTGCCTCTTGCACTAAATTTTCCTTGTCCTTTCATCCGGCGATAGTAGAACGACTTACCGGTGAGTCTGAACCATATCAGGTACTCGACATCTACCGTTGTGTCTATTATGAAAAATTATTCATGGACGGGTAAGGATTGCATCCTAACCTCCCAAGCCTCGATGTGCTCATCGTGTCGCTACGCCCAGTCATCGTCGTTCTTCCCTCGCATGTCCACCTTGTGCAACTCTTTCGAGTCTCACAGTGGTGGCAGAATTCGTTGCATCCACCTGAACTGCTGTAAAACCCAGTCTGACTCGTGCATTTCCACCGTCACGTACACTACCAACAACACCTTGGTGTCCCACATCTCCTGATTTTCCAACAGTTTTGGCGGGATGCAATAAATGATATTAGTGTCGCGTACGACATCCATTCAAATTAAAAAGTATAATTGTAAATATTTTTATGTATGAATTTTTTACGAATCATTATGTATTTAATATAGGTTCGAAAAAATAAGTAACTAGCATCGGTTTCCGAGCATTGGTCTAATACTAGCCTAAAATCTTCCAGCTCTTTAGGCAGTTCCATGTAACTTGGCCCATGGTTCCACCTGTACAAGCGATATATTAGTCGAAACGTATAATAAATAAATTATTGTACAAACTATGTATTTTTTAATAAATGATGTTTACTTTGTCACCAATGGGAACATGTATGGGTCAGTCACTCTAGGACGTAGAAAAGGTAGTCACCACCAGGATCACGACTGTAGCAGGAGCAAGTAACCATCGATCGATATCTTATTCGGTACAGTGGAGTGACACATCTCTTGATATAACATGGACAAGACGGCTGATTAGTTTTCCACATTCATTGAAGTCCACTAGATGCAGTAGCCAACTTATGTGCACCAAATTTCGAGATTTTTTGGGCATTAAAATGCCCTCGATTAACCTCATGATGAATGCTCGGGCGTATTGTTCTATGACCTCATTTATTTGGAATTTAGGGAGCTCGTCAGAATTATTCTCCAACCAGTTGATCGATGTCAGACCACCTTCAAACTTGTCCGGGACCTTCCCTAACAGTGCTTTGCAGAGGTCCACTTTACCCAGAATGACAGTTGATCCTGTGATGATTGGCTCATCGACTGGTAGACTGAGTTGTAGCGCTATGCCCTTGAGTGTGATTATACACTCGCCACACGGAAGGTGAAAAGTGTGTGTTTCCTACAGGGTGCATTTTTTGTTTCTCTCTCCAAAATCAGCTTATTTCCCTAAATTTGAAAAAAAAACCTAAATCCCTAATTAACTTTTAAAAGCAATTTTTTCTAATTTTAGTCGCAAACACTTTCTTTTATTGCTCACTGAATAAAAAATCATAATGACTTATTTGGCCCTCTAGTTTTACAAAAAAAAAAAGTCATTTTAACCTTTCATTTGTTTTTTTTACCTCTTTTAGCATTTGAATTTGCATTGTTTGTCAAATCATCTCAAAGTGGGTGTAAAAGTTAACATCTATTAACTTTCCTGATGTGTCATCTACATATATGCCACATCAGCAATTAATTAATCTTTAAAAATTAAAAAATATATTTTTTATATTTTTATACCTTTCGATAATTTATTTAATTTTTTTATAATCTTTTGAATTTCTTAAAATTTTTAAATATTACAAAAATTAATTAATTGTTAGCATGACATCCACGTGTTTGCCACATCAACAAAGTTAACAGACGTTAAATTTTCCACCCATTGTGGGGGTGATTTGACAAACAATACAAGTTTAAGAGCTAAAAGAGAAAAAAGTTAAATGAAGGGCTAAAATAAATTTTTTATAGTGTTGGAGGACCAAATAAGTCATTATGGCTAAAAAATGTTTCATTCATAAAAAAATGCCATTATAGCAAACATGAGACCAAATAGCAAATAAATATAACAAAACAAGCCAAAAAAACACAACCTTACAGAAACTCTATTTACAAACTTCATTGTCACCATCGCCAAGCATAAAGGAAGGGGGAATATCGAGAGGTCGTTGTAACTAGCTTAACTGACATGTACATCTCCAATGGAAGTTGAGCCAACGTGAAGCCCAAAAAAATGTTGAAATCGCCACAACACTGATAAGAAACCAAACGGTAGAGAAACCAAGGTCAAAAATACCCTCCGTAAATCGACCATGATGGGCATTAGGGAAAGGCCTAGTGTGAGGTTACCATTGACCACCAAGATTTGGATTCGACGAAATCCTAGAGAGATGTTGACATTACAAACAGACAAGGTAGGGGCTTCACAAAGCTGAGGGAAAAAGAAAAGCAAAAAACAACCAAGAACAAAGTCTCACCAAATGCAAAATTATGGAATTTTGTTTTATAGACCTTGATGAGTGTTTATGGCCCAATTGTAAAGCTCGAATGTGTTGGAACCAAATCAAGTAAGGATCGAATCAAAATCTTAACATGAAATCTAAGTTATCTTATTTAAAAGTTTGGATCATGCTGGGTGTTTAATATTAAGGAGATCTCAACCATTATGAAGATAATTGAAAACCCTTTATATGTGATTACTTATGTGAAAAGTGATTGTATTTGGTTGTAACTTAACAAGCCTATTTTACTTTTTATATACACAACTTGTTTAGGTTAGTTTATGAAATTGAGAGAGCACTTTATCTGTTCAGAGCGAAACTATAAATTTGAGTGTAATATTATAAGTAAACTAAAGTGGGTCACTTGGCTTACATCTAAGCTTTCGAGGAGAAAGTCTCAGAGGGTGAGTGATCTTGCTTAAAGTATAAGATTGATGTTGCTAATTGGTGATTGATGAGTAAGTGGGACTTAATTCACAACTTGTACTCATTGAGGTATAGTAGATTAACTCTCTGGGCAAGACCCACAACATAAAAAGTTGATAACATTTTGCTATCTTAATTTTTTTTAAAAAAAAATTAAACCATTTGTCTAGGTTTATTTTAGACTTAAAAGTTTTAAACAAAAAAATTTAATTTTTTTTTTAAATTTTTGATGTGCCACAATCAACCTCGTTAATGGCCATGTTAGCGACATAATGGTCAAGGACAGAAAACATTGGCTAAAAGGCTTGATTGATGCAATTTTGGAGTTTGAGGGCTCAATTGAGTATATTTTTCATGAAGGGGCTTGATTGATTTGTTTTGCCAAAGTTTGAGGGTCTTTTTTTCCTTTCAATCCTTTTTTTTTACTTCAATTATTCCATCTTTCCCGCTAAGGACACTTATAGGAATAAAAATTATATTTTATATCTTCCTATTTTTCTACCCGTCCAATTTTTCATATTCACAATTCTTTCCACTCTACTAAATAAAGTGTGACATCCTAAAATTTTCGATAAGACATGTGGCACTATCACAAGATCAAGTACAGTGAATTTGTGAGAAAATTTGGAAAATGAGTCAGATAAAGAATTTATAAGAAATAAAAGTTGAATCTATATATAAAATTTATGAGAAGAAATTTTAACAGTGAAAACGTGGCAAAATAACTAACTACAAATTTTAAGAAGTTTAGGGATTAAAGTGAAAAATATGACCAAAATGGGAAAAGTAAGTTATTAGAAGTGAATTGGCATAATGATAAGTTGGAATATGTATTGGTGTAATAAAAATCATTTTTTGGACTAAATTGGAAAGATTATAAAGTATAGGGGCTAAATTATAAATTTTTTGAATTTACTGAAATGCGAGAATATGTAATTTTCACCACCAATAGGTTCAAATTAAAGTTTTTATATTAATTTTGATATTTTACTTTCATAGTTGTCCATTATTGTGAAGAAATTGTAAAAAAGGTCAAAAGAGGGCAAAATGGTAATTTTGGCATGAAATGAAATTTTGGTCATTTCTCGAGAATTTTCACCTCAGTACTGCATGAGGATTTACTAACCTGAGATTTAACTTCATTATCAAACGAGAACGAGATGAACTTGTCGGCTTCTTTGGTTGGCGTCTCCTTAACTCTGACCAAAAAGTGTATCGGCTGATCTCCACTTTCACTCAGAAGCGGTTGAAGCTCAATGCCAATGGTCAATTCTACTTCTACATCTACTGCTACGTCTAAAAATAAGTCAATTGGATCAGAGACTTCTTTGATCATATTCAATTCTTTCTTGACTCCAATTCCAAACTCTTGCTGACTATTATCATTGAATTCAGGATGATCAATGATAATGCCAAGGTTGACATGATTAGGGTTGGGAACATCATGCATGACCTCTTCCAATAAGGGAAGCACCTTAGATATTTGTTTGAGCATTTTCATCATTTGCTCCATAATATTTCATATGTCTAAACATGTCTCGATGACGGATAGCAGAGTCGTGTTGCATGAGGCAAGCTCTCTGCCATAACTCCCTTGGTCTGTCGAGGCTCTGTTCGACCAACTCGATTCCCCATTAACGTACCCATTATCATCGAAGAATACATCTCATAGGAGCCACAATGAGATTCAATTGAATATTCGGACAACCCTATATGTTGTTCATGTATCTGACTATATACATTATCCATGATTAAATCCAACTCTTACTGACTTTTACAATCTAGTTCAGGATGGTTGACAACAATACAAGGGTCTTTACGATCAGAGTTGGGAACATCATGCACGACCTCTTCTAATGGATTCATTGTTTCGTTTCTTCATTGGAGTAGGTCTATCATGAGCGATCTTTGTTTCAATATAATCTCCCATTGATTGTATACTCCTTCCTTGTATGTTCCGTCATGACTCTATTGGTTTGTTGAAGCTCCATTTGACTAACTTGTTACGTAGTCCCATTCATCATCCCAAGAAGTCCTTTCATCGTTAAACCACATGTAATCAAATTCATCCATGATTAATGGCACTTTTGGATGAGCGTTTACCTCTAGTGCGGCGCTCTTAGCTTTATTTTTAACTCACGCTATAGTATCACTACAGTATCGCTACAATATCTAATCTCATTGCCATCGCTGATTTTACACTAATCATAGGAAAACGCATCGTCCATCCAAAGGGGGCTTAAATATGCTAGTCAACAGGGTAATTAAATACTAATAATTTAGCACACTAGAAAAAAAAGTTAAAGCACTATCTAACTCATTTGTCTTTCGGTCGTTTGTTTTTTTACTACTATTATTTTACAAATTAATCAATCTAATAAAAATTTTCACTATCGCAATCCCCAACAACTGCGCCAACAACTTGACCGCCTGTAAACATGTAAACGTTTAGAATAAAAAGTGTGTAAATAAAATATATAGGATGAAGTGTTGTATCTATAAGAGAACAAGTCAAACTGTAATATAAAAGTGTTACAACAAAATACCGGTAAGTATTCCGAGGATTGTACCCAAGGGATTGCATATTGGATAATTTTATTACTAAATTAATTACAGAAAATAATTACTAATCTAATTGAGTCACTAGTTAGTAGTGTTAATTCAGAATTAAAATATTAACTAAACTAATTAACCTAATGAAATTTTCTATTCCTAGTGTTAATGATGCGAGCTCTAGGTCTATGATCAATTAACAGATAGAAGATCAACTTGATTTAGTGGTTGTAATTAACTTTAGAACTCAGGTTGTTTTTAGTAATTAATTATTAACTAACCAGTATTACCTTCTAGTCTCTACTAATTAATCAATCGACCAATACTCACTTATCTTCCAACTTCACTTTTTTGACCGGGATAAATTGCAATTTACTCGACAAACTTATCTTCTGACCTCGTTTATCTTAGATTACCTCTTAGGGTCGTCAATCCTAGGGTTTAAGCATACATAATTTTTCACACTCGGATATCCCAAATACTCAAACTCGACAAAGAGTTAGGAATCTAATTGAATAGGAGTATAAATTCCCATGCACTAATAAGGAACATAGAAAATTAAGTGGCTAGTTAGGAAAAGTTGAATCTCAAAACCAATTTGGTTAGATTAGAATTGATTGGTTCTATAGTGGATGACACGATAATTAGGACTGAGTGGTAGCAACGGTTTGTGAAGATCATGCCAAGAGAGTATAAATAGGACGAGTTGGAAACATAATTCTTCATTATTTTTTTCACCTATCTTCTCCTTCTCTAAACCAAGTATCATTTTCTTCAGACAATCTGAAGAAAAAGAGGATATAGCTGTAGAAGGCTTTTGCATGTTGTTACCATTATGAGAAGCCAAGTCTAACAGTCGAGAAATAAGGAACTACTGTCAGGACGAGGGAGGCTCCAACGAAATTGACAGGCTGAGCTACCAAGAATATGGAAGCAATGTGAGATTCTATTCTCTGATATGCCTGGTATGATCCTTGTTAGGTTAGTATGACATGTATGCATTGTAACATAAGTATTCGCCACTGCATGTTAATATACATGAGATGATCATAATATGGTTTAGGGGTTCGATGTACTCCATGCTAATATGTTGTACTACAATGGATGCATGCCTTCCATGATAATTGTGGGAAAAACCTCAATGGGTTAGATGAAGTTGGGGGGAATTGGGGAGAGAACTTATTAGATACTACCTCAGGCAAAGCTCCGGGCCTTGTGGAGGGAACTCTGTGGTGTCCGAGCATCAAGGTTAGGTGCTGCAAAGGAGGTAATGAGAGGAGGATTCAGGAAATGAAATCATGGAAAAGTATTTACCGTGAAAACGATATTGACTGGTCCTTTGGGGCAACACTGTGATGATGATATATGGTGTTTACCACGATGGCGGTATTGACTGGTCCTTGTATAGAAATCAAGCTCTTTAAATGTGGAGGTATTTGACCTACCGTCAAATGTAGTAGTCAATTTGGGTCAATTCCACACTTAAGGAGCTTGTTTTCTATGCAATTTAGGATTTTACATTTCATTTTTGGTAATTAGGCCTAAGATAGAAATTTAATAAATATAAGTGTTTTTTAACACAATTTCTAGGTGTTGTGACCTAATAGGCTGACAGGGACCTTAGGTTGTGCTAATTGGTTTAATTGAGTGTGTAGGATGGAGATATAAATGTCCAATTAACGTAAAAGCAAATGTCAAGTGATGCACAAGCTTTTCAGGACGTCAAAACACCAAATGAATGACACAAGGCAGATTTTTGATGTCGTTTCGCATCACGCAAGAGGTGTGGTGTGACACATGTCGACGTCTTGCCTGAGTAATCTGGGGTTATTTCTGTTCGCGTAAACCAAACTTATATGAAAACTTAAGATGTGCCAAAGACCTAATTTGAGTTGCCAAACCTCTATAAATAAGACATTAGGGGTTGAATGTAATCAAGTCGTCCTAGACGCCTTAAAAAAATTATCATAGTTTAGAATTAGTTTTAATTTATTTTCTTTTTGGCTTTTAGATGTTTTCATGTTTTTCTTCTTGAATTAGTTTTGATTCAATGAGTTGTTTATTTAATTAAAGTATTGAATTTATATTCTTCTTTGCACTTATTTTATTTCGTTATTCCTATCGAGAGATTTGCTACTCCATTCCCCATTCGATACTCAATCCACAATTGTTCAAATTTTTTTCTCCGAATCGGTCGTGTTTCATACATGGTTTATTCAGTTGAAGTTGAGATTAAGAATAACATGAATGGCTAAATCCCTAAGGGGAGATTAACGAGTGGATGTGAATGTGATTAATGGAGGATTTGAGATTTCTTGAGATAGATTGGTTGGTATAAATTACGTGTTCTTAAACTATTAGGCTTAACAACCTTAATAAGTTACCGTAGGGTAGACGAGGTCGGAAGATGAAGTCGGACTGAGTAAATCGCAATTTATCTTGGTTGAGAAAGTGATATCGGAAGATAAGCGAGTACCAACCAATCGATTAAGTTAATTTGAGCCGAGAGGTAATAATTGTTTGAAGTGATGACTAATCTACTCTAGAACCCCAAATTAAAGTTAGTTGCAAACCCTGAAGCGAGTTTGTAATACCCCTAACCCATTTTCGTTGTCGAAACAGGGTTATAGAGCATTACCGGAGTTTATAGAACAATTACAGGTAATTCATGTCATTTACTCTTCATATCCGAAGCCAAACACATTCGATCATATTGTCCCATAAATGGACCTTCGAGGCCCAATTCATGAGGTAGAAACAAGTCGGGACTAAATCGAGAGTTCAGAGATTTTTTCGCGAAATTTTAAAAATTTTTCCTAGATACAGGGGACACACACCTGTGTGGCCAGGCCGTGTGGCTCACACGGCTAATTCCCATGGTTATTTCAACATAATATAACCTCATGTATATAAACATCAAACACATCATCACTAGCTATTCCCATGGCTAAATTACAACCAAAACATTTCATCATTTGGCTTAACATAGCCTATACATGCCATTATACCAAAAGTAGTTTTGCTAATTATATACCAAATTGAGTTGAAGGATAGTGTGATCTTTCTCCGACCCGCTCCAACCTTCACGAGCTTCCGAATACTATAAGCAGAGAAAAGAAAACCAAGTAAGCATTTCATGCTTAGTAAGTTCGTATAACAGGGATTTAGCTTACCAATCATGTTTGTTTAAAATAAACATACAAATAACAAGCATCCAAAGCAAATTGGCCAATTGCCTAAACACATACACTCAATCAAGCAAGTTAGTCATGAATTCTAAGTACTTTTCAAGTAATAAAGATGAGCTCATTGTATAAACATTTCCTAGTATTTTCAGGTAGCTACAATTATTAATTTATTCAAACCTTATCTTAACTTATATCGGAACTTTGCCCGTTGAACCTTATGAAATATCGATGGACATCAGGTAGAACACATAAAGTGTATGAATCTATAATCCTTCAATTCATATTCAGGAGTGTTCATGAGAACACTTAAACAGGAAGCACTCTCTTGAGCCATATAACGGGAAGCTCATGAGAGTCATAATCGGGAAGCTCGTGCGAGCCAATAACAGGTATCTCCGAAGAGTAGTTAACGGGAGGTTCCAGATAGCCATATTTTGGGAAGTTCAAGCGAGCCATTATCGGGAAGCTCCAGAGAGCCATTAATCAGGAAGCTCACAAAGAGCCTTTAATCGGGAAGCTCACGAAGAGCCATATAACGAGACGCTCATAAGAGCTGCGGTGTGCCCACAACACATGCAGGATCACAACTGATCGGGATGCTCTGAAGAGCTATTAACGGGAAGCTCGTAAGAACCATATAAAAAGAAGCTCGAGAGGGCTATACGGGATGCTCTTTTGAGCTATGGTGTGACTGCAACATATGCAAGACCATAACCAATACAGGAAACTTGTATCTATTGATTTTCATTTGTTCAAATGAGATTTAACACTTATCGGGTATTATTCGACATTCGATCAATTTCATATACATGAAAATTACATAATTCACATATAGAACATTTAATTCAAACATATAAAAGTATACAATTTAGTTACACGAACTTACCTTAACACTTACTCGTGTATGAAAATCCACTAATCCGATACTTTTTCTTTTCCTCGATCTAACTCCTTATTTGATCTTTCTGAATCTATATAAATGAATTTAATCATAAATTTATTAAATTTCACATTCAAATCAACCCAATTCACGTCTTAGAAAAAATTACCATTTTGTCCCTAAACTTTTAATTAATGACGATTTCATCCCTAGGCTCGAAAAATGAAATTCATGCAATTTAATCATTATTCCAAGCCTAGCCAAAATTTTCATATAACAATAATAGTCCATATATTTCACAAAAGTCAGAAATTTTCCGTGAATTTTACATCTTTACAATTTAGTCCCTAAATCACAATTTCATCAAAATTCACTTTACAAAAGTTGTTTATCTATCAACAACCTTTAGTTTTCTACCATAAATTTCATAATTGATGCATATTAATCCATGGAAAAACCCTAGTACTTTGATAACTTTACAAATTAATCCCCGAGATAGCTAAATTAAGTTATTACGATCTCGAAAATATAAAAATTACTAAAAATGGGACTTGAATACTCACCTAATTTGGCCAAATATGTTTTCTCTCTCTTTAAGTATCCATGGCTAGGGTTTCCATAGATTTTATTTAGGAAAGATGATATAAAAGATGATATTTTCTTATTTTATTTATTTATTAACTTTTTATCTTTTAATTTCCAATTTCATCCTTTTCTTTAACTAAATTTCCATGAATGACTAATCATCATTATCTAGTAACCCCATTAATTGGTCTAATTGCCATATAAGGACCTCAAATTTTGAATTCTATAGCTATTTGATCCTTTTAGCTGCTAGAACTCAACTTTTGCATTTTATGCAATTTGGTCCTTTCCACAATTAGACATGTAATCGATAAAAATTTTCTTAACAAAATTCTCATATGTTATTCCTATCATAATGCATCATGCAATAATATTAAAATCAAAATTTTTTGCCTCGGATCTGTGGTCCCGAAACCACTATTCTAATTTCACTGGAAACGGGCTGTTACAGAGTTAATCTTTCTGATTGGTTTATTGATTTAGTTCATTTGTTTATATTTCTTTCTTTCTTTATTTTTGTTAGTTATTTCTTTTTAACCTTCTTAATTTATTTTATGATCAATCGTAATATAGGAATTAACTATTACTACTTAGACTTAGTTTTGTAAAAAGTATTTTCATTATTGATTCCATCCTCCTTGGGTACAATCTTCAAAATACTTTTGGTATTTTGTTGTACAACTATAATACAATTTGAACCGTGCACTTACGAATACCGTCATTCTCAATTCTTATATTTTTGGCGTTTTATTTATTCTACAAATGATAACTCGTTTATAGAAAGTCAATAAGACCATAGATGGAATATGCTATGAAAGTCTGGTATTGTAACAGCCCGTTTTCGGCAAAATTGGAACAGTGGTTTCGATACCACAAAATCTGATTTCGAAAAGTAAATTTATTTTAAATATTATTTTATGATCTATAGTATGATAATAATGTCATATAAAAATTTCATAAAGAAATTTTACCGATTACATGTTTAATATGATAAAGGATCAAATTGCACAAAGTGCAAAAGTTGAGTTCTAGTAGCCAAAGGGATTAAATAGCTATGGAGTTCAAAATTTGAGGTCCTTATATGGAAAATAGACCATTAAAAATACTTAGTTGTTAAGGATGATGAATCATCCATGGAAAATAAAATAAAGAAAATGACAAAAATTAGAAAGAAGAAAAATAATAAAATAAAGAAAATACCATCATTTTTATCATCATCTTTCCTAAATAAATATGAAAACCCTAGCCATGGAAAATGGAAGAAAGAGAAAACTTATTTGGCCAAATTAGGTAAGTATTCAACTCCTGTTTTTAGTAATTTTTATATTTTTGAGATTGGGATAACCTAATCTAGCTATTTTGGGGATTAATTTGAAAAGTTATCAAAGTATACAAATTTTTCCATGGATGAATATGCTGAAATTTTGAAATTTATGGTCGAAAATGAATGGTTGTTGATAGATAAACAACTTTTGTAAAGTGAATTTTGATGAAAATGTGAATTAGGGACTAAATTGTAAAATTGTAAAATTTATGGAAAAATTTTGAATTTTTTGAAATACATGGGTTGTAAATGTAACTTGTAAAACTTGGGTAGGCTTGGAACAAAGATGAAATTGCATGAATTTAATTTTCCAAGCCTAGGGACGAAATCGTCATTAATTAAAAGTTTAGGGGCAAAATAGTAATTTTGCCTAAAATGTGAATTGGACTAAATTGAATATGAATTATATTAAATTGATGTTAAATTTACTCGTATAGATCCTGATAGACCAAATTCGGAGTTAGAACGAGGAAAAGAGAAAAATGTTGGATCAGTAGATTTTATGTACACGAACAATTGTCGAGGTAAGTTTGTGTGACTTAATTATGTGTATTAATATATTTGAATTGAATGTTATATTTGTGTGAATTGTATAAATAATAAGTTCCGTTTGAATAATGAAATTTGATGGATACATGATTTCCCGTATTGAATGTGGTCCTATATATGTTGCGGACAGAATATAGCTCGGACAGGCAATCCTGTTATAAGCCCTCTCGAGTATCCTGTTATATAGTTCCTATGAGTATCCTGATCTGTAACATCCTAGAATTAAGGGTTCTGCATTTGGTGCCATTTTATGTGCTTGGCTCGTTTAGCTTGTTATTTAGGTGTGTTTGGGGGTCCTGGAGAGGCTCGAGTTCGAGCCAGAGCCTTGGTAAAATTTTGCTTTTTGGGCATAAGGGGGGAGACCTAAGGGAAGCAGGACTTAAGGATATTTATTTGTGTTTGATGATACAAAGTGGGCATGAGGTGGAGTGGATGTGGCGTCACTGGTAGAGCAAGGGGGAAGGAGTTCGAATCCCATCTGCTACATTGTGGAGCTTTAATTTTTGTGCTCAAGGAGGGGAAGAGGTGGCATTCGGCTGGGACTCTACCTAGGTGGTTGCTGAATGGGTCAAAGGTTTTCAAATGGATGGAGGAGAGGAGCTTGGAGAGTTTGAATTGGTCAACCAATTCGAAATGGGAGATGGAGAGTGAATGGGGGAGAAAAACAAGGGATTTGAGAGGGTGGGTGAGAGTTGGCCGAATGTTGGAGAGGTGGGAGGTGAATTTCGGCTATTGGGTGTTTAGCAAGGGGATTTTGGCATTTGAGGAATTGAGCTAGCAAAAATCGAACCACTTGGTGCTGTGCTGAAATTCTCTAGGCAGTATTAGTTTTCTTTTACATTTTCGACAGTTGATAATCAAGATTTTGGGTACCTTTTGGTAACTAATTCTTCTCTTTGGTGAACATTTTATTTGATCTTTGTTGCCTCTCTTCGTACTGAAACCCCAACTCTCCATTTGTTTCTTTTCTTTTCTCTTTGCAAACATTTTCCTCTTGCCGTGGTGATTGCCGAAATACCATAGCCGAATCCTCTTCTATTTCTTTCTCTTCTTTTAGCCGAACCTTCCCTCACTCATATCATCTCTCTTTTCATTTCAATTCTCTTCTTTTGCTACACTCTTTCTCCATAGCCGAATCTCTGCTTGCAATTTTCCTTTATTTCCATTTCTTTCTTGTTCTAGTCTTGAGCCGAAACCTTCTTGGCATTTGCTGCTTGTGCCAAATCTTTTTAGACTCCATTCAGCTTCTCTCTGTCTAAGGTAATGAACTCTCCCTTTTTATTCTTTTCATCTCCCTTACTTCTTCTAAGGAAGCTGACCATTCATCCTTTAATCACAAACCGAATTTGGTTTCTCTTCCGTAACTGGTTACGCCATCTTTTTGTAACCCGTTTCTTTCATCTTTTTATTAATAGTCGAATATCAAGAAGCAAGGTGCTAGGATTCCTTTGGTTGCCGAAAGTCCCTTTCCAATCGGCTTTACTTGTGTAAGGTAACGGGTTCTCTCTTCATATGTTTTTCTCTTCACTCTTTTAATGATCGAAGCGGTCATCCTGTTACTCCTTTCTTTTTAGGCCGAATATAAGTACCCTCTCCATTTTGAAGCGTGTTCGTTCCTTCGTAGGAAGCCGGAGCCTTTGACAGCATTGGCCGAATCTAAGGCATCTTGGTAAGTTGGTTTTGGCCGAATATTGGTGATGGAAGGACATTCTTAATATAAGTATTTAGGCCGAAAGGCCATTTCTTCTTTATTACTGGGGAGCATCATTTCTACCTCGAGAGTTATTTAGGGACTCAGTCAAGGGGATAGAACCAATAGGCGTTGATTATTAAGGTAAGGAGTTTCTCTCTAGTATCTATACGATTAGTCTCTTTTTGTTTTACTCTACCATAACCAAGCCTTTTTGTTAGATAACCACCAATCATCATTGTATTACAATCTCTGATCGAGATTTTCTTCATGGATGCGAGTGCTAGCCAATCTAAGGGGGTAGCGTTAAAGGAGTCTGAGGGGAGTAGACTCGTAGTCTCTGCTCCCAAGTTCAAATGACATGCGGTGTCGGAAGTTTGAGACTTTTCGCCGGGTTGTGGTAGAGAGCCGACATCCGTTTAAGATAGGCAGATAGTGGTTATTCCCGCTAGTGAGAGTAACGACGATCAGGAGTGTTTAGTCCTTCGCGTAATCAGGTGTGTAATTCTCACACTTTCTTTTGGGGTTTAGTAATAAATATGTGTATTATTTAAAAGCTAAAATAACTGTAACGGCAGTTGAGTTACCTTTGAGGGTAAGGTTGGAGATACCAGGTTAGTAACCTTTATGACTACGACATCTAAATAACTAGCATGAATATATGTATGCTCCGATTGTCCGATGTACATTGATATATGTTTGTATTCATTACATTATGATATTATGTTGCATGGGTTTGGGATATGATATTGATGAATAAGGGGCAGTGTATTTCAGTGGCTCTGCCACATATTTCAGTGACCCTGTCACATTATTCGGTGGCTCTGCCACAAATTTCAGTGACCTTGTCACAATTTCAGCTTTGAGCAGCATGACTGTCAGCATGACTGCCAATGAGGTGTGTAGCGGATGGAGGGTTGATTGTAGAAATCCCCACAGGTGTGCTAGGTTGGACACAGAGTGGTATGTAGCGGATGGAGTACTAGGCTGGGCTGGGTTGCATTGCATTCATTATCTGATATGCCATGTTGTTAGGGCTACGGCCCAATTCGATCCGTATAGGCTTCGGCCAAATTTGCTACCGTGAGGGCTAAGGCCCAATTTGCTTTTGTGGGCTTAGGCCCAGATTTCGTTCGTTAGGGGAATGGCACACTAAGTTCTCGTAACTCACCCCTCTGCTTAATCTTGCAGGTAATCCCTAGCTTGTAGATTTGGAGCCGAGGTGGACTCTGTGGTGGCCATACGTTATTTCTTTCGTAAACTCCGTTTTTCTTTATTTAAATTTATTCTTAATTTGGGAATATGTTATGTAATAAGGCCTCTGGGATTTTAATTTGGTTTTTGATTTAATGCGGTTATCATATATTATGAAATGTTAAAAATGGAGTTTTATTTTAAATGTAAATGACCATTTTCCAAAACACTAACAAACGATTTACAAGTTATAAACAATAAAACGCGAGATTTTCTTAAAACGAAATAATTGTTTCAAAATTGTCACATCCTAAAATCCACCAATTTCGATCCTCGTAGTATAAAACAAGTTTTCGGTATTTAGTAATATTCACAACCTTTTACAAGGAAACCTTAAAAACGAATCTGATTTTCAAAATGAAACCAAAACTCAAAATTTTTAAACAATCGCAAAACTTCTTTAAACAACCTTTCCATGTGACATACCAGATCCAGTCGTAACGTCTAGGCTGGGTTTGGGGTGTTACATTTAGTGGTATCAGAGCCAGGTTGCAAAACTCGACTGTAGAACGGGTTCGAAAACATTTTCAAAATTTTGTTTGAAATTTGGTTTAGAAAAATATATGTCTTTTGAAAGTATGGCGCCCGAGTCTCCGGCACCAAACCTGTAAGTCTTTTGGCTTTCTTTATTATTATGAAATGATGTTGGAATTAGTGTTATGATTGCCAGCTATAGGAGTTAAGACCTTAGAGACTGAGACATTAGGAGATTCGATGCGCGAAAATAACTACTATACTCACTCTACATAAGAAATTGCTAATAAACATTGAAATGAAATGCTAATACATAAAATTTTTAATCAGATTAATTCGAGCTAGCAAACATGAGTGCTAGAGGATGTGGACGTGGTGGACGCGGCCTAGGTAGAGGCCGAGGTACTGGGGTTGGATCTGAGGCATCTGGACACATGCCTGAAGTGGAAGCACCTGCGTCACCGGTGACCGAGGCGGGGTCCCATGATCGAGCTGGAGGGACGATGCTTTGTCCCAAGCTATGCTGCGTGTTCTAGAGCAGGTTGCTGGGGCAAGCATTGGATCGGTAGCCCGAAAATCTATCCCGGAGTGACTCCGGGCAAATGGGGCTGAGATATTTAGAGGTGTTTCTGGCGTGGCCCCAAATGTAGCTGAATAGTAGTTGGAAGCCGTAGAACGAATCATGGATGATATAGATTGCACAGTGGAAGAGAAATTGAAGGGAGCAGTGTCTCTCCTTCGAGATGAGGCATACCGGTGGTGGCTCACAGTAAGGGAGGGTACTCCAGCGGACCGTATTACCTGGGACTTCTTTAAAACAACGTTCCAGGGAAAGTATGTTCTCCGTAGCGGGAAAGAGATTTTGCTATTCTGGTTGAGAAGGCAAAGATTGCCGAAGAGGTAAAGCGGTTTGAGAGGCAGAATCGGGATAAGGATAGAGGTAAGAATAAGAGGAGTTTTTGGTCATCAGGGTCTGCTGGAGGCTTCCAAAAGAGGCCTAGGTTTGATGGGGCGGGCCGAGTTACAATGCCTGTTGCTGTTGGTCAGTCTCGACCGTGTGCTTGGTGTGGGGAAATACATTCGGGAGAGTGTTGGAGAAGAACTGGAGGATGTTTCAAGTGTGGATCTATGGATCATCTGATAAAGGACTGTCCACAAGAGTTAGCTAGGGCACGGCCGGTAGGTCAAGGATATGCACAATCCGGAAGAGGTGAGGATGTTTCAAGTGTGGATCTATGGATCATCTGATAAAGGACTGTCCACAAGAGTTAGCTAGGGCACGGCCGGTAGGTCAAGGATATGCACAATCCGGAAGAGGTGGGCAGCAACCACCGAGAGGTCGTGGTCCGGTCAGAGGAGGAAATGGATTTGGTCGAGGGCGTGGAGCACCGGGTAGAGGTGCTGGTAGTACAGACGCTAGACAGCCTGGATTGGTTTATGCGGCTAGACGTCGAGAGGATGGCGATGCACCGGACGTCATAACCGGTACGTTTCTTGTATTTGATACACTTTTACAGCTTTGATAGATATTGGGTATACACATTCGTATGTTGCCTGTACTATATCTGGAACTTTGAGCATTAAATTTGAAATTGCCGTTAGAGAAATATCCGTGGTTAGCCCTCTAGGACAATCTGTAGTAGTGAACAAGTTGTTTAGGAATGTGCCTTTAGAAGTTTAAGGGGTAGTATTTCCGGCAAACTTGATGGAATTGCCGTTCGGCGAGTTTGATTTGATCTTAGGCATGGACTGGTTAGTTAAGCATCGAGCGAACTTGGATTGCGCTGCTAAGCGTATGGTGTTAAGAACAGAGGATGGGAAGTAATTGTGATAGGAAAAGGAGAGATTATCTGTCCCATGTTTCAGCACTAAAGGCCGAAAAGATGGTGTGAAAAGGGTGCGAGGCATTCCTGGCTTTTGTCAGCTCATCGGATGTTAAGGGATTGTCTATAGGGGATGTTAGAATAGTGAAAGAGTTCTCGGACGTCTTTCCAGAAAAGCTTCTAGGGTTACCTCTGGATCGCGAGGTGGAATTTGGCATTAAGCTATTGCCAGGAACGGCTCCGGTGTCCATCGCCCCATATAGGATGGCGCCGAAGGAGCTGGTAGAACTTAAGGCTCAGATCCAGGAGTTGTTGGATCGTGGTTTTATTTGACCAAGTGTATCTCCGTGGGGAGTGCCGGTGTTGTTCGTTAAGAAGAAGGATGGGTCGATGCAAATGTGCATTGACCATAGGCAATTGAATAAGTTGACAATCAAGAACAAGTACCTGCTACCAAGGATTGATGATATGTTTGATCAGTTGCGAGGAGCTTCGATCTTTTCGAAGATAGATTTGAGATCTGGATACCATTAGCTAAAGGTCAAAGAGGTAGATATTCATAAGACTGCGTTCTGAACTCGGTATGGGCATTACGAGTTCCTAGTGATGCCGTTCGGATTAACAAATGCACCAGCTGCTTTTATGAGAATGATGAACTGGGTCTTCCAACCCTATTTAGACCGGTTCGTGGTGGTGTTCATAGATGACATCTTGGTTTACTTAAGGACTGAGGAGGAGCATGATTCGCATCTTCGGGTTGACATTGAGACAGAAGCAACTTTATGCTAAATTCAGTAAGTGCGAGTTTTGGCTAGAGGAAGTGACGTTCTTAGGTCATGTGCTGTCTGCTGAAGGGATTAGAGTCGATCCTCGGAAAGTTGAAGCTGTGTTGGATTGGAAGCAACCGAAGTCAGTGTCTGAAATTTGAAGTTTTCTGGGATTGGCTGGGTACTACAGAAGATTTTTTGAGGGGTTTTCGCTGATTGCTGCACCTTTAACCAAGTTATTGCAAAAATGAGTACCTTTTGTTTGGGCTGATAAGCAACAAGAAAGCTTTGAGAAGCTAAAGAGGATTTTGACTGAGGCACCAGTGTTGATTCAGCCTAAGGCTGGGAAGGAGTTCATGGTTTATTGTGATGCATCGCGCACATGGTTGGGAAGTCGATTATCTACACCTACCATAAGAGTCTGAAGTATCTCCTTACCCAGAAAGAGTTAAATTTAAGGCAACGAAGGTGGATAGAATTGCTGAAAGACTATGATTGCTCAATTGAATATCACCCGGGTAAAGCTAATGTAGTGGCGGATGCGTTAAGTCGTAAAGTGATATCAGATTTGAGAGCAATATTTGCTCATCTCAGTCTTTATGAAGATGGTAGTCTATTGGCAGAACTTCAGATAAAGTCGACATGGGTAGATCAGATTAAGAAAAAGCAATGGCTGGATGAATTGTTAAGTTCTCGACTTCAACAAGTGGAAGGTGGTGAGACAGGAGATTTTGGTCTGAACAGTGAGGGGATATTATGATGTCGTGGAAAGGTTTGTATGCTGAAAGACTCTGTGTTGAGGCAGATTGTTTTGCGGGAGGTGCATAATAGTCCTTACGCTATGCACCCCGGTGGAAGCAAGATGTATCGAGATCTACGGGAAAAGTACTGGTGGCCAGGGTTAAAGCGTGAAGTTACCAAGTTTGTGAGTAAGTGTTTGACATGCCAGCAGGTGAAGGCGAAACATCAGTTGCCTTCGGGGTTGCTGCAATCGGTGAAGATTCCACTTTGGAAGTGGGAGAGGGTAACGATGGACTTTATTAGTAGGTTGCCCCTAACGCTTACTAAGAAAGATTCGGTGTGGGTGATTGTTGACCGGTTGACTAAGTCTGCACACTTTATACCGGTTTGCATCGACTATTTGTTACAGAAGTTAGCCAAGCTGTATGTGGCAGAAATCGTGAGGTTGCATGGGGCACCTGTGTCTATCATATCAGACAGGGATCCTAGATTTACATCACGTTCTGGAAGGCGTTGCATGAGGCTTTGGGTACAAGGCTGGATTTCAGCACAGCGTTCCATCCGCGACTGATGGTCAGTCGGAACGGGTGATTCAGATTTTGGAAGACATGTTAAGGGGCTATGTAATCGACTTCAGAGGTAGTTGGGAGGATTTTCTACCTTTGGCAGAATTTGCATACAACAATAGTTATCAATCCAGCATTCAGATGGCACCCTACGATGGCAGAATTTGTATGGACATAGGTGTCGTACCCCTACCTGTTGGACAGAATTGGGTGAGCGACAGTTGTTGGGGCCGGAATTGATCTCAGAGACTGAGAAAAAGGTTAAGTTGATTCTGGCTCGGTTGAAGGAAACTTTCGATAGACAGAAGTCGTATGCAGATCTGGAGCGTAGAGAAATAGAATTTTCAGTGGGGGATCGTGTCTTCTTAAAAGTCTCACCTTGAAAGAAGGTTCTAAGATTCGGACGAAAGGGCAAGTTGAGTCCCAGATTTATCGGGCCTTACCGAGTGGTGAAACGTGTGGGACCAGTGGCTTATTAGCTTGAGTTACCTCAGGAGTTGGGTCAGATACATAATGTATTCCACGTTTCGATGCTAAGGCGCTATCGTTCGGATCCATCTCACGTAGCGCCAGTGGAAGAAATTGAAGTAAGACCTAATCTGTCTTTTGAAGAAGAGCTAGTGCAGATTCTAGATCGAGACGTTAAGGTGTTGAGAAGGAAATCTGTACCGTTGGTCAAAGTGTTGTGGCGTAATCACGATTCAGAGGAAGCCACATGGGAGCCGGAAGAGGCAATTCAACAGCGATACCCTCATCTCTTTTAACCAGGTAAATTTTGAGGCCGAAATTTCTTTAAGGGGGTAGAACTGTAACATCCTCGAATTAAGGGTTATGCATTTGGTGCCATTTTATGTGCTTGGCTTGTTTAGCTTGTTATTTAGGTGTGTTTGGGGGTCCTGGGGAGGCTCGGGTTCGAGCCAGAGCCTTGGTAAAATTTTGCTTTTTGGGCATAAAGGGGGAGAGCTAGGGGAAGCAGGCCTTAAGGATATTTATTTGTGTTTGATGACACAAAACGGGCATGAGGTGGAGTGGATGTGGCGTCACTGGTAGAGCAAGGGGAAGGAGTTCGAATCCCATTTGCTGTATTGTGGAGCTTTAATTTTTGTGCTCAAGGAGGGGAAGAGGTGGCATTCAGCTGGGACTCTACCTAGGTGGTTGTTGAATGGGTCAAAGGTTTTCAAATGGATGGAGGAGAGGAGCTTGGGGAGTTTGAATTGGTCAACCAATTCGAAATGGGAGATGGAGAGTGAATGGAGGAGAAAAACCAGGGATTTGAGAGGGTGGGTGAGAGTTGGCCGAATGTTGGAGAGGTGGGAGATGAATTTCGGCTATTCGGTGTTTAGCAAGGGGATTTCGGCATTTGAGGAATTGAGCTAGCAAAACCCGAACCATTTGGTGTTGTGCTGAAATTCTCTAGGCAGTCTTAGTTTTCTTTTACATTTTCGGTAGTTGATACTTAAGATTTCGGGTACCTTTTGGTCACTAATTCTTCTCTTTGGTGAACATTTTATTTGATCTTTGTTGCCTTTCTGCGTGCCGAAACCCCAACTCTTCATTTGTTTCTTTTCTTTTCTCTTTGCAAACATTTTCCTCTTACCGCAGTGATTGCCGGAATACCATAACCGAATCCTCTTCTATTCCTTTCTCTTCTTTTAGCCGAACCCTCCCTCACTCATATCATCTCTCTTTTCATTTCAATTCTCTTCTTTTGCTACACTCTTTCTCCGTAGCCGAATCTCTGCTTGCCATTTTCCTTTCTTTCCATTTCTTTTTTGTTCTAGTCTTGAGTCGAAACCTTCTTGGCATTTCCTGCTTGTGCCAAATCTTCTTGGACTCTATTCGGCTTCTCTCTGTCTAAGGTAATGAACTCTCTTTTTTTATTCTTTTCATCTCCCTTACTTCTTCTAAGGAAGCCGACCATTCATCCTTTAATCGCAAACCGAATTTGGTTTCTCTTCCGTAACTGGTTACTCTATCTTTTTGTAACCCGTTTCTTTCATCTTTTTATTAATAGTCGAATATCAAGAAGCAAGGTGCTAGGATTCCTTTGGTTGTCGAAAGTCTCTTTCCAATCGGCTTTACTTGTGTAAGGTAACGGGTTCTCTCTTCATATGTTTTTCTCTTCACTCTTTTAACGATCGAAGCGGTCATCCTGTTACTCCTTTCTTTTTAGGCCGAATATAAGTACCCTCTCCACTTTGAAGCGTGTTCGTTCCTTTGTGGAAAGCCAGAGCCTTTGCCAGCATTGGCCGAATCTAAGGCATCTTGGTAAATTGGTTTTGGTCGAATATTGGTGATGGAAGGACATTCTTAATATAAGTATTTAGGCCGAAAGGCCATTTCTTCTTTATTTTTGGGAAGCATCATTTTTAACTCGAGAGTTATTTAGAAACTCAATCAAGGGGATAGAACCAATCGGCGTTGATTATTAAGGTAAGGAGTTTCTCTCTAGTTTCTATATGATTAGCCTCTTTTCATTTTACTCTGCCATAACCAAGCCTCCTTGTTAGATAACCACCAATCCTCATTGTATTACAATCTTTGATCGAGATTTTCTTCATGGATGCGAGTGCTAGCCAATCTAAGGGGGTAGCGTTAAAGGAGCCTGAGGGGAGTGGACTCGTAGTCTCTGCTCCCAAGTTCAAACGACGTGCAGTGTCGCTGTTCGAGACTTTTCGTCGGGTTGTGGTAGAGAGCCAACATCCGTTTGGGATAGGCAGATAGTGGTTATTTCCGCTAGTGAGAGTAACGACGATCAGGAGTGTTTAGTCCTTCACGTAATCAAGTGTGTAATTCTCACACCTTCTTTTGGGGTTTAGTAATAAATATGTATATTGTTTAAAAGCTGAAATAACTGTAACGACAGTTGAGTTACCTTTGAGGGTAAGGTTGGAGATACTAGGTTAGTAATCTTTATGACTACGACATCTAAATAACTAGCATGAATATATGTATGCTCCGGTTGTCCGATGTACATTGATATATGTTTGCATTCATTACATTATGATATTATGTTGCATGGGTTTGGGATATGATATTGATGAATAAGGGGCAGTGTATTTTGGTGGCTCTGCCACAAATTTCGGTGACCCTGTCACATTATTTCGGTGGCTTTGCCACATATTTCGGTGACCTTGTCACAATTTCGGCTTTGAGCAGCATGACTGTCAGCATGACTGCCAATGAGGTGTGTAGCGGATGGAGGGTTGATTGTAGAAATCCCCACAGGTGTGCTAGGTTGGACACGGAGTGGTGTGTAGCGGATGGAGTACTAGGCTGGGCTGGTTTGCATTGCATTCATTATCTGATATGCCATGTTGTTAGGGCTACACCCAATTCGATCCGTATGGGCTTCGGCCAAATTTTCTACCTTGAGGGCTAAGGCCCAATTTGCTTCTGTGGGCTTAGGCCCAGATTTCGTTCGTTAGGGGAATGGCACACAAAGTTCTCGTAACTCACCCCTCTGCTTAATCTTGCAGGTAATCCCTAGCTTGTAGATTTGGAACCAATGTGGACTCTGTGGTGGCCATACGTTATTTCTTTTGTAAACTCCGTTTTTCTTTATTTAAATTTATTCTTAATTTGGGAATCTGTTATGTAATAAGGCCTCCGGGATTTTAATTTGGTTTTTTGATTTAATGCGGTTATCATATATTATGAAATGTTAAAAATGGAGTTTTATTTTAAATCTAAATGACCATTTTCCAAAACACTAACAAACGGTTTACAAGTTATAAACAATAAAACGCGGGATTTTCTTAAAACGAAATAATTGTTTCAAAAATGTCACATCCTGAAATCCACCGATTTCGATCCTCGTAGTATAAAACAAGTTTTCGATAGTTAGTAATATTCACAACCTTTTGCAGGGAAACCTTAAAAACGAATCTGATTTTCAAAATGAAACCAAAACTCAAAATTTTTAAACAATCACGAAGCTTCTTTAAACAACCTTTCCATGTGACATACCAGATCCGGTCGTAACGTCTAGGCCGGGTTTGAGGTGTTATATGATCGGTAGTGATTCTACATGTGTTGCGCATTATCGCAGCTCTTTATGGGCGTCCTGTTACATGATTCAATCGGTTGTGATCCAGCATATAATGCAAACACAAACGCAACTCTACGTGAGCATCCTGATATAGGCTCTTCTTGAGCTTCCTGACATGGCTCGCTTGAACTCTCTGTTACCTTATCTTGTGCTCCCTGATAATAACTCTTTGGAGTTACCCGTAAAGCTCTTTGAGCTCTCTGATTAAAACTCTTATGAGTTTCCTGTTTTACCCGGATAAGTGTCCTGTTACATGGCTCATTTGAACATCCTGACATGTGGCTCGAGACTGTGCTTCCTGATTATGTACTCTAATGAGTACCTCTAATTATGAATTGACGGATTTCTGATTTGTACACTTCGAGTGTACTACCTGTGTATCCATCGATATTTCAAATAAATTTAACGGGCAAAATTCTAACATGAGAAAATATGAACAATAAATGAATTATTACAAGTGTTTGCCTGAAATACATGAAATAATGATACATCATATATGTGGAAGCATGAGATAGTGATATATGAACATGGAACTTGTTTGATGAATATGTTCATCTATGATTATAGATTTATACACTTCAAGTGTATTTTCCCGAGTTATCATTGATATTTCAATTGATTTAATGAGAAAAATTCTGATATGAAATAATCTGAACTTGAGAGGAAATATTATGAAAATGTACTTGAAAATACATGGGTATGATTTGTATATGTTATATGAATTCATGATATGGAAAATATATGCATATGACAATTTGGTTATTATTGAGCCCATACATGTTTCTTGATGTTTATATGAGATAATATGACTTAGAAACGAATTATTACCCGTGTGTACATGAAGTGCATGGAAATGATATTACATGATATAATGATGCATGAATTGGTTGTTACTAGAATGTGGAATTTGCTTGATAACTTTGTTCATCCATGATTAAGGATTATTATATGTGATTACTTGGCTAACATGACGAGGATATGTGTTTAGGGCTTGTGATAAAATTTGTTGATAGTGCCTTGCATGTTTATATATGTTGATATATGGTAAGTTATTTACCATGTTATACGAACTTACTAAGCATTTCATGCTTACTTTGTTTTATTTTCCCTTGTTCTATAGTAATTCAGAAGCTCGTTGGATTGGAAGCATCGGTGGAGATCACTCATACTATCAATTGGCCCATCTTGGTACATATGGTAAATTAATTATGGTTATAATGGCATGTATAGGTTAATTAGCCAATATTTGCATGAAAATATTTGGGTTAAAACTAGCCATTGGATGGCTTGTAATGAACGTGTTTTGATATGTATTAATCGGGCTATAACATGTTTGGTGTCTGCTTAAATGGCTGAATGATAGAAATAATGTTGGCACATTGATGATTAATTATAGCATATTTAGTAAAATATGTATATAGGTGACTTTGATAAGTTAAGTAAGTTTTGTATGTTTGATTACATGATGGTAAAGTGTTATTTGAGGTGCCTAAGAGCACATTGGTTGTATGTGATGTTATGTCATGCATGATATTCGGTTTTGTCTTGAATTAATTGTTTTAAAAATGGCTTGCGAATATGTTAAAGTATTAGTGTAAGAGGAAGACAAATTGGGTGAGAAATATGGCTTGAAAAATAGCCTATTTTTGTCTACACGGGCAGAGACTAGAGGTGAGCATGGGTTAGGGGCCCGCCCAAAATGTGGGAGGGTTTGGGCAAAAATATAGGCCCAAAAAATGGGCTTGGACAAAAAAATAAGGCCCGTTTAAAAAACGGGTCGGGCCTCGGGTAAGGCTTTTTGGCCCAGGCCCAGCCTAGCCCGAATTCACTAAAGGACAAAAAAATCTGATTTTTTAATATTATTTTCTTGTTATTTTCCCCCTATTTTGCTACCAGTTTACTATAATGTTACTACTATTTTGTTGTTATTGTTTGGATATTGTATAAAACTTATTTTATTGTAAATTTTGTTATTATTTTAGAGACATTTGCTTGTTAAGTTGCATCTATCTTAGTGTTATTTAAGTATACATATTTTTTAAAATTTATTTTCAATTTGTTGGGAAATATTTATTTTGATGTTTTTAGTATTTTTGATGTATTATATATATTTTAAAATTATATAAAAAATAATATAAATATTAATATGGGCGGGCCGGGTCGGGCCTGGGTTTTAGCATTTTTATCCAGGTCGGGCTTAGACAAAACTTTAGGCCCATTTTTCGGGCCGGGCCCGGGCCTAGCAAACGGGCCTAAATTTTTAGTCAGACTCGGCCCGGCCCATCCCATGCTTACCTCTAGCAGAGACACGGGCGTGTGTCTTAGCCGTGTGTGACACACGACCTAGCACATGGGCATGTGATCTGGCCGTGTGTCCCCTGCATCTTTAAAATGTCAAAACAAAATGCTCAGAATTGATCACACGGCCTGGCACACGGGCATGTGGCTTGGCCGTGTGACCCTTGCACCTATACACGGTCTAGCACACAGGTGTGTGACCTGACCGTGTGACCCAAGTCAGAGAGTTACAGGGGCGTGTCCCTGGCTGTGTGAACCACACGGCCTGACCACACGGGCGTATGACCCCTGCACTTAGGAAAAATTTTAAAATTTTACGAAAAAATTTTGAGTACCCGGTTTAGTCCCGGCAAGAATCTAATGCATGATTTGGGCCTCGAGGGCCCATGTAAGGGACTATATGATTAAATTTGATTGAAATCTGATATTAACGCTAAACATTTATGAAATGTCTGTTCCTTGACCTATAAACTTCGATAATACTCTGTAACCCTGTTCCAGCGACGGATTCGGGTTAGAGGTGTTACAGGTATAAGGTATATGGCGTAAGACTATAGATGAAAGAGGCTATGGAAGTCTAGTATATGTTTCACAGTAGGGTTGGTCAGTGGATATCGGGTGAATATCGATCCAAGACACTGGCAAGCAATTAAGCATATACTAAAGTATTTACAGAGAATGAACGATTATATGCTTGTGTATTTCGAAGGAGATCTTACTCCTATCGAATATATTGATACTAACCTTCCAAACTTGTCGAGATTCGAGGAAATAAACATCGGGTTGTGTTTTTCTCCTAGGCGATCGGTCTATAGTGTGAATAAGTGTCAAGTAGGGTTCCACTACTAGTTTCACTATGGCGACCAAAATGTGAGTTGTGGAAAAAACTATATATGATACTAAGATAGTGCGGTATATGAATCAATTTTGCTTTTATTTGTAACGTACATGAATCAATTTACTCATTTTTCATGTAAAGTGACCAAAATGCAATGTGAATGATAATATAGGGACTCTTATTGTACTTTTACCACCATTTTATTTGTATTATAATACAATTAATGGTAAACTACTTAGATAATCACCCAAGTTTTAGCATGTTTCTGTTTTGGTCTCCATTTTTTTTTTGTCAAAATCACACTCTAGTCAACCAAATTGTTAATATGTGTTTGGTCACCAAACAAAATGCTAGCGTGGATGATACAATAACGAATTTAGCCTTTAATATTTGCCCATTTATTTAATTTAGTTCTAATTTATAAATCAATAAATTTAACTCTCAACGATTACACATTCTATCGATTTAATCATGATTCTAAAACTTAAACAATATAAACTAGAAATAAAAAATTAGAAATTTAAAAAATAATAATAAATATATTTGCAGATTCTCATACAGAAACTGATAATATTTGCATGGAAAATCCAAACACAAATAAATATTAAAATATGATTTAGTTTCAAGTCTTTGATTCCAAAGGAAGTTTTTTGAGCTCTTTCTCTCCAGATAGCTAGGCTGCACAAGGAAATCAGCAATGGCTGTGGCGTGTCATCTTTTCCATGGTTTATTTGGGAAATTGAAAAATACACAAAACCCATACAAATTCTGGGCAAGAAGAATTTAAGGAATTCAAAAAATCGAATTAGAGTATTAAAACAAAAACATATTTTGAAGGTTGATGCCAATGATGTTGTGATGTACCGAAATTTATGATAGTTCAATGTTCGTTTTTGGATTAAAAAACAAAAATTCTCATGGTTAAAGGCTATACAACCTACAATTACAATACTCCTTAATTAGTCAATTCCGATGGGTCTCACGAATCCGAACGATGGTAATGAAGAGGAAGGTACAATGAGGCCCTGGTCCAGTTTGTAGCTCAATTCGGCAGCTAACGAAGGAGATCACGCCAAGGGAGGTTCAACTTTTGACTTGGAGTTTCGTGGCTTTCCAGTTTTTACTAAATAATTTGATCGTAGATTTGAAGAGAGAAGAAAAAGAGGAGTCCGACGACGCCACTCAAAGACGAGACCGGATAGCGGCATAGATCCCAACAATGGTGGCTAGGGTTAAAGAAGAAAAAGAAGAAAGGAGGGAGGGAAAGAAAAGAAAGATGAACAGATAAAATAAATGTTAAAAAAGTTCAAAAAAAGTTTTGTCAAAAAAAGTTATGGTTAATTAGTTAAAAATGGAAAGAATAACATCAATAAACGAGCACAAATAAAAAAAAAAAAAGGTGTGAAAATATATTCAATCTTAACAAATCTTAAATATATTTTTTTATAATTTTTTGAATATTTTATCTATTTTATAAATTTTAATAATTTTTTAAATATTTTCTTGTATTTTTAAATTTTTATCTATACTTTAAAAAATTTATAGAATCATGGTTAAATATTGAAGATTAAATTAACTGAATATGCCGAAAAAAAAGTTAATTAGCCAAATAGGTTTTTTTTTTTAAAAATTAGGAAAATAGGTAGTTTTTGGAGAGAGAATGTGAAAGCGCGTATAGCTGGGCATGCTTTCTGTATAGTTAGCAAGAAAGCGCGCCCATCTGGACGAGCTTTCTTGCTGATATGTCAGGAAAAACGTGCCCAATTAAACGAGTTTTCTTGCTAACATTGTAATAACCCATTTTGCCCGGGCTTGGAAATAAACAAAATAAATAAACAATGTTTTTTAAACAGTCCAATACAAACCCCCCAAAAAAAAACAATTAAACAACCCAAAACAGATTACATAGCCCACTAACCCAATACCCCATTACACCCGAGCCCAATTACAAGCCAACAGATGTCTCAGACCCAAAACTGAAACACCCCACACCCGGCCCACGAGCCTGAACCGGATCTGGTATGTTCCTTAAGAAAATCGGCTTCAAATTCTTTTGTTACTTAGAAAATTTTTGTGAATTTTTAGAAAGATATTGGTTTTGGGTTGGGCTTAGGTTGGAAACCCATTTATTTAATTTAGAAAACATTTAATTTTGGTGACAAAACAATTTAGGGTTTATTTTTAAAATAAATTTAATTAAACTTAGTCAAAAATAATTCATAACATAACAACTGAAAATAAAAGCAGGGAAATAAAACCATTCAACTTGGGCCTTATGGCCTTATTACATCATTCAAATCCAAAGATAAAATTGAAAATACTAAAATTGAGTAAAGTCCAAATTCTAATAAATTCTTCAAGTGATGCATGGCCACCTTTAGCTCCTGCCGACCCGGTCCATTACTGCTCATTTCCTGAAAAATAGTCCCACAAAGGGGTGAGTCAACAGACTCAATGTGTACACAAACTAACAATCAACATTCCAGGCATACATATTCATATCAAAGCATATTCAAATCAAATAATGATGCAACCCAACCCAAGCCTATTTGTCCATCCGCTACACACCACCCGTACCTGCCAATTACACCGTGGGGACTACTAAGTCAACCCTCCATCCGCTACACACCATCGAAGGCTGTCGCTGCAGTCGACGTGCTCATCGCCCACTTACGTTGTGTCATTAGACACTATATTCAAATAATGTAACCGAAGTTACCATATTCACGCAATGGGGCCGTAGCCACCATATTTCGTTGGTGAGGCCGAAACCAACACCTTCATTGGTGAGACCGAAGTCAACACCTTCGTTGGTGAGACCGAAGTCAACACCTTCACTTTCTTCCTTCACATATATCCCAAATGCCCCAATTATTTTATAACATATTCCACATACTTAATTTTCATTCATGTTACTAATCACATGTTCAAAGTATATCACATTCATAATCCTATCAAAAGTAGGAAACATACCTGGGTACTCCTTACCACATTTGTGGTACTTAACCACATTCACATACTGATACATATTCATATTTAATGATTGCCATGCAATTTATTGAAAGTTAGTAAGAGTACACACCTTTTTCGCTTAATAGTTTCCGTGAATTCCCGTAGAGCGATCTACCGATCTAGATCTTTCACTCCTATATTCGGCCATTAATTAAAACATATAAATAAACCTATTTGGTCTTAAAACCAAATCCTACTAGAAGTAAAATTACTTACCTAGTTGCCGAATTGATTTAATCAAGTCCCAACAGTTGCTAGAATTCCTCTTCCTTGAAATCGGCTAATACTAGGTATGTAACCATGTCAGTTTTCGGTTTTTGAAATAATGGAAAACACTTAAACAAATTATGCCTTGGCCGAATATCCCTTACCTTATGATGGGATTCCAAATCTGAAGAGGATTCCTTTATAAGCCTGTTGAAATCCTATAACTTCGTGTTAGATTAGATCTAACTTTGAAAACGTGAATCATAATCTTTAACCACATATTTATATTTATAATCCTTACCTTAGATCCTTAGATTTCCCGAAAGATCCCCTTTTGATGTTGTGGATGATTGCCCTCTTTCTTAGAATCCACAAAGATTCAGCTTAACAGTAGAACGGAGAAGAAAATAGAAGAAAAAGAGAGGGATTTTTGCTTAATGAAAATTCGGCAGAGAGGGGTTTTGCCTAGGGAGAATTTAGGCAGAGAGGAAGAGGGAGCAAATGTTGATGAGTAGCCCTCCTGTCCTCCTTTTATAGCCAAAGTTATCAGCCTAGGAGTCCTTTACTTGGCCACCACTCCTCTTTTTGATAATATTATCTCTTTTATTTAAAAGATAAAAGCCTTTAATCCATCAATTATCTCCTCAATTATCTCATTAGAAAATAATCCTTTATTTATCTCTTATTATTCACATATTTATGTGAATAAAACTCCTTTATTTATCTCTTATTATTCACATATTTATGTAAATAAAACTCCTTTATTTATCTCTTATTATTCACATATTTATGTGAATAAAACTCCTTTATTTCTCTTACATATCCAAGTTTCCCAAAATGTTCAAGTTTCCATTTTTGGATCATTTCCAAAAATGTTCAAGTTTCCAAAATGTTCAGGTTTCCAAAAATGTCTAAGTTTCCAAAATGTTCAGGTTTCCAGAAATGTTCATTTTCATTTCCATCTCCATTTTCATTTCCATTTTCATTTCCATTTTCATGCATTTCTAGGTTTCCAAAAGTATCAAAAATTTATTCATAGGACTTGAAACTTGTCATTTCATACAATTAACCTGGAAATGCATAGGCCCTATCCAGGATGTTACAGTTCTACCCTCCTTAAAAATAATTTCGTCCTCGAAATTACTTATTAACAGTCGTACAATCCTTCTCACCTCACTATGCTTATGCTGCGCACTCTGATCTTCATAGAACCATCATACTTTCTAGGCACAATCTCTAAGTTCACATCCCTTAGAACTCTTTTTCCAACATCGCGATTTAATCTGATTTAAAAGTTTTATACATTAGTACTTGTTTCACTTATTACCCGCGAAGAAGTTTTATGAAAAGAGTTTTAAGAGTGGTTCTTTCGTATTCATACATGCACACAGTCTTTACATTCATTCATACATCCATCAAACAATTATGAACTTTCGTTCATTCAGAGAAACATTGTAGTTTTCATTGTTGTTGTTTTTCCACTACCCAAGGGTATTTTCGTAATTTGTCCTACAGGGGTATTTTCGTAATTTTTTTTCCAGGGAAAACGTTCCTTGGTGCTTTTGTCAAAAAGCATTTTGAAAACTTCAAAGTTTTTGGGTAATTTGGAAAAATTTTGAAATCCGGGGGTATTTCGGTAATTTTCGACCTCAGGGGTATTTTGGTAATTTTTCACAAACTGGGGTATATTTGGAAAAACAAACAAATCAGGGATATTTCAAAAGTTGTAAAATTTTGTGGGTTCTTTTTGAGAGTTTAACCTTTCAAATGGTGATGTTGCAAAAATTTGGAAATCAGGGTCATTTTGGTAATTTTGCAAGTTAGGGGCAATTTTGTAATTTTCCAAAATCAGGGTATTTTTGATGGTTTGCACATTAGGGTTTATGAACATTATAAATAATGGAGTTTTGACAAAACCATTGAAAAGTTTGACATTTTGTGGATCTAGGGCATTTTGGTAATTTTGCCACCAAGGGCATTTTTGTAATTTTCACAAATTAGAAATTTTTCAGAAAAATTGTAAAGATGGTTTTCGAAAGTTTAGTAAAGAGTTTTGAAATCTAGGGTTTGTTGTTTTGTTCTTTTTTTTTTTTTAAAAAAAATGGCTAGTTCCCTTTCAGGTTTTAGTTATTGGGTTTAGCCTATGAAAAAGTCCTCATGATTAGGGTGAACCGTAGCTACGCACCAGGTAGGATTCCTGCGAAGAGGAGGTGAGTCACTAGGACTGCTTAAATACCAAGCTCTTCCGGATCCAATCCTAGACATGCGCACAGGGGTTACCACACCCTAGCTCAGTGACTTAGCCATAGGTTTGTTTAGTGCATTAAGTCTTATGTGGTTTTGTGTTTGAGTAGTCTAATCCTAGGGTTCATGTTCCTATCATACTATTCTACGTTCCATGCCTTTTCTACCCTTATACAGTTCATAAATCACAGAATCACACATAAAGTTAGGGGTACTTACCTGGTGGACTGCGGGTCGGAGACTTAGGTGCCATGCCATAAAACCTGCTTATGTTCAAAGAAAATCATTTGGGCTCGAATTGAAAACGTTTTGGGCCTGAGCCCACAGGCCGAGAGTTTTAAAACTGGGCTCTGATACCAACTGAAACACCCCACACCCGGCCCACGAGCCTGAACCGGATCTGGTATGTTCCTTAAGAAAATCGGCTTCAAATTCTTTTGTTACTTAGAAAATTTTTGTGAATTTTTAGAAAGATATTGGTTTTGGGTTGGGCTTAGGTTGGAAACCCATTTATTTAATTTAGAAAACATTTAATTTTGGTGACAAAACAATTTAGGGTTTATTTTAAAATAAATTTAATTAAACTTAGTCAAAATAATTCATAACATAACAACTGAAAATAAAAGCAGGGAAATAAAACCATTCAACTTGGGCCTTATGGCCTTATTACATCATTCAATCCAAAGATAAAATTGAAAATACTAAAATTGAGTAAAGTCCAAATTCTAATAAATTCTTCAAGTGATGCATGGCCACCTTTAGCTCCTGCCGACCCGGTCCATTACTGCTCATTTCCTGAAAAATAGTCCCACAAAGGGGTGAGTCAACAGACTCAATGTGTACACAAACTAACAATCAACATTCCAGGCATACATATTCATATCAAAGCATATTCAAATCAAATAATGATGCAACCCAACCCAAGCCTATTTGTCCATCCGCTACACACCACCCGTACCTGCCAATTACACCGTGGGGACTACTAAGTCAACCCTCCATCCGCTACACACCATCGAAGGCTGTCGCTGCAGTCGACGTGCTCATCGCCCACTTACGTTGTGTCATTAGACACTATATTCAAATAATGTAACCGAAGTTACCATATTCACGCAATGGGGCCGTAGCCACCATATTTCGTTGGTGAGGCCGAAACCAACACCTTCATTGGTGAGACCGAAGTCAACACCTTCGTTGGTGAGACCGAAGTCAACACCTTCACTTTCTTCCTTCACATATATCCCAAATGCCCCAATTATTTTATAACATATTCCACATACTTAATTTTCATTCATGTTACTAATCACATGTTCAAAGTATATCACATTCATAATCCTATCAAAAGTAGGAAACATACCTGGGTACTCCTTACCACATTTGTGGTACTTAACCACATTCACATACTGATACATATTCATATATTTAATGATTGCCATGCAATTTATTGAAAGTTAGTAAGAGTACACACCTTTTTCGCTTAATAGTTTCCGTGAATTCCCGTAGAGCGATCTACCGATCTAGATCTTTCACTCCTATATTCGGCCATTAATTAAAACATATAAATAAACCTATTTGGTCTTAAAACCAAATCCTACTAGAAGTAAAATTACTTACCTAGTTGCCGAATTGATTTAATCAAGTCCCAACAGTTGCTAGAATTCCTCTTCCTTGAAATCGGCTAATACTAGGTATGTAACCATGTCAGTTTTCGGTTTTTGAAATAATGGAAAACACTTAAACAAATTATGCCTTGGCCGAATATCCCTTACCTTATGATGGGATTCCAAATCTGAAGAGGATTCCTTTATAAGCCTGTTGAAATCCTATAACTTCGTGTTAGATTAGATCTAACTTTGAAAACGTGAATCATAATCTTTAACCACATATTTATATTTATAATCCTTACCTTAGATCCTTAGATTTCCCGAAAGATCCCCTTTTGATGTTGTGGATGATTGCCCTCTTTCTTAGAATCCACAAAGATTCAGCTTAACAGTAGAACGGAGAAGAAAATAGAAGAAAAAGAGAGGGATTTTTGCTTAATGAAAATTCGGCAGAGAGGGGTTTTGCCTAGGGAGAATTTAGGCAGAGAGGAAGAGGGAGCAAATGTTGATGAGTAGCCCTCCTGTCCTCCTTTTATAGCCAAAGTTATCAGCCTAGGAGTCCTTTACTTGGCCACCACTCCTCTTTTTGATAATATTATCTCTTTATTTAAAAGATAAAAGCCTTTAATCCATCAATTATCTCCTCAATTATCTCATTAGAAAATAATCCTTTATTTATCTCTTATTATTCACATATTTATGTGAATAAAACTCCTTTATTTATCTCTTATTATTCACATATTTATGTGAATAAAACTCCTTTATTTATCTCTTATTATTCACATATTTATGTGAATAAAACTCCTTTATTTCTCTTACATATCCAAGTTTCCCAAAATGTTCAAGTTTCCATTTTTGGATCATTTCCAAAAATGTTCAAGTTTCCAAAATGTTCAGGTTTCCAAAAATGTCTAAGTTTCCAAAATGTTCAGGTTTCCAGAAATGTTCATTTTCATTTCCATCTCCATTTTCATTTCCATTTTCATTTCCATTTTCATGCATTTCTAGGTTTCCAAAAGTATCAAAAATTTATTCATAGGACTTGAAACTTGTCATTTCATACAATTAACCTGGAAATGCATAGGCCCTATCCAGGATGTTACAGTTCTACCCTCCTTAAAAATAATTTCGTCCTCGAAATTACTTATTAACAGTCGTACAATCCTTCTCACCTCACTATGCTTATGCTGCGCACTCTGATCTTCATAGAACCATCATACTTTCTAGGCACAATCTCTAAGTTCACATCCCTTAGAACTCTTTTTCCAACATCGCGATTTAATCTGATTTAAAAGTTTTATACATTAGTACTTGTTTCACTTATTACCCGCGAAGAAGTTTTATGAAAAGAGTTTTAAGAGTGGTTCTTTCGTATTCATACATGCACACAGTCTTTACATTCATTCATACATCCATCAAACAATTATGAACTTTCGTTCATTCAGAGAAACATTGTAGTTTTCATTGTTGTTGTTTTCCACTACCCAAGGGTATTTTCGTAATTTGTCCTACAGGGGTATTTTCGTAATTTTTTTCCAGGGAAAACGTTCCTTGGTGCTTTTGTCAAAAAGCATTTTGAAAACTTCAAAGTTTTGGGGTAATTTGGAAAAATTTTGAAATCCGGGGGTATTTCGGTAATTTTCGACCTCAGGGGTATTTTGGTAATTTTTCACAAACTGGGGTATATTTGGAAAAACAAACAAATCAGGGATATTTCAAAAGTTGTAAAATTTTGTGGGTTCTTTTTGAGAGTTTAACCTTTCAAATGGTGATGTTGCAAAAATTTGGAAATCAGGGTCATTTTGGTAATTTTGCAAGTTAGGGGCAATTTTGTAATTTTCCAAAATCAGGGTATTTTTGATGGTTTGCACATTAGGGTTTATGAACATTATAAAATAATGGAGTTTTGACAAAACCATTGAAAAGTTTGACATTTTGTGGATCTAGGGCATTTTGGTAATTTTGCCACCAAGGGCATTTTTGTAATTTTCACAAATTAGAAATTTTTCAGAAAAATTGTAAAGATGGTTTTCGAAAGTTTAGTAAAGAGTTTTGAAATCTAGGGTTTGTTGTTTTGTTCTTTTTTTTTTTTAAAAAAAATGGCTAGTTCCCTTTCAGGTTTTAGTTATTGGGTTTAGCCTATGAAAAAGTCCTCATGGTTAGGGTGAACCGTAGCTACGCACCAGGTAGGATTCCTGCGAAGAGGAGGTGAGTCACTAGGACTGCTTAAATACCAAGCTCTTCCGGATCCAATCCTAGACATGCGCACAGGGGTTACCACACCCTAGCTCAGTGACTTAGCCATAGGTTTGTTTAGTGCATTAAGTCTTATGTGGTTTTGTGTTTGAGTAGTCTAATCCTAGGGTTCATGTTCCTATCATACTATTCTACGTTCCATGCCTTTTCTACCCTTATACAGTTCATAAATCACAGAATCACACATAAAGTTAGGGGTACTTACCTGGTGGACTGCGGGTCGGAGACTTAGGTGCCATGCCATAAAACCTGCTTATGTTCAAAGAAAATCATTTGGGCTCGAATTGAAACGTTTTGGGCCTGAGCCCACAGGCCGAGAGTTTTAAAACTGGGCTCTGATACCAACTGAAACACCCCACACCCGGCCCACGAGCCTGAACCGGATCTGGTATGTTCCTTAAGAAAATCGGCTTCAAATTCTTTTGTTACTTAGAAAATTTTTGTGAATTTTTAGAAAGATATTGGTTTTGGGTTGGGCTTAGGTTGGAAACCCATTTATTTAATTTAGAAAACATTTAATTTTGGTGACAAAACAATTTAGGGTTTATTTTTAAAATAAATTTAATTAAACTTAGTCAAAAATAATTCATAACATAACAACTGAAAATAAAAGCAGGGAAATAAAACCATTCAACTTGGGCCTTATGGCCTTATTACATCATTCAAATCCAAAGATAAATTGAAATACTAAAATTGAGTAAAGTCCAAATTCTAATAAATTCTTCAAGTGATGCATGGCCACCTTTAGCTCCTGCCGACCCGGTCCATTACTGCTCATTTCCTGAAAAATAGTCCCACAAAGGGGTGAGTCAACAGACTCAATGTGTACACAAACTAACAATCAACATTCCAGGCATACATATTCATATCAAAGCATATTCAAATCAAATAATGATGCAACCCAACCCAAGCCTGTTTGTCCATCCGCTACACACCACCCGTACCTGCCAATTACACCGTGGGGACTACTAAGTCAACCCTCCATCCGCTACACACCATCGAAGGCTGTCGCTGCAGTCGACGTGCTCATCGCCCACTTACGTTGTGTCATTAGACACTATATTCAAATAATGTAACCGAAGTTACCATATTCACGCAATGGGGCCGTAGCCACCATATTTCGTTGGTGAGGCCGAAACCAACACCTTCATTGGTGAGACCGAAGTCAACACCTTCGTTGGTGAGACCGAAGTCAACACCTTCACTTTCTTCCTTCACATATATCCCAAATGCCCCAATTATTTTATAACATATTCCACATACTTAATTTTCATTCATGTTACTAATCACATGTTCAAAGTATATCACATTCATAATCCTATCAAAAGTAGGAAACATACCTGGGTACTCCTTACCACATTTGTGGTACTTAACCACATTCACATACTGATACATATTCATATATTTAATGATTGCCATGCAATTTATTGAAAGTTAGTAAGAGTACACACCTTTTTCGCTTAATAGTTTCCGTGAATTCCCGTAGAGCGATCTACCGATCTAGATCTTTCACTCCTATATTCGGCCATTAATTAAAACATATAAATAAACCTATTTGGTCTTAAAACCAAATCCTACTAGAAGTAAAATTACTTACCTAGTTGCCGAATTGATTTAATCAAGTCCCAACAGTTGCTAGAATTCCTCTTCCTTGAAATCGGCTAATACTAGGTATGTAACCATGTCAGTTTTCGGTTTTTGAAATAATGGAAAACACTTAAACAAATTATGCCTTGGCCGAATATCCCTTACCTTATGATGGGATTCCAAATCTGAAGAGGATTCCTTTATAAGCCTGTTGAAATCCTATAACTTCGTGTTAGATTAGATCTAACTTTGAAAACGTGAATCATAATCTTTAACCACATATTTATATTTATAATCCTTACCTTAGATCCTTAGATTTCCCGAAAGATCCCCTTTTGATGTTGTGGATGATTGCCCTCTTTCTTAGAATCCACAAAGATTCAGCTTAACAGTAGAACGGAGAAGAAAATAGAAGAAAAAGAGAGGGATTTTTGCTTAATGAAAATTCGGCAGAGAGGGGTTTTGCCTAGGGAGAATTTAGGCAGAGAGGAAGAGGGAGCAAATGTTGATGAGTAGCCCTCCTGTCCTCCTTTTATAGCCAAAGTTATCAGCCTAGGAGTCCTTTACTTGGCCACCACTCCTCTTTTTGATAATATTATCTCTTTTATTTAAAAGATAAAAGCCTTTAATCCATCAATTATCTCCTCAATTATCTCATTAGAAAATAATCCTTTATTTATCTCTTATTATTCACATATTTATGTGAATAAAACTCCTTTATTTATCTCTTATTATTCACATATTTATGTGAATAAAACTCCTTTATTTATCTCTTATTATTCACATATTTATGTGAATAAAACTCCTTTATTTCTCTTACATATCCAAGTTTCCCAAAATGTTCAAGTTTCCATTTTTGGATCATTTCCAAAAATGTTCAAGTTTCCAAAATGTTCAGGTTTCCAAAAATGTCTAAGTTTCCAAAATGTTCAGGTTTCCAGAAATGTTCATTTTCATTTCCATCTCCATTTTCATTTCCATTTTCATTTCCATTTTCATGCATTTCTAGGTTTCCAAAAGTATCAAAAATTTATTCATAGGACTTGAAACTTGTCATTTCATACAATTAACCTGGAAATGCATAGGCCCTATCCAGGATGTTACAAAAACAGATCTTACATGGACTACCTAGCCAGGACCCAAGCTCGTACGGCCCAAAAGGGCCCAAAACTTTAGCAATTTCAGTAAGCCTAGGGTTTTCTGAAACCCTAGGTGCCGCAAGAGCCCGCATCCCAACCTTCGCGCCGCAAGCACTGTAGCCACCAGCCCCTTGTCAAGCCGCGATTCGCGCAAGTAACGCCCCTATCGCCGCCGCTCACTTCATCTCCACCTGCAAAAAGAAAGGAAACAACAACAAAAATGGCAGAAATGATCTATTTCCTTTTTATTTTTAAGGCTATAAAAGCTCGATCTATTTTGTAACATAGGACGAATACACAAAAAAAAATACAGAAATAAAAGATATTGAAACAGAATACAAAGATTTTTTTAGCAAAGGTGATTTTCATATTTTATTTTGTTTATTTTAGATCTACGCTATTTTTTTACGAATATTAAAAACGAAGAAAAAGGTAAGAAGGCTACCTGCATTTTTGGCTTCAAAACAGAGGGGTTTTGGCCACTGGCCACGACGTTGCGTGAGGCGCGTGCGATGAAGGCCGGAAGTCTGATGACCTGTGAGGGCAGAGCAAAAATTTCGACCCTCTGCCATTTTTTTTAAAATCTGATGTTTAAAATGAATTTGGTTTTTTTTCTTAGCTTTTATAGCCCATCCACACGACGTCGTTTTGGTGTAGCCCATTAATAACCAAAACGGCGTCGTTTAATGAAAGGATCTGCGTGTTGACCCGATATCCAGGGGAGGATCCGCACGTTTTTATTAAATGGTCTAATTGCTTTATAGGTCCTTCCGCATTTTTGCAAAATTTCAATTATGTCTGAATATCATTTTTCTTTATTTTCAATTTAGCTCTAAAGTTTATATTTGGTTTCAATTAAATCCTCGGTCTCCTTAAAGACTAAAAACAGAACGTCGTCGTTTCTAAAATTTGGCATAATTTCTATTTTAGCTCCTATAGTATGACGCGCATTTTTTATTTAATCCTTTTATACTTATTTTATTTGCTATTTAATCCTCCTTCCTTCCTTTATTTTTACTTATTCTTTTTATTAATTATTCTAATATCATATTGAATCATTTTATCATATTAAAATTTTATATTATTTTATTATTTTATTAATTTTGTTAATAGTATAAAATCCATATATATATTATTTTTATATGTATTATCTTTATATATATTAAATTATTATTTATTATTTTATTTGGTTTAATATTATTTATATTATATACTATGATTTATATATTATTATATTATACATTCTCGTATATTATATAGTATTGTATTATATCATATATTATTTTTAAAATTTTGTTTTGTATAGAATCTATTTATATTATATACCTATTTTATTTATATTATATATGTAATTTTTATGATTAGTATATTATATATGTTTATTTAAAATACTATATACCATTTACTAATTATTTTTATATGTAATCATTTATATATGTATTAAATTATTATTATATATATAAGTACTTTTTTTAAATTTTAAATTTTTATTTAATTATTAAATTATATATTATAAGTTTTTTACTTTAAAATTTTTTATTTATATACATATTAGATCATTTTAAAAATCGTCACATTCTTTTATTTTTTTTCAATGTTTAAATATATTATTCCCTTTTCATTTGGTTTTGTTATTTCATAAAAGTCTTAATGATCGTTATTTATTTTATATCACATGTTTATGTTCTTTTAATCGTTTATTATTGCTTAACATAGTGCTTTATTTATTCATGTTATATTATTCTCTTATTACTTATTGTTAACATAATTTATAGTTATGTAGAATTGTTATTAAATATGTATGTCGTAATATCTTACTCAAACCCTTGTTTTATAAAAACATATTTTATTCAAATAGTTTTAAAAAATACGGCGATATCTAATATTTGGGGGCTTTGAGAAAAATTGTACCCTAACTTACTGAGTTTCGATTTTTATCGTTGAACTTAAAATATTAAGTATCCCTTTTCTTAAAATTGAAATTCATAAATTTCCAAATCAAAACTTATTCTCGAAAATTCAAAACGTTGTACCCTAACTTACTGGATATGATGTTTTGTGTTTCGAGATAAGAATTTTCTACAGATAAAGGCGAGCCTACTTCGAAGTCATGAGATGTTATATCCTAACTTACTGAATATAACATTTTATTTCTTTGAAATAGATAAATCTTGGTTTTCTTTCTAATAAAAGGATCATATTTTAAAATTTTTTCAAATTTTCAACATTCAGACACGATTTTATCGATTAGGTACCAATTTTTTGGGCGCTATGAGGGTGCTAACCCTTCTTCATACGTAACTGACTCCTGAACCCATTTTCTTGTATTTCGTGGACCAAAATCAATGTTTTAAAATAAAATGTTTTACAAGGTGATCCAATCACACCTAAGTAAAAAGGGATTTGTGGCGACTCCATTTCCATTTTTTAAAGTCGATCCCCCTTTTTTCAAACCTTTTAAAAATGGTTTCGACAGACATGTCAGGAAAAGCGTGCCCAACTGAACGCACTTTCTTTGTAATTATCAGAAAATGCATTCAGCTGGGCGTGCTTTCCTTGACATGTCAACAAGAAAGCTCACCTAACTGGACGCACTTTCACACACTTTCTCAAAAAACAAATCATTTCTCTAAATTTTTTTTTTAAAAAAGCGCCTATTTGGTCCATTAACTTTTATTTTCGGCATATTTTGCTAATTTAGCCTTAAATTTGTTAAATTTTTTAAAATCAGGACTAAATTAACAAAATAGGTAAACATTAAAGACTAAATTTGTTATTATATCAAACTATGTCATCTTTCTGTTTGGTGACAAAACACATTTTAACGGTGGAGTGGCTAAAACTCAAAATTAACTTAGAGTGACTAAATTAAGAAAAGAAAAATTTTGGAAACCAAAACAAGAACACGTTAAAACTTGAAGTGACTATCTAAATAGTTTACCCTACAATTAGACCTATCCATGGGTCGGGTAGCCCGTCTAACCCGATAGCTCGAATTGTCTTGGACTGGGCTTGGACAAGTATTTTTGTACCTTGGGTAAGCTCGAATTCAATTTAAATAATAATAATAAAAATTTAAATTTAAATTTAATTATAAAAATACATAAAATATCTATTAAAAATTTATTTTGTTAGGAATATTTTATTATTAAGTGGACATCCATTAAGATTAAGATAAGTTTGTTGTACAGTAGGACTTTAAAATTCATTAGAAGTGGAGTTTTATTTTATTTATACTTTTTATGTCTATAAATATAGACTTTAAAGAAACATTATAAATATTTCTATTGATTAATAGAATACATAAATCTCTTTTGCTCTTCTATTTCTTATTATTTTACTTTATTTATTATTTATTTTAATAACACATTATCAACGCCATATTCTATAAAAAAATAACATCTCAAACTCACCCAACAATTCCATTTTCCTAATAAGGTTAAAATTACCAAAAGCATGAATTGTACTTATCCTCTTTAAAAGTCATCATTGCCTTCAAACCACTCAACCACTCAAACTTATATACCACGAAATTTATAAAAATATTTTATTCATATTTGATTAGTTTTATTCAATCAAATATTGAAGATTAGATTTATTTTGTAAGATGCAAAATTTTTTAGAAAGTTTTTATTTAATATTTTATTAATTTTTTAATTAATAACCACTAGAAGTGGAAATATAGTAATAAATATGGAAACAATGAGAGTTCTCAGGATGTTCTTTCAAATGGTAAATATAACTTATCTTATCAATGAGATATGAAAGAATGTTGGTGTCGTATGCCGAAATATTTTGTTTTTGTTAAAATTCTTGGAGGAAGGTAAACTAGTAAGTTTTAAAAGATATTCACAAAGATATTCACTATAGTGGGTATCATATTGAGAATGTGAATGATGAAAATTATATTAGTATGAATCACTCTTACTATAAATATCTAAATCTTTTAATAGAGAAAGATTCATTTATTGAAGTATATTATGTATGATACTTGGATACCTATATTTATTTTGAAAATGATAGAGAAATATTGGGTTTTGACTGTGAAAGATCTGCTTGAATTGTGGATTAATTTAAAAGAAAGATATGACCATCAGAATATGAGAAACCATGAAGCCCATTGTATTAGATTTGCTCCATTCCTTAAAGAAAATGTAACAATAGATAAAAAGTAATCTTTGATGCAGACGTAGTAAATGACTTTATAATAATCGTAAAAGGGATGATCATAATAATTCTTCTCACCACCAGAAGTGGAAAAATGAAGATAAATAAGAAAAGAATTCTCAAGAGAACCCTTTAAGGAGTGAAGATAACTTATGTTATCGATATGGTATGAAAGGTCATTGATTGCATACATGTCGTAAGCCTAAACATTAAGTATAAATTGCATATTTTTTTGTGGTTATGGCACTAATTACTTAATTATTGGATTTCTTACTAGTAATAATTCTTCTCACCACTAGTACTAAGAACTATCAATATAACCCTTTAAATAAGAGAGACAATTTATAAAAACTCATTGATTATGTGGCTATCGTACACCTGGAATTTTTATTATTCAATTAATATTCCTCAAAAGGAAGAAGACATATGTCTTGTCGACAATACAATAGTGCATACTATCCTTAGAGATAAAATGCATTTTCTTGTTTGGTAATAAAACAAATTAATCTTTGGTGGTATAAAATTAATATAAGGCTCCAGATTAGTTAATATATTGTTAACCTATGTTCAATGTAGTAATGAAACATGTTAATATTTCATAGTACAAAATTAATTCAAAACTCCAAAATAGCTAATATATTGTTATCTAAAGAAATAAAGTGATTATTAATACATTGTGTTCTAATCAATTTCAAAGAAATTATGTTTTAAAAGAATATACGTTGTAGTTGATATCATATTGAGGCATTGGATGAGGAGTTGGTTGATTTATATATATTACATCTATTATATTGGGTAAGAATTTTTATTAGAAAATTATCGTCTTCCCTCTAGTTTGTACTATGCATATATTAGAAAATTATAATCTTTCATCTAGTTTGTACTGTATGTATATTAGTATGGTTAAATCACATGAGATGCTAAACCAAAAGTTTACATTAATACTATTGAATCACATGCAAACCAGAAGTTTACCAGTTCAAATATACTAATTAGTTAGCATGATCGATTAGACCGTCCCGATTAATAATGATGTGACAAGATAAGAATTTACATGAATATTTATTAAAGAGCATGAATATTTATTAAAGAACTTGAAGATTCTTCATTTATCAAGTGTTGCTTCTTTTCAAAGAAGATTTATTAAACCTCACTTGCGAAAGTTGAGATTGAATCTCTTGCATTTTTGAAAAAAAAAATTGGTTCCATTTATCCAACAAGTGGATGTTTTGATATTATTATGGTAGATGCATCTACAAGATAATCACATGCGAGTTATCGATGCGCAACCTACAGTTTGCGAGATTACTTTTTAAATGTTTAGTGTAAGAACAAAACTGTAACAGCCTGGTTTTAGCTAAATCAGAATAGTGGTTTCAAAACCAAAAATTCGAGGTTAGAAAATTATTTTAATATTATTTTTGGTGTTTATAGCATGTGATTAAATATGTGTGAACGTTTTGTGATTTAATTTTATCGATTGGATGTCTAATTTGATAAAATGACTAAATCGCGTAAAATGCAAAAGTTGCATTCTAATTGTTTAAGTGCTTATTTGCTATGATTTATTAAACCAAAGGTCCTTATGATGATATTAGACCATTGATAGTGGATTTTGACATAAATGGGCATGTATTTGATGTTTTAAATGTTTATTAACCAAGGTTAATTTAGTAATTTATGAATTAAGTATAATAAAACAAAACAAAATTTAAAATGGTTGTCATCTTCTTTAATTTACACCGAAATAGAAGAAAGAAAAGAGGGTTGAGAGCATTTTAGGGTTCAGCCCTTGATGATCTTGATTAAGATATGTTCTTTGCTCGGTTTTTGATGATTTTTATGTTTTTAAGATCGTTCTTTGTATTCTAGCTAGCACATGCCCTAATTTTTGAATTTATTAATGATTTCATGAAGTTCCATTGATGAATGCTTGATATTTTGTATGTTTTATGATGAAAAAAAAGGATATTTGTTGATAGTTACACAAGTTTTGTTAAGTGATTTTGAGTAAAAATGCCTATAAGGGTTTAATTGTTAATTTTATAAATTGGGTGGTTGAAATGTGAAATAGATGAAAGTGTTGGGCTGCTAGGGACCTATATGAAATTCAGCTAGGCTTGGGTTTAATGAAATTTCATAAATTTTGTGTATTTGTGAAATAGGGACTAAATTGTAAAAATGTGGAACTTTAGTGGCTAAAGTGTAAAAATGCCCAAATATGTGTTTGTGGACTGAATTGAATGATGTGATGAATAAATAATTTAATTTTGAATTTATATAGATCAAGAACGAAAGAAATCGAATTTAGATTGGGGGAAAATCAAAAGTTATCGAATAGTCGATCCATTCCGTTTATCCCAAAAACAAGGTAAGTTCATATACAAATAAATGTCTTTAAATTGAATTATATATGTTTAATTGTCATTGAACTGTTCTGAATGATGAATGATCAAATACGAGCAAGAATCGACAGGGTTACAATATCCGAAAGTCCCATACAAACCTTAGGAATAGTATAGGATACAAACGTCATGACATTAGGATTACCGAGATGTGATTACGTGTAAGACCATGTCTGGGACATTGGCATCATTATATGATTTCGTATAAGACCTTGTTTGGGGCAGTGGCATCGATATGAGATAACATGTAAGACCATATCCGGGATATGGCATTGTACAAGTTATATGTGATTTCCGAGTATCCTTAATGATTCTGAATGGTTCAACGGGCAAAGTCAAGTCGAGAAAGAATGTGTGAATGAGTTAAGTGACTCAGGTGTGTACGAGATTCATACGAGTATTGAAAAGGAAAGTATTTGATGAATCCACTTATGATTTTGAATATGTGTTCAATAGGAAAGGTTTGTGAGCTTTATATGCTTATTCATGAGTTGCCTATTAATGAAAATGATGTTGATTCATGTGGTAATTTTATTTGTATATGGCTTACTAAGCTTACTTTGTGTTTTTTTTCCCTATTTTATAGATAATCGAAGCTAGCTCGGACTCGGGGATCATCAGGAATATCATCACACTATCGATCAACTTGTTGGTACTTTTGATGCTATGTAAATATGGTATATGGCATGTATAGGCTAGTGTTAAGATGATATGTTTTGAGTTGTGATTTTAGCCATGAGAGTTGGCTTGTAAATGATGTAAATGTGGGTGTGTATTTGGCCATTTGAGTTGGCTAAATTTATGAATTTGGTAAGTGATATGTGATGTATATATGGCATTGTGTTTTGGCATGTTTGGTACGATTGTTGTGATGGCTAAGTCGTCAATTGTTTTGATTATTTACCAATGATATATCATAGTTGATTTGGTATGATATAGGAATGATGAATTGGTATATTTTGTGGTTTGAATTAGTTGATAAAATGATGAGAAAAATGCATAGGAAAGATAGGTGAAATGGTTGGTAATGATATATTGTTTTGGTATGTTTATGTTTATGACTTGAGTAATGAAATGGTTGAAGATGAAATGGCATGACTTGTATATGAAATGTCATGTTTTGGTTGCCTATAAATGTGTTGAAATGGTATTAATTTGGATGTATAGGTGAACATGAGAATGGCAAATTGGCTTTGCAAATGGCCTATTCTTGTCCATACGGGTAGAGACACGGGCGTGTGTCTCAGCCACGTGCGACACACGGTCATGATACACGGCTGTGTGTCACCTGGTGTTGAAATTGAATTGAAGTCAGTATGCTCCACATGGCCTCACACATGGGCGTGTGACCGACCGTGTGGCACAAGTCAGTATACCCCCTAAATGGCACACGTCCTAGCACACGGGCGTGTGACTTGGCCGTGTTGCATAAGTCAATATACCGTACAGGATTGGCACGGCCTAGTACACGGCCTGGCACACGGGCGTGTGTGCCCATTTCGAAGGGCATATGGGCTAGACACACGGGCGTGTGGTTAGCCGTGTGACCCAAGTCAATATGTATGCTCTGTTTTCACACAGTCAGGGACACGGGCGTGTCTGGAGCTGTGTGAGGCACACGGCCTATTCACACGGGCGTGTGAACCCTGTAGTGCATGAAAATTTTCTAAGTTTCCCAAAGATTTCAAATGTTATCTGTTTAGTCCTGAACCTCTTCCAAGCATGTTTTGAGGTCTCGTAGAACCTTATAAGGGACAATGTGATTATGTTAATTGATGTTTATGTGATAATGGATTTATGTTTGATAAATGTATATAGTATGTTGTGATATGATTGGTAATGCCTCGTAACCCTATTCTGGCGACGGATACGGGTTAGGGGTGTTACAAAAACTTTCAAATTCTTGCTAATGTTTGAGAGTTTATTTCTCAGTCTTTCAATTATTATTGTATGTTTATGTATATAAAAGGATTTAGTTAAATTAAGGACTCAATGCCTTCAGTTAGTAGCTAAACCATATCTTTTGAAAAAAAATTGTATATGAATGAGGATATGATATTTTACATGAATTAACACTTGTACACATCATGCCAATAAGTTATGATATGCTCCACATTACAATTGACTTTTGGTCATGAGTTAAATACAACCCATTAGAATTTTTATATGTGTGATATATGAAGTTGCTCCACCACAATGCACAAAATGGGCATTCAAAAAAAGTTGGGAATATATATTAATCATGAATCTCCTTGTATTATTAAGTGTTTTTATCAAATTAGAGATTCAATTATGATATGATTTGGTGATTATTATTTTGATTTTATAGTTCCCAACAATATGGGGAAATAAAATAACAGTTGGATGAAATAATTACTTGGAATGAATTATCATTATCTAAATACTCATAGAAAGTAATTTGAACCATAAGTTCAAAAGTATTTTTAGTTTATTGCAACTTAACTTCCAAATGTATTTACTGACCTAAAAAGAGTAACCAAATCTTAGATACCAGTTGATGTGCAAAGACCTGGTAGAACAATCAGATAGAATAAATTGAAGTATTGCATCCGTGAAAATGATAGATTGATTGATTCCAAAGATGAAAATTTTTGTAAAAAAAAAAATATAGATTGTCATATAGTGGAGTGGGTGCTCCTGAAGAGACCTAAGACATAACTAATTATTCAAACTCTAAAAGAGATTTGAGTACCTAAATATAAAAATGATGAAAATAAAGAGATCTCAATAAGTTATGTCAATACGAGAAAATGTGGAATCAGGAATGAAAAATTGTTGACAATAGTTTTGCATGCAATATTATTATTGAGATAAATGAAAAAAAATGAAGATTTTGAATAAATTTGTCAAGAAATATAGACACGGAATAGATTGACCAAAATAGAAAGATGCAATTCAAGTAGAATTAAATTGAGAAGTTTGTGAAGTTTTTGGACCAACAATCCAAATGTTTAAAGGTATAAAGCCAATGAAGTACGAATGAGTAGTTTTGTGAAAATGAAAAAGAAATATGAAGTTTTTGCTAAGTCTTAACATTGATTAAGAAATATATTCTTTTGTAGTAGATGCAATAAACCTTTAGATATCTTATTATTTTGACAGTTCATGTGTTTAATGATTTTTGTTACAATCTTTTATATGAAACATTATATAATGAATTTTATATTGAAATCCTTGAAAGATTTAGAATGATAGAAGCATATAGAATTTGTTGGGAAATTGTTTAATATGTTTGCGTAAACATTTATATGAATTGAAATGATTGAACATATGTGGTAAATTCGACTTAATGAATAGTAGTTGAAAGAAGATTATAAAATGATCCAACATGTGCTTGTATAGAAGGATTATGATCAAAGTTTGGTATGATTATTGTGGAGCTCTTGAAGAAATTAAAATATATTTTCCCAATTTTTTTTCTTCATTCATGACTTTCAAAATAATGATGATATAAATGCTTAACAAATCTATTCAATTGATCATTTGAAAAGCTAGTATTCAAGATTAAATATGTAAAACTTGAGATATTATTTGATGTTATCATGAAGGGGAGTAAATATGTGATGCACTCTTTTTACCTTAATTGAGGTTTTGTCTCATTGGGTTTCTCTAATAAAGTTTTTAATGAGGCGGCATGTTATGCGAATTGTAGATAAGTGTATTATTTTTCCCATAAAGTTTTTATCTTTGTAAGGTTTTAAAACATTAGTATTAATTGGATATCCATTAAGATCAAGATAAGTTTGATGTATATTAGGACTCTAACATTCATTAAAAATAGTGATATTTTATTTGCATTTTTTATGTTTATAGCTATAAACTTTGGAGAATTATTGTAAATATTCTATTAATGAATCAAATACATAATTATTTTTTATTTTTTATTCTTTTGCTTTTATTATTATTTATTTCATAACATATTTAATATTTTATTAATTTTTAAATAGTAAAATGAAATTTTTAGACGGATTTGGTTGAAAATGAGCCCGTGCTTGAAAAGTATTTTTGAACCAGACCCCTTACCTACAATTTAATCCTCGGAAATAATCGGATGCATGCAATGCCATGGGACCGAGGGTGCCCCTTCTTTTGATAGTGAAATGTCAGAATTGTATTACCCCTTTGTATACTTAGAAATACAAAATAAAATTGAACTCCACTCCAAAATCTAGACCGTTCGATTCCAAAGTCTAAAATTAATCGGACGGATGATCGAAATATATCCGGAGCAAACAGGTACATGAGATCGCTGCCTCCCCCTCATTGGATTTGAAATTCAAATCGTGCGAATCCAGTCCCCATCATTTAAAAAACCAAATCTATAACGAGCGCTCTTGTTCAACGCCAACGGTCATTTTTTCATAAACAGCGCCTACACACTCCAAAACTCTTTGTTCCTTTCTGCTGTAAATCCAAAATTCAAACCTCAATTTATCCCCTTATTTTGGGGTACTAAATCTACATTTTCTAAGGCAATTTTTCACTCTTTCTAAGAAAAAATCAAGCATTTGGCTGGAAAAATCGTTCGTTTGAATTGTTAAGGTTTCTCTTCGACTCTTCACTTTTTTTTCCTTTTCTTTTTGTTGCTAAATTTGGCTGACGAGAAAATGTGGAGAAAGAAACATGAGGAGGAGCTCAATGCTTATATGCTCTGTTCTTTCTTTCTTTTTTTCTTGTACTTCTTTATGTTAATGTTATTGCTCGTTCTGAACTTCTTTTTTATGATTAATTTAACCAAGATTTGTGGAATAAAATCATGGTTTAGGTCTTAAAGAGAGGTGTTCAAGACAGCTAGAATTGTAACCATTAATGTTTTACCTAAATTCAGGTCTATACTTTGGAGCTTGCAAGTTGCAACTGACTTTTTTTAATAGTACGATGTTGATCGAATTAGGGTTTTCGGATGATCATTTTCTCTTTCGTTTGGCATTTGCATTATTAGATTTTATTTGCAGTGAATTCCTAGTTTAAATTTCAAATTGTACTTAATTTAGGAAAGAACTGATGGAGATCTAGAGTCCCGTATAACATGTATTTGCCTAATTAGTAACAAATTTCAATGTCTAGAACAATCAGCACATATGTTTCTGTTCTTTCCGTAATTATGAAATTCGTGTATGATTTTGAGTTTCAGGAAATAAGAATATGTCCCAATGCAAGCTTATACCTTCAGCTTATCTACTTTGGCGACTGCAACTTTGTTTTTCTAGTTTCCTTGTTCTTACTTTTCAATCTTCCAGCAAAAAATGATCTGAACCAGTATTCGCCATCTTTTACAATTCTATTTACAAACTGGAACTGCTAATTATTTTTGCCCCTTTCATTTGGTTGCTTTATTGTGTGTATAACTTTGGTGTCTTCTGATTTCTGAAGATATTGGTTTTGGCAGGAATACTTCAACATGCCTACTCCAAAAATTGATCCACTTCTTCAAGTGGAAACAACATGTGGAACCCTTCTGTACGAACTTCAGGTATTGGTGAATTTCCACAACACCTTTAGATCTTTTTGTTTTGCGTCCCTTTGCAAGAGGATGCCCATGAGCTGTCCCAGTTTAATTTTAAAATTTTGAACACTGATCTAATGTTTACCCTTCCATGATTCCTTAGATAATCTGGGATGAAGTCGGGGAGACTGATGCTGACAGGGATAAAATGCTGCTTGAGCTCGAAAGAGAGTGCCTGGAAGTATATCGAAGAAAGGTGGATCAGGCAAATCGCTGCAGAGCTCAGCTACGACAGACAATTGCTGACTCTGAAGCTGAACTAGCTGCCATCTGCTCCGCAATGGGGGAGAGGCCAGTACATATTAGGCAGGTCAGGAATGAAAACAGACCCTGGATGAAAATTTTCTGTGTAGACTGAAGTATTTACTTGTGTTATGGTTAAATGTTTTTTCAGTCTGATCAAAACGCTGGAAGCTTGAAGGAGGAGCTCAGCAAGATTCTTCCACAATTGGAGGAAATGAAGAAAAGGAAAATTGAAAGAAGAAATCAATTTGTAGAAGTTCTAGAGCAAATACAAAAGATTACAAATGAAATTTATGGATCCACCGAACCATTTTCTTCCAAAACAGTTGTGGATGAAACTGACTTATCCTTAAGGAAGCTTGAAGAATTGCATAGACAGCTCCATGAGCTTCAGACAGAGAAGGTCAACTTTCCTTTCTTTAATTCTTTATTGGCTCTACCTCTTGAAAACTAAAGCTTATCTTTTCTCTCTTGTGCAGAGTGATCGTCTGAAGCAGGTTCAAGATTACCTTAGCATGTTGAACGAACTCTGCTCTGTGATGGGAATGGATTTCAAGCAGACAGTTGATGAGATCCATCCCACTTTAGGTGACCCCAAAGGATTTAGGAGTATTAGCAATAATACTATTGAGCAGTTGGCAACGTTGATAAAAAAGTTACGGGAAGTTAAGATACAGAGGATGCAACGGGTAAAAAAATATTATTTTCAACATTTTGTATATTGCACAATTCCCCTTCCTCCCAACTTCTTTTTCCATCTGCCTGTAATAATGATTCTTTGACCTCTTGGCAGCTACAAGATCTTGCGACTACCATGTTGGAGTTATGGAATCTGATGGATACACCAATTGAAGAGCAACAGATGTTTCGAAATGTTACCTGTAATGTTGCTGCTTCAGAACATGAAATTACTGAACCCGATACTCTCTCCGTAAATTTCATAAAATACGTAAGTGATGCTTGTTTAAACATGTTCTTCTCTCGGTTCTTATATCTCTAAAGGTAAGTGCTTTCTTCCAGACTGGCAGAGAAGTAAAAATGATGTATGTTGCAGGTTGAGGCAGAAGTTTCACGGTTGGAAGAGTTGAAGTCAAGCAAAATGAAAGAGCTTGTCCTCAAGAAGAGATTAGAGCTAGAGGAGATCTGTAGAAAAACGCACCTGGTTCCAGATTCAGAATGTGCAATAGAAGATGCCATTGTAGCTATTGAGTCTGGTACATGGCAATGCTATATATTTGTCATCAAACTATAGGTTATAGATATCTCATTTTTCTCCATTCTTCCTACTGATTGCCATAATTTTTTTATTACTATTATATCCAGGGCTAGTGGATGCTGCTACCATACTAGAACAAATTGAACTTCAAATTGCGAAGGTCAAAGAGGAAGCTTTTAGCAGGAAAGAAATACTCGAAAAGGTGGAGAAATGGTTGACAGCATGTGATGAGGAGTGCTGGCTTGAGGAATATAACAGGGTGGGTATTTTAGTCATCTCATCAGAGTATACTTTTAAGAGTATGGTCATTTGTGTTCTGGTATGACTTTGCTTATATGTCTGTTATTCAACAGGATGAAAACCGATATAATGCCGGAAAAGGTGCTCATCTTACACTCAAGCGTGCTGAGAAAGCCCGTGCCTTGGTTAATAAACTTCCAGGTAAACTATAAGATAATTGAGAAACGTAGACTTAAAGTACTAAGCTTGGTTATCTAGTTATGATTTCACATCATTCTGCCAAATGTGTGTTTGGTTCCTTCCATTTGATCTCCATAGTTTACCTGTTTTGCTTACAATTGCTTAACACGGTGCTGAAGTTGTTTTATCATGTTAAACCAGGAATGGTGGAGGCATTAGCTTCAAAGACCGTGGCATGGGAAAAAGAGAGAGGGGTTGAATTTTTGTATGATGGTGTGAGTACTCTAATACTGTACACTTTGAACCTTTACTTCCATATATGCTTACACTCTTGGTATCTAACTGACCCTTGCATGCTACCCAGATTCGTCTGCTTTCTATGCTTGAAGAGTACACTATCTTACGACAAGAGAAAGAGCAAGAGCGACGTAGGCTGCGGGTATGCTATTAACCGTATTTTCCAATTATAGTGCATAAGCAAATACTTTTTAATCATGTTATGGGACCAGGCTAATAGTCGTTCACTATTCTCGTGCTCCAGGACCAGAAGAAACTTCAGGGACAGCTGATAGCAGAGCAAGAAGCACTGTATGGGTCAAAACCAAGCCCATCGAAGCCCCAGAGCGTAAAAAAGGGTCCCAGGTATTCAACTGGAGGTGCAAGCAATAGAAGAGTCTCCTTGGGAGGAGCCATGGTTCCAGCTCATAAACCTGATTCTCTTCACTCTGCAAAGGCTACTCCCAAAACACGTCCTAGCAAGAAAAGTGACCATTTAAATCATCGCCAGGACGATGGCATTCCCGCTTTCTCAGCTGGTATGTTCTCTGTCTATGCTTTAATGAATTTAAGAAACATCTCAATTGCTTTCTAGGTAATTAGACTATTTTTCAGTTAGGAGAGGCCTGGACATTGCTGAGACTCCTGTTCGAAAGCACTCTTCCACTCCCAGTGCTGTAAATGGTAAAGAACCAGAGTCACCATTATTAGTTCGTAAGCCATTCTCACCTATCTCTTCAGCAGTATCATCGAAAGCCAATATGACAAACATGTTAGAAGTTGAAGATAATGGTGAAAATTCACACAAAATGCTTCATCCAAGTAATGATCTCTCACACACTACTACTCCATTAAAGACAATTCCTTTGGTCGACGAAGAGAATAGGACTCCAAAGGCAATGCCAATAATACCTAGCACACCTTCGACATTATCAGTTCCAATGCAGACAGCCATGACACCGGCACCTCCGTTGGCACCTATACCTTTCGCTATTACCAAGCCAGTCGAAGAGATTGAACAGTCGTTTGAGGAAAGAAGGCTTGCTTTTCTGCTTTCTAAGATTCAAATGACGTCATCATGATCTAGTGACACTTGAATTAAATTTGGTTTTACTTTCTTTTTTTTTTAAACTGCTTTTTTTCTCTCTCAGGTTTGTAATGGCAAAAGTCAATTATAAAATTGACTTTTTCTGCTATGCTATCTATGTAAGGAGTTCCCTGCATGTGGACGAAAATGTTGCAAACAATTCTTTGTGACTCTAATGCCAACTTTCAGTTTTCTTATCGATGTTCCCACACAATCAGTGATCGGCAGTTTCCAGAACTAGAAACTTTATGTAATTTTCACAGTTTAATGGACATTTTCTTGCATGAATTTTTCCTCCAATGTTAAAAGTTTGAAGATTATTTGTCTAATAGCTGCAATTTGGGTATCAATCTAGTTTGGTTTTATTTGATCCTTCTAAAATGTAAATACAACCAAAATTTCTATTTCAACACCCAAAATGCAATGGGCTCGCACTTTTTATGGATTTAATCTATTTATTAATTTCATCGGGTGTAATAATTAAACCGAGAAAATACATATTACTCAAATGAGAAAATTCAGTGATGCGTCGTTGAAGCACCAAATATATCCTATCCCTATACAAATAAAAAATAATAAAAAGAAGTATAAGGGAAGTAGGGTCAAATCCTCATAGACTAGACAATGTCCTGTTTCGTGAGATCCCAGACAGAATCGTGCTCAAGAAAACCTCTGTACCTGGGGAAAAAAATAAAAAGATAGAAATAAATAAAAAAGACAGAATTAAAAGTTGATTGAAATTGCGAAATTAAATAAATTGCAAAAATTAAAATAGAGGATATGACCCTCCTTGGCGAGAATTAATTTCTTATGTGGCGAGATTCCAGCCTTCGATTAACTCGATCCTCCTTAGGTTCAATCATCGGCTTTTAGGTGATCCTTCTCGAACTGAATAAGCCAGTTATAGTGGAAGAGGACGCCTACGACCACCAGCTCCACTTAGGGTTTAGACTTATAATTTAGAGGAACCTGACTCTAGCCAACCGTTGCTCCTGTGGGACCGTTTTACACTAGATCATCACTTCCCAATGGCCAATACCACGCCATTTTGTCTCTTGGGCTCGACAACCACTGACGCAATAAGCTAACGAACCAACTGTACAACCTTCCCAAAATATACAAAGCGGCCGTTCCGTGCACAAGTTGGAAAGATCACTTTTGAAGTGACATGGACGGAAGCGTCAACCTCGTAATGCGGAGAAGTGATGAATACTCGTTGAGAAGGCTAAGAGCGGATTCTAAGCCTCATGAACCTTTTTTGGGGATTTTTGATAACCTTTGGCTAGATGGATTTAGTGCCTTATGCTTTTGGGAAAAGAAATAGACTTAATAAAAAAAATAGAATTTTATTGAATAAAGAAAAGAATAAGGCTAAGCTTTTTTGGGGAAGGGAGTGTTTACAGAAAAGATGATATGAAATTTGAATCACTCCATCCTCTATTTATAGTACTAGGAAACCTAGTCTAGTCCAACTTAAATTCTAAAAGATAAATACAGATAAATAAAGATAATTAAAGATAATTAGAGATAAATAAATATAAAAGCTAAAATAAAATCTAAATAATAATATCTAACAATTATCCCAATATAATTAAAAATTAAATAGAGTCTTGTGTTTATAAAATATCTCTTCTTTACATTTTTGTCCTTATGTCTTCCATGCTTGCATTTTCGGCACCATCTTTTTTCCTATGTCGCATTGTGGCCCACTTTATCTCCAAATTCACGCTTTTCGTCCTTAAATTTACTTTTGCCTTCAATTTAGTCCCTAAAAGATAAAAGACCATAAATATCCCAAATTAGTAGGATCATACCCAAAATAAATATACAATTAACACATAAAAATATGTCGTTCTAGAGTATTATCAAATTCCCCCTACTTAGCCCATGCTTGCCCTCAAGTATGGATCCTATCCACTGTGAAATTTAGAATTTGCCATGAAAGAAGTACCACTCCAAAGTTTTATAAAAATTAGTCAAAATGCATATGAAAAATAAAGAGAACCCTTAGCTTGCTTTAAGTAAAATTGAAAAAGTATTCCAATTAACACACACAAAAATTAAGATCGGCTTGGATTATTTCATGAAAATTAGGTAATTTACCAAACCTACCAAGACACCCTATTTGTTTCTACCTTTAGTCCCCACATTTTATTAATTCATCTTTTTTTCCTTTTTTTTTAAATTTTTTTTAAAATTTTAAAATTATTTATTTTTGCATAAGAATATATTGAACCATTTGACGCGAAGAGAGATGACAGCCAAGCACCCTACCCCGGTTACTCAACCCAACATACTCCTAATTTATTATATTTTTCTTAAGAATATATTGAACCTTTTGACGCGAAGAGAGATGACAGCCAAACACCTCACCCCGGTTATTCAGCCCAGCACATTCTTAAGTATTTTAATTCTGGTTAGCGGAGTTTTACCTAACACATCACACAACCTTTTGACGTGAAGTAGGATGACAACCCAAGCACCCTACCCCGGTTACTCAGCTAGTCACGTTTTAAGCTGCACTTATAACTACAGAAACATTATTATTATCAAACGAAATTTTAATTTTGAAGGACTTAGGAGCAACAATCAAGGGTCAAAAATAAGTTTAAGCAACCACCTTAATAGTCATGAACATATTTTAAGCATGCAATTGTATTAAGTGTCCTTTTTGTATTTAGACATAATCAAATTTACTAAAAGCAAAATAGGGTTAACTCTATTAATCATAATTATTTTAACATAATATAAATAAAACAGTAGAGATGAAATCAATTATAGCAAAATCATAATTTTCTCAGAAGACAAAAATCATGCTTGTAGGTCAAACAATGAGCAATTCCTGGTAAAAATCTTGGGCATGAAAAGAGGCAGAATATTCTAAAAATTTAAATATGGGTAGAAACGAGCATAGCAACAGCAACACAACACTAAAAACAATAGATAAATGACATAAATAATGAGGAATGCCTCCCCCTACTTAAAACACATTGTCCTCGATGTGGAAGAAAATAAACAAATAGGTGGAAATGTTTAGAAGAACTCCCTGTGTAATTACTATCAGAGAGGACGACGCACGCGGAGAGGAGGGCGATGGCGCGATGGTTCGTGCGGAAGGGAAGAAGAAGGCGAAGCGGCGAGGGGTGGCAATGGGGTAGGTGACGCGTGCAGTGGTAGTTCGGCTTCGGGTTCTCACCATGGTGGCTGAAAATTGGTGATGGAGGGGTGAGGGAGAAGGTGCGGCGACTGATGGGATTTTTGGTGTAAAAATGAGTTTATTTTTAGGGTTTGGGAGTGTATAGGAATGGTGTTGGCTGAAGGGTGAGTGTTTGGAGGCAAGTTTTAGGTAGTCATGGGGCAAGGACGCACTATTCCTGGTTGGAATAAGGATATGATAAGGGTTGTTTGTTAAAGTACGCCAATTCCTGAGGTTTTTTTTGTTCTCGCCGGTTTACCTAGATAGAAGAAAAGAAATTTATTAATATCCAAAAAAAAAAAAAAGAAAAAGAAAAAGAAAGAATAATAAAAAATAAAAACTGGGTTGCCTCCCAACAAGCGCTTGTTTAACGTTGCTAGCTTGACGCCTCAACTAGTATTGGGGCTGTTCCAGCTGAATTCTTTCGTCCGTATGGGCTTGGAAATTCTCTTTTTTTACCACATCCACCATATTCGAATTCAACCGTCTTTGCGTCTCTCGGTCTCTCGCCTTGGTTTCGTGTTTTCCTCCAAGAAAATCTTATGTGTGCCTGTCAAGGGGTTAATCCCTTCTAAGTCGGCAATGGTCTCATCATTCTCCAAAAATGTGTGTTTGAAATGCGCGGGAAGTGATTTTAATTTCAGATCTGGTGCTTGCATAACAGAAGGTAGAAGTTTAGTATCTATAGGAGCCAACAATTTATTAATAGAAAAATTATCAAACATCATTTTAGATTTATCTTCATAAGATGACTCAAAAGTTTTTTCTACTAGTGAGTCAATTATGTCGACACGGTTTACGTTCAAGATTTCACTTGGGTGACTAATAGCATTGCAAACATTAAACTTCACGATCTCTCCGTCAAACTCTATCGTGAGGGTTCCGCTACGTATGCCAATCTTAGTATTTGCATTACTAAGGAAAGGTCACCCCATCAAGATGTCTGAAGACCCAGGAGCTTTATCCTCTTCCATTTTTATCACGCAAAAGTCTGCAGGGAATATAAGCTCGTTAACTTTCACTAATACGTCCTTGAGGACTCCTTCAGGATACATAAAAGACCTGTCCGCCAACTGTATGATAACACCTGTTTTCGTCAAAAAACCCGCGTTAAGTGATTCATAAATAGAAAAAGGCATGACATTTATGGAGGCCCTTAAATCACACATAGCTTTTTTTAATTTCCAAGTGGCCTATTTTGCATGGTATTTTGAACATGCCCCTATCTTTGCATTTCGCCGGCATCTTCCGCTGTAACACTGCGAATACATTCTCACTAACATTTACCATTTTATTACCTGTTAATTTTCGCTTGTTGGTGCAGAGCTTTTTAAGAAACTTGGCATATCACGAAATTTGTTTGATGGCATCCAACATTGGTATGTTGATCTCGACATTTCTGAATGTTTCGAGGATCTCTTTGTCCTCTTTACCTTTACGACACTGGTATAACCTTCCTAGAAATGGAGGTTGAATTTTAGGCAATGAAGGTTTCGTTCGGACCTGTTCATCGATCTCGGGCTTTTCTTGGGCGAAATCTTGGCCAAGATTTTTGTCAAGAATTGGTTCCAGTACCTTTCCACTTCGCAACGTCACTGCATTTGCGTGTTGTCTTGGATTAGGTTCTATTTGTGACGGCAACTTCCCTTGAGAGTTCAATTTCTCAATTGATATGGTCAATTCTCTTATAGATGCCTTCGTTTCTTTTTGGAAATTAAGAGTTTACTGTTGGAAATCAAGGACTTAGCTGCTAATTTATTGACCATAGTTTCTAGAGAAGTACCTGAATCTCATGGCTGTTGTGGAAACTAATTTTGGTATGGCTGATTATACCGTGGGTTGGCCCCATAACTCAAGTTAGGATGGTCCCTCCATCCTGGGTTGTATGTATTAGCGTAGGGGTCATATCGCCTTTGTGGTGGTCTAGGGAAGTTTCCTAAGCATCCAAATGAGCCATAGTATCATCATACAGACTAGGGCATGCATCCTTTGTATGTTCAGGTGTAGCACAGATTTCACATAGCCGGGCTGGTTTTGCTTTTTCTGCAATAAGAGAATTTAGAATATTAGCAAGTTTATTGACTTTATCTTCTAAGCTCGAATTACTTAGCCGGTGAACCCTTCTAGGGGACTCAGGATTGGCTCGGAATTGCTGAGTATTTGCATCCATCGTGGATATCAAGTCCCTTGCTTATTGGGGAGTCATGTTGACCAACGCTCCTCCACTAGCAACATCTATCATATTCATCTACATGGGTTTCAGGCCTTCATAAAAGTACTGGAGAAGAGATTGTTCCGTTATACCATGTTATGGGCAACTTGTGTAACATCCTGATTTTAGGCCTAGTCAGAACAGTGGTTGCGGGACCACAAATTCGTCATCAAAAAATTTATTTTATTATTATTTTGATGTCTACAGTATGATACTAAAGTTGTGTGAAATTTTCATAAAGAAATTTCCTCGTTTGAGTGCTCAATTTGATAAAAAAAGATTAAATTGCGTAAGGTGCAAAACTTGAGGTCTAATTGATAAAGGCATTAAATAGCTATAAAATTGAAAAGCATGAGCACTTGCATGGTAATTATACCAATAGAAAAGTGAGAAGACAAAGATGGACATTGTAGTAGGTGGATTTGGTGAAGTTATTAAGAGGTTAAATTGGTAAATAAGTTAATAGGTATAATAAGATAAAATAGAAAAAAACTATCATCTTTATTTTTTCTTCTTCTTCAACCGTAATAGAGAAAAAAAAAAAAAGAAGAGAAATGGCAGCCATGGAATGGGTTTCATTCGGTGAAGCTTTGGAGCTTGATAGGTGAGTGGTTTTTGCCCCGTTTTTAATGATTTCTTTATTTTCAGAGTCGTGGTAACTCGATTTAGCTATCACGTACCTTCGTTTTCAAAACTGTTAAAGTTTAGAAATTTTTTTGTTGTTGATAAAGTGTGTATTTTGATAATTGATATAGAAAATACATCCTTCTTGTTAGATAAACAACATTTGTAAAGTGATTTTTGATAGAAATGTCGATTAGGGACTAAATTGAGAAATGTGATAAATTGTGTGGTAAAAGTGTGAATATGTGAAAAATGTGGACTGCTGTAAGTATGATAAATATTCGACTAGGCATGGGTAGCAAATAAATTGAATGAATTTCATTTTACGAGCCTAGAGGCAAATGTGTAAATATGACAAAGTTTAGGATAAAAATGTAGTTTTACCAAAATGTGAAATCGGGCTAATTTGAGTAGCATGATGAATAAATAAATTAAATGTGTTGTTATAGATCAAGGAAGATGAGATCCAGAATTAGATCGGGGGAAAAGTAAGATAATCGAGTAATTGACTTATTTTGTCGTTTCATACCGAGGTAGGTTCGTATGTTAATAAGCATTAAATTTGATATGTTTAAATGCTTAACCGATATCATGTGTTATTTCATTTGTTATTATTGGATCATGAGTAATATAAAAATTACGAGATTGTATTGAAAGATCAAATTAAGAGAAATGCAGGGCGGAGTATGATCGAATTTCGACATGTGATGAATTGACGGTAAAGACCATGGTTGGACCATGGCAATATGTGTGCCAGTGTAAGACCATGTCTGGGACATGGCATCGGCATTAATATGTATGCCAGTGTAAGACCATGTCTGGGACATGCCATCGGCATTGATATGTGTGCCAGTGTAAGACCATGTTTGGAACATAGCATCGGCATTGATATGTGTGCTAGTGTAAGACCATGTCTGGGACATGGCATCGACATTGATATGTGTGCTAGTGTAAGACCATGTCTAGGACATGGCATCGGCCACGATATTAGAGCTAGTGTAAGACTATGTCTGGGACATGGCATCGGCCACGATATGAAAGCCAGCATAAGACCATGTCTGGGACATGGCATTGGTACGATACATCATGTACGAGTTTTCCCAAGTATCCTTAGTATCCTAAGAGGTTCAACGGGTAAATCCAAAGATGATGTCAAAGAAATGACAAGGTATGATCATGTTGAAAGGGTACAGGTATGTATGCAAAATTCATGAGTATTGAATTCGATGTATATGAGACATTTGATAAGAATATAAATGAGTAAGTCATACCTATGAAAACAATCTTGTGATGACCTTGTGACGATAGGTCTATACTTATGATGTATAAATAGGTGGTAAATTTGATTGATGATCATGTGTGAGGCTTGTAGGCCAAATTAAATCGAGACATGATAAGTTTAAGTTTCGTTGTTGATGTATAGGTTAAAGGGGAAAATGGATGGCATGTAAATATTCGATAATAACTAGCTATTGGAATGGCTAGTTAAGGATATGCTTTGGTGTTATGTATGATTAAATGGATGTTAATACAAAGCAATCATGAAAGAGTAAAATTAGCAATAAAACAATTTTGGACAGCAGCAGTTGTATAACTTTGAAAAAATCACCAAAAATTGTGGAAATTGAATTAGAGGTTGAATAATATATGAAATTAAAGCTTATTGAGCCTAGTTTCACATAGAAGAAACAGTGTAAGCAAAAGAATTTCATATTGAGATGTTTGAATTTTTGTGGGACAGGGTCAGGATGATTTCGGAATCCCCTATTTTGACTTTTTAAAATCATTAAAAATAGTATAAAAATAATTATGAGTTATAATTTATATATCTGAAATTATTAATGAATCTATTTCAAGGGAATCAAATAGGAACGTCATCCGAGTCTTATACGAGGAGATAATTAATTCTTAGTGAATAAGGGTCGAAAGTATCAGACAACAGAACATTGACGACTTTAAAGAAGAAACTGTACTTATTGGCTAAACCAAAAATTTTGAAAAATTGATGGTAAGGAGATATGTGAGTCTAGTTTCAGGAAAAATTAGCGGAACTAAATTTGAAGTTCCGTAGCTCAAGACATAAATAATTTAGTGACTATGACTCGCGTAGATAGCTTGATATGCTCAAAAGTGAATAGTGGAACTTTGTGCAATTATGATTGTATTATCTTGAGAACTTATTATGAAGATTGTTAAAAGTATGTTAATAAATTGCTTATTATTTACATACCAGCTTACTCTATCTATATTCCATGTTTATAGTGTCCTCAGGCTAGCTCAGGTTGGAAACCGTCGAAGATACCATCACACTAACAATCTATCACTTCGGGTATTGTTGAGTTCAAGTAGTTGAGTTGGGGCATGTATAGGAGATTTAATTATGTTGTTAAGTGTCATAGCTGAATTTGCTAAATGTGGGCCTATGTTATTTGATAGATCATTTTGTATAAGGCCATGGATGATGGCTAATATTTGTTATTTTTATATGCATATGATGATGTTTTTCATGAATGTGAAAATTTGCATGGTCGAGCATATGGTATGTTAATGCATGATTGAGCAAGTTGTATGATTGAATTGATAAAGAATGTGATAAGTGTTGCATGTGAATGAAGTGAAGTGGCCATGTTGTGTAAATGTCTTAGTTGTGGTGAACTGGTCATGTATTTATGTGTGGATAAGTGTTACTTGATGTTGTGTATGTTGGTGCAGTAAGTGCGGCAAAAGGCTTGGTAATTAGTCTTGTTTTTGTCCACACTGGTAGACACACGGGCGTGTGTCTGGGCCATGTGTGACACACGATTTGCCCCATGGGCATGTAGTCCGACCGTGTGTCCCCTGCACCTTAATTGTGTAATTAAATTCACTACACAGCCTAGCACATGAGTGTGTGCCTTGGCCGTGTGACCTTAAAGGGTTGATGACGTCAGAAACAAAATGTCAAGGTTTTGGCACACAGGCTGAAACACGAGTGTGTCACGGCCGTGCGAAGGACACGGGCCCTGGACACGGGCGTGTCCCAGGCCATGTGAAAATCCCTGTAGGTTTGAAAAGAGAAATAAATCCACACGAGCTAGGGACACTGGCGTGTCCCAATACGCTCAGGCTATGTGAGCTACACGGTCCTTCAGCACGGCCATGTTAAGAGGTCACACGGACGTGTCACTCTTTCACATGGGCGTGTGCCTCTGATTTCAATGATATTTTCTAAAGTTTTTCTAAAGTGCTCGGTTTAGTCTCCAACCATTTTTAAAGTGTGTTTTAGGCCTCGCAGGTCCATGTTTGGGACTTTAAGGAAAAGTTTGAAAAGTTTTAAAATTGAACGAAATTTTATGACTCGAAAATGTATGTTTGCATGTGTTTAAAATAGGTAACGCCTCATACCCTGTCTCGGTGTTAGTTACGGGTAAGGGGTGTTACAACTTGCACACAACTTCTTAAGCCGCTCCCAATAGTCGTAAAAAGACTCTACTTCTTTTTACCTTATTCCTATGATCTCTCTTCTCAATTCAGCTGCACACGATGTTGGAAAAAACCTGTTGAGAAACAAACAAGAAAGATCAGCCCAAGTTGTAATATATCCAGGGGGTAGATAAAATAACCATTCCCTAGTAAAACCTGCTAGGGAAAAAGGGAAAGCACACAATTTGATTTGACCCTCAGTTACCCCATGAGGTTTCATACTAAGACAAATCATATGAAACTTTTTCAGATGCTTGTGGGGATTTTCGTTTTGCAACCCACGAAAATTTGGCAGTAACTGGATTAAACCTGACTTCAGTTCAAAATCAGTATCCATAGTAGGATACGCGATGAACAATGGCGGTTGTCCTACCAGAGCTTCGACCAGTTGCCGAATTGTTTGAGCTATTGGTTGATGTGCAAGATTCAGGTTTTCGTTAACCCTAGCATTAAGCACTTCTTTTGGTGAGTTGACTTTTACTTTTTCGCTTGCAAGTGTTTGAATAGGGTTTTCATTAACCCTAGACTCAACTTCATCGTCGACTTCAATTTCTGGCGGTGGGTTACTTTGAGTCCCAACCACCGCTGACTGCTTTTTCCTTAGCTTTGTTTCCTTGCGATTAGCTCTCGCAGTCTTTTCAATCTCTGAATCAAACGCAAGAGTACCTGGAGCAGATCTGGTCATAAGAAACAAAAAAACAAGATTAGTACATTGCCAGTCCCTGGCAACGGCGCCAAAATTTGATGCGTCGTTGAAGCGCCAAATATATCCTATCCCTATACAAATAATAAAAAGAATAGTATAAGGGAAGTAGGGTCAAATCCTCAGGGACTGGATTTACACAATGTCTTGTTTCGTGAGATCCCTGACAGAATTGTGCCCAAGAAAACCTACGTACCAGGGGAAAAAAATATAAAGACAGATTTAAAAGTTGATTGAAATTGCGAAAATTAAAATAGAGAATATAAAAATAAACAAAGTTTGGGAAAAGAGAGAGTTTCTTATGTGGCGAGATTCCAGCCTCCGGTTGTCTCGATCCTCCTTGGGTTCAATCCTCGACTTTTAGGTGATCCTTCTCGAACTGAATAAGCCAATTATACTGGAAGAGGACACCTACAACCACCAGCTCCACTTAGGGTTTAGACTTATAATTTAGAGGAACTTGACTCTAGTCAACCGTCACTCCTGTGGGACCGTCTTACACTAGATCATCACTTCCCAATTGCGAATCCCATACCATTTTGTCTCTTGGGCTCGACAACCACTAACGCAGTAAGCTAACGAACCAACTATGCAACCTTCCTAAAATGTACAAAGCGGTCGTTCCTTGCACAAGTTGGAAAGATCACTTTTGAAGGGACATGGACGAAAGCGTCAGCCCCGTAATGCGGAGAAGTGATGAATACTCGTTGATAAGGCTAAGCGCGGATTCTAAGCCTCATGAACCTTTTTTTGGGGATTTTTGACAACCTTTGGCTAGATGGATTTAGTGGCTCATGCTTTTGGGAAAAGAAATAGACTTAATAAAAAAAATGGAATTTTACCGAATAAAGAAAAGAACAAGACTAAGCTTTTTTGGGGGAGGGAGTGTTTACAGAAAAGATGATATGAAATTTGAGCACTCCATCCCCTATTTATAGTTCTAGGAAACCTAGTCTAGTCCTACTTAAATTTTAAAAGATAATTAAAGATAATTAAAGATAAATAAGATAAAAGCTAAAATAAAATCTAACAATTATCCTAATATAATTAAAAATTAAATAGAGTTTTGTGTTTATAAAATATCTCTTCTTTGTATTTTTGTCCTTATGGCTTCCATGCTTGCATTTTCGGCACCACCTTTTTCCTATGTCGCATGTTGGCCCACTTTATCTCCAAATTCATGCTTTTCACCCTTAAATTTACTTTTGCCTTCAATTTAATCCCTAAAAGAAAAAAGACCATAAATAGTCCAAATTAGTAGGATCATACTCAAAATAAATATACAATTAACACATAAAAATATGTCGTTCTAGAGTATTATCATTCAGTTAAACATTTCTCTTTATTTAGTAGAGGGACTAATTAGACCTATTGATGCGAGTCTCAAGACACAATTTCAGACCCATGAATGTGATGGGCTCACACTATCTCAAGGCCCAAAAATAATGTTAAAGGCTAAGCAAATTAAATTAGAATTTGGTCAAAGACAAGATTCGAGGAAGAATCTTTTCGAGGAAAGGAGGAATGATATATGTACGAATAGGGTGAAATTATTAAATTCCATTCACCGAAGCTGCCAATTTTCAAGCTTAGGAAATCAGCAGACTTGCGACGACTTTTTGGATGGGATCTTGACATTTCTGGGTTGAGATGTTTCAATGGCGTTTGAAGATCTATCTCTTAGCTTCAAAACGCATTTTGAATCACTTAATTTCTAAACGGGATTATAATGGAAATTATGAGTTTCAGGCTTTTAATTCGAGTTTAAATCATATTGGGTTTGGTTTTGGACTTAATTTTTATTATATAAAAGCCCAATATTGGATTTATTAGCTCTTATTATTTTATTATTCTGAAATTTTAATAATTATTAAGTAGTTTAAGTTATTTAGGAGTTTTATGTAAATAAGGAAGTTTAGTTTAAAACTACTTTTTATTTAGATTAATTAGAGTTCTAGTATACTTAAGAGTTTTATTTAGATTTATTTAGCTAGCCTATATATAGGCCTTTGCATCGTACACAATTCAGACAATTCATTATTATTCAACTTCTCTTTTGAGTTAATAAGTTCTCTTTGAGTTTTCTTTTCAAGAATTTCTCTTGAGTTTCTTTTAGAAGAGATTTAACAATATTTTTCAGATTGTGGGGATTATCTTCAAACTTTTTCTTGCCAAGTTTTTTATTTTGGAGTGGAAATTAGAGCCGATTGAAGGGGGTTGTGGATTCTTCTTGTTTCAAAGGCTTCTTAGGACTTCTACATACCACATTCCATCTTATTTATTTTCTTCTTTATTATTCTAATATTTGATCTCATTATTCTATTTTATTCATATTGATTAGTTATTTTTAATTGTTTTCTTTATTTTTTTCTAACATGGATTCATTTGTGTTTTAGGTTGTTTTAAAATCCAAGTTTATTTCAGAATGTCTGGAGCCCTAAGTCAAATCCGCGACTTTGACAAACTTTACGATCCACTTTCGCATTCATCTGCCTCATTCTTTACCATTTGGTATCAGATTTGGGCATTTTAGGTATTCTTTTTGTTTTTATATACTGATTTCTAGCAACTCATTCTTTATCATTTGGTATCAGATTTGGGTGTTTTAGGTGTTCTCTTGAGTTTCTTTTAGAAGTTGTTTTAATAATCTTTCAGGTTGTGGAATCATCTTTAAGCTTTTTCTTACCAAGATCTTTTTCTTGGAGGGGGAATTAGAGCTATTGAAAGGATTTGTGGATTTTTAATGTTTCTAAGGCTTCTTAGTACATCTTATCTTTTCTATCCTTAGTTTATCGTTTCTTACTTATTTAAGTTAGTTCTTAATGTTTTGGCTTGCTGATTTTATTGATTTTCGTTCTAGGTTAAAGTTGTTTCAAGAAATACATTCTCCTATCTTGTTCCATCAAGAAACACATCAAAATTAGGAGTTTTAATTTTTTCTTATTGTTTCAAGCATTCTTGCACAAAACAATTTGCTTTTATCTTTAAAATCACTTTTAACAAATCTATTTGTGTTTTGTTTTTCCAGATATGGTTGGGGCGTTTTCTTGAGGTCGAAGGATGATTTCTTTCCATCCAAGAAACCCTAATTCGTTCTCTTTTGGACTCTTTACTAGTTGGTTCATCTTTCTTTTGTTTTAATTTCGTTTGACTCTCCTTTGTCACAACTAATCTGTTTTCGTTGTTTCTCGTTTTAGTTTACATTCGTCTAGAGATCTAGGATAAATCTACGAATTTGAAAAACTTTACGATCCGCTTCTGCATTCATCCACATTATTCCTTATCACCTATATAATCAGGTCTTAACTAATTTCTAATTAAATTCAGACTCTTTGTCTATTAATTATATATTTATTTAGTGATGGAGTCTGTAACACCCTTTACTCGACTTGATCATCGAGTCCGAGCAACAGAGTGTCACATTCGTTTCCAGAGCAACTACTGACAATTTCACAGTAAAAACATTATTTCACTTCATAAATCATATGCAATCAATCAATAATACAACATAGAATAACATGAACATTCTTTTTTGGGTCTTATACAAGCATAAGAATGCTTTAAATTCTACCCGATATGAAATAAGGACCTTTTTAATTTTTAGATCAAGTACACTATAAATGAATCATTCAAATATTCAATCATGTCGTAAACACCTAAATAATACACAATTAAGTCCGAGCCTTGAGCCATAAGCTCTTTTGTAGACCTGAAAATGAATTAGGACCAAATTGCAAGGTTTTGAAAGTTTAGGTTCCACGTCATGACGTGACCTTCTCTACGTTGTGACATCGCCAAAATAGTGAGTCACGTCATAACGTCAGACCACTTGACATCGGGACATCACAAATTATCTATCGACATTGCGGCGAGGGGTATTTCACGTCGAGATTAGGACCCTATTTTTTGATGAAATTTGTCCATTTGGTACCTATTTCATGCCAAGCCAAACCTTAAGCTTATTTAGTGCATGTTTGTACATCTAAACCTACACAAAACCAATTTAAAGGCGGCAAACATTCATTTATCATTACTCAATTCAAACAATTCTAATTACCAAAGCAACATGTCCAAAATTTTGGCACCAAAGCCTATCAAAACTACTTGCTCAATTCAAACTTACCTAACATACATATACCATTAAATTCCATTCCAATACCCTAACACACAATTTCTCAATCAACCAAATATTTATATATCATTAAAGTTACTAAGTAATCATTTCACTTGTAAACATTTAATCATTCTCCTATTGCACATTCAATCAATTTCACCAATATAACCATACTAATTGTTTTCCAAATTTTCCAATCATAAGATCCATATGCAATATAACATATTACCAAGCTTACTCACATTTATACATTCCTATGGACAAGTCCAAAATCAACCATTCAACAAGGTTCAAACAAAAATCAACCAACCAAGATAAACACTTATATCAATCCTATATACATGCCACAAAATTGAACTTCAAACGATTAAAAGATTACAAAAACAACAACATGATAGTGTGAGCTTCTCTACGATCCGCTTGGCACGTTTCACAAGTTGGCAATCTATAGGGAAAAGGAAATAAGAGGGTAAGCATTACAAACGCTTAGTAAGTTCACTGATTTTTAAATAACAACTTACCTCAAATTACAACATAATTCGATAAGATGCTAGCTTTACGAGTTTGCCTAAACATGGCAACCACATATCAACAAGGTGAGTATCAACATATATTGCATCTTATAATAAATCAAGTATAAAACATTCTCAATCACTTATAACCAACAATTATTCAATTCGATATCAATTTCATATCATTTTCTATCTATTATAAATAATACATCCAATTTCAATATAATGCTATTCACTATTTCATTTCATTATTCAAATTCTGAATCAAATCATTAATTCATCACATTTTCATATCGATCTTCCAGGCTCGTATAATAATTTCAAATGATCTTTTATAAAGCACAACATGTATTTGTATCATCAAATCATATTACGAACACAATTCGTATATCATTTATCCCATTTACACTTTATACCCTTATTAACCTGACTCAGACTCAGACTTAGACTCGGACGGATACACGAATCCAACCAACCACACTAGTTTGGCACCCAGTGCCTCATCGACATGTAGTCAAAGTAACCCTGAAATCTTCCTATCTATGGCATGCTAACTATATACGGTTCTGTCCGAACAAATAATAGGGTCACAATTTACTCAATTTCATTTACAAGTCAATTTCTCAATTCAATGTTGTCATATCATCAACCAATTATCAATTTTTATGCATAACTTTATAATTCATCTTAACATAAAACCAATTTTGTAATTACAACAATATACAATATTTTCAAATCTATTCAATTTAATCCTCTATCTCAAAGATCAAACGTAATCATCTCAATATGATCAATTCAACTAATCAACCTCAGATTGCAATTCATTATATTCAATTTATCAGTAAATTTGTCATTTCTTTTATGATTTAGTCCATATCTCACCTTTTTGTACCAAATCGTAAACAATCCAAATTTCAATTTAAAATATTTACAATTATAATTTTAAATACATAAGAATTTAACAAAAACATACCGTATGAACTTACCTGAAAAAACAATAAATGGTTAATTCTATAAGGAATAATCAACAAATTTACCATTTTCCTCGATGAATTCTGATTTGGTCCAATTCTTGATTTATAAAATTACTAAATTCAATTTATCAATTTCAACACTCTTATTTCATCCTATTATAAACATGTATCAACTCAATTTCATTTTTTGAATGCTCCCTAAAATTTTGCATTTTATTCAATTTAGTCCCTAAAATCGAAATAGTTATAACTTTCAAATTTAAGCTTCGTTTTTTTAATATATTTTTAATTTCATCCTTCCACAGCCCTCTAGCACATATATTTATAGAAATTTCATGCTAATTTTGAAATAATTGCACTTTAGTCTCTATACTAAAAAATAACACATTTTACTTTACAAATTAGTCTCTATTCATATCCAAGCACTAAATCTAACAATTTAACACTAAAAACTTTAAAAATCATCAATGACAAACTTTTAAAACTTTAACAATTTTTCTATTTAATACTCGAGTTAGCTAGATCAAGTTACAAAGATTTCAAAAACATAAAATTTATAAAAAACAAACCTCAAATTCACTACATGCAAGTTTCGATTGCTTGGAAGAATTTGAAGCTCTTAATTCCTCCATCCATGGTGTTTGAACGGTGAAGGAGATGAGAATGAAAAATTCTCTCCCTTTCCACATTTGTTTTTACTTTAATGTTTATTATTTTCTTAACTTTTAATGATAATTTCAAAAAAAAAAAAAAAAACCAAAGTCATGTCTTTGTCATCCACTATAATCTATTGTGGCTAAATTGCCACTTAAGTCCTTGAAATAATGTTATTTAAGTTTTTTAATCAATAGCGATTAATTTTTATGTTTTCTTACAATTAGTCATTGCACTTTAATTAGTCACTAATTCAACAAAATTAACTAACCAAAATTAATTCAGCAATATAACAACTCCATAAATATTTAATAAAAATATTTGGTTCGGTTTATGAAAACAAAGTCCCGATACCTCATTTTCCAAAACCACTGGCTTTAGGGTTGAATCACTTAAACTTTAACCAACTTTCAAAATAACAAATTTAATAGATCAAAATTCAATACAACATTATAATTGACTCGTAAATATTAAATAATAATATTTATTGACTCGATCGTCAAAAAAACAATGCCTCAAAACCACAGTTTCCGGTGTCACTGAAAAATGGGATGTTATAGAATCATTCCACTAAAGTACTATGACTTAACTCTCTATTATATACCATAATGAAAACTATTGATTTCAAGCTTTAATCCAATGACCTCATCATATATGGGTTGCCACTTATAGGATATATATGATCCCTTTAGGTGCTTACAACCGAGGGGGCTCGATAGGCTTGTTCTATTTCACTCCTCGCGAAGGTGTGTAATCCATTGTCACCAACAAGTGTATTAATCTTCGTCTTAATCACTGTAAATATATACGATTCAAATACAAGCTTAACGATGATTTTGATTTACCAACTAATTGGTCACTGCCAGACAAAAATATATGCACGAGAAGGTAAGATATAATATCGGAAGAAGGCAGGGGACAGTATTATAGGCTTCGCTAGGGTGGTGTGCTTGATTTGGAGGAAATATTGACTGTTATAAATGTTTTTCAATATTTCATGTTAAACTTGAGTCCTAATGAATGGAGGCAAGTTGATGCGGATGCTAGGGTAGACACCATTAATCTTGTTCCTGCACAGTTCGCATAGCCTAATGAGGCAACTGATGAATTGGCTCTTATACTACAAGGGAATAGGGATGAGCCTAGGAATTATTTTTATTCATTTTATAAACAAAATCCTCGTTCATGGTCTTCGTAACCTTCAACAAATATCGAGTGTGATGTGAATCCCCTTATGCTAACTTCTGGTGCTAATATAAGAATTTTTGGTGATGCAGGCACAAATCAAGGTTTTGAAGATAGTTCTGAGGATTCCACCAGCTTATCAAGAGAAATTGACGAATACATAGACGTACGCTCATATATGCAAAGTGTGTGAGGTGGTCCTTCTGGTATCATTGTTGGAGATGACAATGCGAGCAGTAAAAAGAAATAGAAGATTGCTGCTGGAGTTGTTAACATTGTTCTAAGTAGTGAAGACAAAGGTAGTCCATGAGCAAAGCTCCGTCAAAAGAGAAGAGGGGATCACACTGAAATTTCTGATGGCGTTGCTCCTATCTTTATAGCTCCTAATGTAAGTTCGTCTCCTGCTTCTTTTCCTATTAACTGCCCATCACCACCAAAAACAACTATTGACAGTACTTTTGGAATTACAATTGATCATGGCCCCCTGGTGGTTTTGTGAAATTCAATATTCTTGGTGGTGGTATAGGGACCTTGTTCCCTTGGCGTGAGCAGCTTAGTGTAAATAAGTTTCCCTTCAGATCTAGTGAAGTAGCGAAGCGATGGAATTCCCTCTTGCCTGAGGAAACAAAAGGGCTTTTTTGTCTAGGTGAATCATTTGTGAAAACAAGGAAACCTTCACTGCAAGAGTTGGCAGTCTCTTTGCAAGTGATGTTAAATGAAGCTTGCGTTGTTAGCTTGGACCTTGTTGAAGGTATTAACAAGGCAGAAATCATGAGGAGGGAAAATGAGAATATGTATCAGTCTGCTAGGAGAGCACTGGCTCGGGCACACGAACACTATGCTACTTTGGCTGAAAAGAATAGGAGATTGTCAGAAGAAAACCAAAGGTTGGGAGATCAACTTGTTATTGTTGAAAAAGACGTGGAGAAATTACATGGAGTGATCGCTGGTGAGCGAGTGGATAAACTAACATTAGAAGCTAGCTTAAGGAAGATGGATGAAGAACATAAAACTATGGTGGCTAACTTAACGAAGAGCCACGAGGAAACCATGGAGAAATACTAGAAGGAAACTATGCAGAGCCTACAGGAATACCCGCCAGATTTGAAGGCTAATTTTTTGTTACATGCTCAAATAGATGGTGGTCTTTTTGACGTTCGAAGAGTAAATTTTGATGCTCTTAGCGAACTAACTGGTAGTCATCTAGATTTCGATGTCTATTTTCCCTCTAGAACAGCTTGGGAGGAATTTGCAGCAAAATGGAAAAACTCACCAATTTTTTTTCCTTGCTGACGATCCTGCCGAGACAAGCTCTATTCCTGAAGATGCCTTTGTGCCAGTGTTACTCCCATTAACGAAGGCCAAGGCAGTGAATGCGAGGGGTATCGTGGGGAAGAAAATGAAATGTTAACTGACCCATTAGGAATAAATAACAATTCATGATTTGATTATCCTTGTTGTATTTTGTTTATTATCTTTGAATTAAAAATAGGAATCTTAGTTTGATCCTCATGAATGCTGCTGAATTTTTACATGTTAAATGTTGTCCAAATGTGGTTGTTTTGCATATTATAATGCTATCAAAATGTGGTTGTTTTGCATGTTTTAATGGTGTCCAAATGTGGTTGTTTTTACATGTTTTAATGTTGTCCAAATGTGGTTGTTTTGCATATTAAAATGTTGTCCAAATGCGCCTGTTTTGCATGTTATAATGATGTCCAAATGTGGCTTTTATGCATGTTACAATGATGACCAAATATGTTTACAAATTTTGCTTCTTGATGTTTGAATGAGATTGAATTTAATTGAGTTAATGCATGTTCGAATATAGTTATTATGTTATGTTTCAAGTGTGTTCAAATGGTTGTTTATAATTGTCTTAAAAGTGATCGAATAAGGCTGCTCAATTGTGCTATAAATGTGTTTTCAAGGGTATTAAATTGTGGCCATAATGTTGTCCAATTTGATGTTATATGTGGTGTTAATGTTGTCTTATTTTTTAACATAATAATGTTGTTCAATGTGTATAAACAAGGCCGTCCATTTTGTGCATAATGGGGAGGTCCAAATAAATGTATTAAAGTGTTGTTCAAAATTGCATGTTTAATTATTGTCTAAGAATAAATATTAAGTTGTTGCTCGGAAGTGAGCAGCTAGGAAAATACTAAATTTATGCATTAAATTATTAATCGAAAAATATGCTTGCCTGCTGTTTGGTTTGCTATCTTAACGGTTAGAATGTGTATTTTTATGTCATTCGAATTTGGTTTATCGTTACGGGTTGAGAAGCTTGTAGTGCTTGATAGAATAGCTTGGGTTATTAGATTTGAATGGTGTATCTGGGTGCCAATTGAAGCACGATTTATGTGAATGTAAGCGATTATTCAAAGTTTAATTGAATTTTGGAGTTTACAGATTAGGAATTTGAAGATGAATATGTGACAATCAGCCGGTATGACTACAAATGCGATATGAAAGGATTATGTTCTTATAATATATTTAACATATTAAATTGGTTACAAACCTTTGGTTTTTATTTTATTTAAGTCCTTACATAATTTATGATATGTTATAATATTAGTTATAGAAATGACACTGAGTTGATTACTCAATGTTCGGTTTGTTTCCCATGTGCAGATTAGGTTCAATCCTGTGAACTCGTTGTTATCAACAACCAGCAAAAAATCCCGCACTCGTCGGGTTGGTGAAAGTTTTTCTATTTTGATTCGACATGTACCTATAAGATTTTATGCTATATTAAGCTTAGTTGGATCGAGATGTTATATAAATAGGCATATATGATAGTTGATAATAGTTTGTATGTTTGTTGTTGATACTACTATATGAGCATTTAGATGAGGTTATAATGCTTTGGATGTGAATCGGTATATATATAGTTGGTGTAGAGGATGCATAAAATGCAATGAATAATTAGGTTAATAGTTGAGATATTGGTATATTAACCATGATATGGCCATGGGTCTAAATGTATGATTTGAATTTATTATGGAATGAATGAAGTCAGTTGTTTCAGCAATGAATGTGATATTTCATTGCTGAAACCCGACGATTGGGTCAGGTAATGGGGTGTTACATGCGTAGTCGTATTGCTAACATTAATATACTAAGTAACAAAAGTTACCAAGATGATTAACTCTAAGGAAGTCATTCATAACTTTGAATTCGTTATACTTTGGTTATAACTAGAGGTCACTGAATCCTCATCCATATAAACGTATGCTAATAAACTATTTAAGAGTTGCGTTCTTACATCAACAAATTCAAATAAACTTACACTGCAGTTTTAAATAAGCAAATCTTTATAATATCATATGTGAACGTAGGTCAGTGAGCTATTTTAGGAGTTGCGGTATTAAATTAGCTAACTCAAGGAAATTTAGGTTGCGGTCTTAAATCAGCTAACCTTTATAATATTAGCTGTGAACGTAGGTCGTTGAGCTATTGTAACACCCCTAACCCGTATCCGTTGCAGGATTAGGGTTACAGAGCATTACTGTACTAATGGAGCACTTAAACATACATTTCATACATTATCATAAACATATCATAAATAACCATTCACATATATATTGTCCCTAAATTGAGCCATTGAGGCCATAGAGATAACTTAGAAATAATTTGGGACCAATTAGAAATCATTTGGAAAGTTTATGAAAAAGTTACAAAAATTTGGCTACAGGGGTCACACGGCTGAGACACATGCCCATGTCTCAGGTCGTGTAACATTTGAAATAAGGACACATGGCCGTGTCCCAGCCCGTGTCCTCACTCGTGTAACTCTCTGAGTAGGGTCACACCGCCAAGTCACACGCCCGTGTGCCAGGCCGTGTAACTCTCGAAATAGCCCCCACACGCCCGTATGCCAGGTCGTGTGCTAGATCATGTAACTGTCTGACTTGCATGCAATATAACCTACAGGGGACACACGACTGTGTCACCAGGCCATGTGCCACACACGGTTGAGTCACATGCTCGTGTCTCAGGCCGTGTGGACATGAATTTTTCCAATTTCAAGCCATTTCCAACACCAAAGCATGCTACCACCTAAAGGCCTTTGGTTCACATAATCAAGGCATCAAAACATGACCAAAACCTACATGAAACGACCAATTCAATAGTCCAAGATAATTCAACCAATATGCCACACAAGGCACCTCAAATGCAAACATCAAAACTTACCTAAACATGCATATTGGTCACCTTTCCATCATCAAATATAGTTCACCTTCTACCAAAACATGCCACAAACATAACCATTAACACATCACCTCAAACATACCATTTGAGCCATTCAAATCTTGCATCTCAAGTTAACCATAATGACACCATCCAACAAGGTATCAGATGGCACCAATCAAGACACCTTGCACAAGTTATACATACCAAATCATCCATTAAACATTCAACTAAACATCATTATAAGTCCACCTATACATAAACATCAAGGCACAAACATGCTCAATTACCATTTCCAAACTATCACCAACATGCCAAGAGAATCTTATTAACAAACACTATAAAGTTACCAAAACATCATAATTTGGTAAGGCATCAAAGTGAATCAAATCAACATAACCTTCCAAAGCTTAAACATGCCAAGACATAATTAACACATACATCTTAATGCCATTACAAAACACCTTATACATGCCATTATAAACCTTAGTCAAATTTGTAACACCCCAAACCCGGCCCATTCGCTATGACCGAATTTGAAATGCCACTGCGGAAAACGTTTGAAAAACTTTTGACTTAGAGTTAAAAACATAAAAATTTGTTGTCTTTACTAAAACATTGTATAATTAAAGTTCCAAATAAAATTAAGTTGTTTAAAAATAAAACATTTTTCAAATAATAATATAATCGACAATTTAACTTAAAACATAATAAAAATCCTTAAATACTTAAAATGGCCCTTATTACAATAATTAAATACTTAAAATACTGAAACATAAATTGTATAAAGAAAATCCTCTTTTGCATGGGCCACCTCGTATCCACTCCAACCTGGTCCGAGCATCACCTGAAAGGTTTGAGAAAAAAATTGGGTGAGTCACACAGACTCAGTGTGTAATTAATCCACTGAATTCCACCCACATGTTAACCACATATTAACCCATATATCAGATAACAAAATCTCATATTCACATATTACCACATTTTGGGCTTGGCCCACATTCATATCACATATCAGGTAACAGGGTAATTAACCCCATAATTCCAAATATCGGGCTTAACCCATTTCCACACTGATCCACATTTATAAACTGGGCTTGGCCCTTTTTCACATTAATTCACATATCCATTGAGATTATGCAAAATGCACCCAACCCAACCTAGGTCCATCCTCTACACACCCCCGTATCCAGCCACCACACACCAGGGGATTATCAAATCACCCTCTCCTTTTTACTCCAAAAAGGCAATCAATGCCGTCCACGTGCAATTAAGCACAAAAAAAATCCACAACGCGACCTCAGTCAGCGCCAATCCACGATGTAGCCGTAGCTAACACCAAAACCACGATGGGACACATAGTCTCTCATCAACCACGATATGGCACATAGCCGATATCAACCACGATGAGGCACACAGCCACTCATCAAACCACGCGAACTAAATCGCAATTAATCCACAACGTGACCTCAGTCAACGTCAATCCACGATGTAGCTCAAGGCTAACATCAAACCACGTACTCGAAGTACACCCGTACCTTCTTTCATATCATATCCCAACCCATGCACATGCAACATTCCATAATGACATAAAATAGTGATGCATGAGCATGTTCATCAAACATATTATCACATATTCATATTAGAAATCACTTTTTATCAGATTTGGTACTTACCAGATTATCGACATACCCCTTGAGGGTATCCGTATCACAATTTCCTTTGCACAAGTTAGCACATATTTAATACATACAGATATAACACAAATACCCGGAAAATGGTAGGCTAACTACACACCTGCCTATTAGTGAAATCCCGAACTACTCGAATCTAACACGATCTTGAAACGTGGTTCTTCCTTCTCCCTTAAAGCCGATTTGGTCTCCTACCAAATCCCGAATCACACTCTGAGTTCCCTTCCTTTAGCTACACATAAAAGAACACCTTTTATGGCACTAAGAACATTCGGCCAAACCACAAAACTATAAACAAGGCCATTCAGCTATACCATCAAATCCCGAAAGATTATTGCATGAAATACTAAGTCTTCCCTATAGACTTACCCCAAAACGGTTGTCAGAGAAATGAGGCTTAAAACGATTGCTTCCAAAGTCCCGAAGAGTCTATCTTCCAAAACCGATTGAAGAAAACCAAAAGAACACCTATCCTTGTTGATATTCGGCCAAGATAACACCAAAAAGAGAGAAAAAGATTCGACTAGATACAAGAAAAGAAAGGAAAATAAAGTGAAAATAAAATAGGAGAATTCGACATGAGCAAACAATGGGAGAAAAAAAAAGAGAATTGAGAGGAGGAAGATTCGGCCAAAGAAAAGTAAGAGAAGAAATGTTGTGATTTGAACAATATGAAAAAGAAAGAAAAAGAGAGATGAGAACAAGAAAGGTTGTTTTCGGCTACCAAGAATAAAAGATGAGAGGGAGATACCAAAGAAGATTCGGCTAAAAGCCTTTAGGAAGAAAATAGAGAGAAGTTGGTAAAGTTCAAAGAGTTTTCGGTTTTGACACAAAGCTAAGATTAAAGGCCAAAACTAAAACAAAATTGAACCTAATTGCCAAGCACATAATCGGCTAAGGAGGAGAGCTTTGGAGAGGAAAAGAAAGAAAATACCAAAAGATGAACAAAAAGCACAAAAACACCAAAATGCTAAAATTGACCAACTAAACCCCCCAACTTCCTAACAACATTCGGCCACCCCCCTAGCCACACATGCCGTCCACATACATGGACAATTAGCCATAATATTTCCAAAACAATACTCCATAATCCATGCCTTTTGTCCCCTCATTATACCATAAATCATAAGAATCTTATCCCAAAATACATGCTTTCCTAAACTAATATTCAACTTACCATAAAATCTAAAGTCTAACCTTATCATAAATAAAGTTGACCGAACATTAATGCTAAGATGCATAAAATTAAAGTCTTCAAAATGCTAATCATGCTATTCGAACCTCTATCCTCAAGCAACCCTTCGTGCATCATAACCACCTTGCCACTAACTCCACATGTGCTAGATTTAACACTTAAATTAACTTAAGTGTCAAGTTCACTTAATCCACTTCACTAAATTCTTCAAACTAAAAATTATTCTAGCCTCATTAATAAAATCAAGCCCTCACAAGACCATGCTAAACATACATAATTCATACCCGTGCTAACACAAATAATAAAATAATACTCAAAATTTTCCTAAAGCCCAAGGCCCAATCCTACTAGGCCCAAACCTTAGTCAAATTACTCAAAATCGAACCAAATTATCCACTGGATAGTGTGATCGATCTTTGACAAACTTCTAACCGATCGAGCTTCCGATAATCTGTAAAGTAAAGGAAAATAACAACGTAAGTAATGAATGCTTAGTAAGCTCGTAATAACTTTAAGCATAATATACCATTTCAATAATGAACTTTACAAAATTGTATAAACCTTTACCAATGCCATAAGATTAATAAAGCCTATGCAACACCATCAAACTCACAAGTTAGCATACTTGTTCATGATACATATGAAATCAACCATATATATATAAACATAACATTTTAATTCATCATCGTTACCATACGATCATGTTTTATTCCATTTGCTTACTTACCGTTTCCAATACCATGAGTTTAATATAAGCCTATTCAAGTATCATCAAGCTCACATGTTATTAGATTCATTGACAATTATATAAACTCATTTATAGCATAAATAGATTTCATAAGATACATTACATAAGCATCAATCTTTTCATATAGATATGAACCTTTCCATTTAGTCACTTACCATTCCATTCCTTTTCTTACATGTTTTATTCCTTTTCTTACCCATTTCATTTGCATAGTACAAAGCATAAGCATGAAAACCAACCATAAACACAAGCTTGACATAAGCCTAAATAATATCATCAATCTACAAGTTAGTGCATTTATACATGGTTCAAATGAGTTCATCCATAACAAGTAACTTACATCTTTGTTCATACCATTTAAATCACCATTTCCTTTTCATAAGTACATGATATATTTCATTTGAAAACTTACCATTTCCTTTCCCGTTGAACAATTTGGAATATCATCAGATACTTGGGAAAGTCCACACGAAGTGTGCGTAAACATATAACTGTAACCTTTCCTTTACATCATTGTTCACACGAGCTGTGAAATGGGCATAAGTTGTGGGCCGAAATGTACGCTACACAATGTTTCTCACACGAGCTGTGGAGTATCCACAACAAATGAAGGACCTCAGCCATCGGTAGGACATTCAAGACCAATACTCGAAACATGAAATCCCTAATGACATGTCATTTGAATCCTACGAATTCCTAAGGTTCAACCGGGACTCGACATTCGTTAATTCATCATTGCCTCATTACATTGGTATATTAATTTGATTAGATTAAAAGAACACAATAAGCATTCAATTTAAACAACATTATACCAAATACAGTTCATACGAACTTACCGGCTAAATTACAGTAATAACTTAATAGAGAGGCTATTTGGTAATTTTCTCTTCTCGATTTTCCTTTCGTTCTTGATCTAAATTAATAATTTCATTCAATTCATTAATTCAAGCAGCAAAACCAATTCATTTTATGCAATTAAGCCATTTTTGATATTTTTACAAAATTGCCCCAACATTTTACTTTTATTCAATTTAGTCCTTTAGCCTAAAACATGCAAATTAACAATTTTTACTCAATTTCAAGCTTAGCCGAATTTATTGAAACCTTACTACAACCCATATTTTTTGTTATTACACATTAAATCCTTGTACTTTTACTATTTTCACATATTAGTCCTTAAACATTAAAATTACCAAAAATCACTTTACAAAAAAGTCTTATCTAGCAACCAAGCTTAAGATTCTACCATAAACTTTCAAGAACATCTCAATTTCATCCCTGGTACAATTCTAAACATTTAACAACTTACACATTGACCCTAAGCTAGCTAGATTAAGCTACAGCGACTTTAAAAACATAGAAATCATTAAAAATGATATCAAAATCACTTACATGGAAGCAAAACAACTTGACTGGATTCTCCAAACCCTAAAAATGGTGGTTTTATTCTTTAATTTCAGTGGTGATTCTCAACTAAGAAGATCATACCATCTTTTACCTTATTTTACTTTACTTAATAATTATATTACTTATTTAACCTTGCCTATTAACATTAAAATCACTTAATTTTATGTCCATAAATGTCCACTAGCTTTATGAATGGTATAATTACCAATTAAGTCTATTTAATTAAAATTTTCATAGCCATTTGACCCTTTTAACAAGTAGAACATTTAGTCATTTTCATCAAATTAACCCATTAAACATCAAAATTTCTCAATGAAACTTTAATATGACCTTAATAATACTCCATAAATATTTAAATAAAATTTACGACTAAGTTTTATAAAAATGAGGTCCCGATACTTTATTTTTTAAAACCACTTGACTTTAGGGTACCTCTTAAACCTAATTGTCGTAACCATTTTTTGACAAAACGGGAATCGACTTTTAAAATAGGGAGTCGCCACCGATCTTTTATTCGAGGTATGATCGGATCACCTTGTTTTAATAAAAAACGTTTAGTTTATTAAAACAGAGCTTTTGTCCACGAGTGTTCGGGAAAACAGGTTCGGGAGTCGGTTACGCGCGAGGAAGGATTAGCACCCTCGCAATGCCCAAAATTGGTACCAAATTGATTGATCAATGTCCCAATGCTGAAAACTTGAAAATATTTAGAGTAAAAAGCTTTTAAGGAATGGGTTAATTAAATCGGGATTGAATCTCCAGATTACCTCGTTTCAAAGGAATAAGATTGTCATACCCAGCACGTTAGGATATGACGCCTTTATACTCTGACGTCGAGATCATCCTTGATCTTCAAACCGCGTGAAGAAGGGTATTTGAATATTTAGTCGAACAAAAAATCAACACCCAACACGTTAGGATGTGATCTTTCGAACTTCTAAACACACGAATATTGCCTTATTTCTTAAGGAAAATGTTTTAAAGGTGTTGATTTTTGCGAAAAGGTATTTTTATTTTAAACGATAATTATATGCCAATATTCGTATTCTATAAATTATTGAACAAAATTATTTAAAAGAAATTATGATGTATTATCATTTAAAATAGGCAATAAAGCAATAATAACACAAAATGCGATAAACGATAATACATATACTAAAGTAATTGTAAACGCACGATGAAGCATCAACAAATATAATCGACAATAAACAAATATGAACCTATTTAACACATGCTTAGATAATGGATCAAGGGACACATACATGATAGAACCAATATAAACGTAATATATATAGCGATTTTGGATAAATATATAAAGTTACGTATATAAAGAAAAAAAAATAGATAGAATATATTATATAACATAAATGTATTAAAAATAATATATGGTACGACATCATATGATATGCAATTTAAATACATATAATATCGTAAGAATGACTTTTGGATAAATAAAAGCGATAAATAATAATTAATAAAAACATATACATTTATACTGTTAATATTTAGGTATACAAATAGTAATATAAACAATTTAACATAATACGAAACAATAAAATCAAAGAAAAGGACGAAAATAAAATAAGCAAAGAAAACGGGGTCAAATAATAATTAAAGGAAAGAACTGAAAGGATTAAAATAAAACACGCGTTGAATGACAGGGGTTAAAACTGCAATTATGCTAAATTTAAAACGAAATCGTTTTGACTTAAACCGTTGAAAACCCATAGGATCGAATTGAAACGAAATACGAGTTCAGGGGGCAATTTAAAAATAAAGAATTTAAATCGAACGGGATTTAGAATAATAAAAAACGTAGGGACCAGAATGGTAATTAGACCATTTGGAGAAAACACGCGGATCCCTTGAATGGGTCGGGTCGACGCGCGGATCTAAGGGGGGACTAAACGACGCCATTTTTTGATGTGCTTGTAAAGCCAAATTTTTTTCAAAAAATCATTTGTTGCAGGTTTCTAAAAAAAAAGAAAAGGGCAAACCCCTTTTTCTCTCCGGGCAAGCCCAGATTCTAGCAGCGGCTTCGCCGCCACTCCGTCGCAGTTCCGCCCCAGGCGGCGGTCAGAGATCCAAGGTAATCCCCCTTCTTTTCTTTCTCTCCTTTTTTATATTTTAACAGATATATCTATCATGCATAAGAAATAGAACTTGTATGTATATGACAGTTTCGAATATGAAAGAAAAAATAACAAAGATAGACCTTTCGTTTCCTTTTTTTGATTTCTGATTCGTGCTTTTTTTTTTTTAAATTCTGATAATGTGCCTTTTTTCGTAAGAAGAGGGGAACCCTTTTTACAACCATTTTTACTGGCTTTATAGCCTAAGGCTTACAACTGCTTCATTATTCTATTCTTTGCTCCACACTCTGCTCTTTGCTTCGTTTCTTGTCTTGCAGGTATGGGCTAGGACATGCGAGGGTCATTGGTCGGTGTGCGTAGTGGCGCTGGGGCAGCAACGACGGGCATTCGACCGAGGCATGGGGAAAGGCACTGTTGGGGTGAGTTCAAGAAACGCGTGGGGCATACGCGAGGATCTACAGAGGCGTGCGCGGGCATGCACGAGAATCGGGAAAGGGCGCTCGTGTGGAACCGAAGCGATGCCAGGGCGCGTGGGGAGCTGGACCGTTGCGCGCGTGGGGGACGCGCGGCGGCGCTGAGATGGGATCCTAGGGTTTCTTACTGTTTTCTTTTGTTAATGGGTTAGGGTCTGAATTTAATTAGGCCTGCTTGTAATGGATTTGTTTGGTTCGGGTTAGCTGATAAATTTTAGGTATTGGGTTGTGAAATGGGCCATTCGGGTTTGGGCTAGTTAGGGTCATTTGGATTTAACTTGTAATTGGTTTGAGCTATTTGTAAAGATGGGCTCTTGTTTGTTGGGTTATAAAATTTGGGCTTGTAAAAAAAATGTTAAAATGGACTGTTCAATGGTTTTTTTTTTTGTTTTATATTTCGGTTTAAATCTGGTTAATTGGTAGGCTAAATGATATGGACTTTTTTATTTTTTATTTTTGGGGTTTAAAATAAGCCGTTTGGAATTGGACTATAATGGGACCCCGGGCAAAAATGGTTATTACAGCTGCCCCTCTTTGCTCATTGTCGTGAAACGAGAATAGAGCAAAGATAATAAAAGAAACAATTTTTGCCCGGTCTTGGCTAAGCCTTGACTTCTTGGTTCTCGTCTTTTTCAAACATCTTCAAACTCCCCTGTAACTTTGATTCATTCTGCCATTGCTTCTGCGAGCCATGACCCGTAGCTTCAATTCGCTTTTTCCCCAATCTTGTTTATTTTCCAACTTGCTCCACTATGACTTCAAGACACGAAGAGATTTGTAGCTTCGATCCACTAACTGCTTCATTGGGACTTTGATGAAACCCGAACTTTTCAGACTGCTTCTTTATTCTCGCAATATGAGTTGACCTTTTCTTCCTTTTTTTTTTTTGGACAGAAATTGAAAAACAGAAATTGAAAATACCTCAGCGTGCGACTTGAGGAGTTGCGAATGGAAATTGAAAAACAGAAATTACAACACCTCAGTGTGTGACCTGAGGCTCAACTCACCTCTCGCATTATGAGTTGATTTTAACAGAAATTGAAAGACAGAAATTAAATACCTCTGCGTGTCCCGAGGCTCAACTCACCTCTCGTATTATGAGTTGATTTTTGAACAGAAATTGAAAGACAATAATTAAATACCTCGGCGTGTCCCGAGGCTCAACTCACTTCTCGCATTATGAGTTGATTTTAACAGGAATTGAAAAACAGAAATTAAAAATATCTCAGCGTGCGTAACCCGAGGCCCAACTCACTTCTCGCATTATGAGTTGATTTTAACAGTAATTGAAAAACAGAAATTAAAAATACCTCAGCGTGCGTAACTCGAGGCCCAACTCACTTCTCGTATTATGAGTTGATTTTAACAGTAATTGAAAAACAGAAATTAAAAATACCTCAGCGTGCGTAACCCGAGGCCCAACTCACTTCTCGCATTATGAGTTGATTTTAACAGAAATTTTAAAACAGAAATTAAAAATTCCTCAGGGTGCGTAACCCGAGGCCCAACTCACTTCTCGCATTATGAGTTGATTTTAACAGAAATTTAAAAACAGAAATTAAAATACCTCAGCGTGTGTAACCTGAGGCCCAACTCACTTATCGCATTATGAGTTGATTTTAACCGAAATCGAAAAATAGAAATTAAAACGTATCATCTGGTAGAGCTCGGATATCTCCTTTCTCCTTGGTTTGGTACAGCTATCGTCAGAACTTCTTGCTTTACTGGCGTACCTGTATGTGTCATGCGCGATGTTATCAAGAAATACATGCGTTTGTCCTAAATGCTTTTATGCCTACATGATTAAGCAATGCGCCCTGGGTTTGTTTGTCCTGTATCTCTTTTCGTCACGACTTTCAGGATGACTTGTATTCATTTCTTCGATCCTTGATCCCCCTTTTAGGTTTCGTGCCCGTCCTCGAGTTTTATGAGTGATCTACGTTTCGCGTCTATCACCCTTTTGCCCCCTGTAACTTCAGGGCTCTTCTCATTGTGACCTGAGGGTATAGGATTTGAATATCTTCCATTCATCCCACTGCGACTCTAAAACATAGGGCTTGTCTCTTATTCAGCCCACCCTCTTGTTATTCAAAGGTACAGGATCTGTATCAGCTTCTTTCTAACGATCACTCTTTAGGTGACCCAACCAAATGTATATGCGTGATGCTCGCATGAATGCGTAATGTCTTTAGGTACGGAGGATGATTCTGGTTTTGCACTTGGGTTAACAATGCCCATTTTCCGTCAGGATTGTGTCACTGACGTGGTACCTTGTCATTTTGTTCAATCCTCTTAGTTTGGACTCAGATATTTCCAACCCTTAAGCTCGGTGAATCTTAAGCAATAATCCTGTTTCAGACTCCTGTATTGTTTAGAGGTTTCTAGAGTATTATGCGAAACTCCTTTTATGAAAGTATTATTAGTCCAATAATCGTTATTTCAATGCAAAATTCTCAAAAAAGGACCATAATGATGGACGGAATGAGAATTTATTGGGAGTATAGCTCGAATCAAACAAGTTAATTAAAGCTAGCATATGCAATGAAGAAGCAAATTTATTTAGAGTATATTTTGAAAAGACAAAGATAGCAGACTCAAAATGGGTAACATGGAAACTAGGTGCCCCAGATATCGCAACTTGAGCTTCTCTGTTCAAACTTCTTGAGGACCATTCTAAACTCAATATGTGTTTAGGGGATTCGGAGTACTTTGTCGATGCCCTAAGGCGCAACATTCCTCTTTTTTGTTACTTCAAGCGTAGCAAGACTACTGTATGCCCCGTTTTTATCAAAATTTGAGCTACCCTTTTCGGGTTTTCAACTCAAACCCACTTTTGGTCCCAAAGCGCCCTTTGCGGTTTTCACTTTGGCCTCTCCTTTTTCTTCCTTTTTTCTTTCTTCTCATTCTTTTTTTGTTTTTTTATATATTTTTTGTTTTTTGTTTTTTTTTTCTTTTTTTTGTGTGTGAATTCACCGGATTGGGTAGGTCCTTATTGTCTATCTCAGACAATATCATTGTTTCCCTAGAACGGGCCTTCTTTGCTGCCTAAGGTCCTTCCCGGCTTGGCATCTTCTTTCTTCTGAAGTCTCTTTTGCATGAGAGATTTTTTCTTTCAAAGCCCTATCATGAAATTTTCTAAGGCGATCCTTTTTGTTGTAAACTCGCTTCATCTGATCGTGACAGATATCTTTCAATATTTTCTTTTCAAATTCACTTGATCACATCGGGATTGGATCCATTCCACCTTATCCAATTTTGGCTCGGCCTGTGCCTGGGGATAAGAGAATTTTGACTTCACTAGGCAAAACCTAATGAGGAAAGCGTTGTCCTAGCAGAGGTCCTAGCAAAAGTTTAATGATCAAAAAAAGGGTAAACGTAACTTCTATATGCCAACATTCCCTAGTTTAGGTCATCTTCCTAACAATCTTTGTTCTGTATGCCCCATTTTTTTTTTACACCATGACATGGCACTTGATCCTTGAAAAGACCGCAAGCTTTTGACATTGTGCGGTATGACCTTTTCACCTTTTTTGTTAATATTTTTTCTTTTTTTCTTTTTGGCCTAACGACTTTGTAATATTGGCACATGAAGCGACCCTCGCCCTCTTAGTGAAGAAATCGACATCCACAAAAATGAGTCGATGCAGACCTGAAGCTTTCGAGGAGATTGGCTTGATAACGTCCCTGCCCCACGTGTAGACAAGGAGGAAAAAGCACATAAGTTCTGTCCTCGATTTGGCGTTTGATGCAATTTTCCTTTCTGGGTAGACCAGTAGCTCGAACCTCTTGATTGGCTTAGTCAGGGTAGAACCATTAGCATGTGATCTTCAAATATCCTTATGGACTTCTTCTGTGGCTTCCTTAGCTTTGACAGCGTACTCGTGCCTTAGTAGTCCCGATGTGATCATACGGAAATATCTTTGAACTCTTGGAGATAACTCAACGATTCCTTACCTTGTCCTGCGGCAAGCTAAGCTTCCATCTTCATCTCATTCGTTAGCTCGTATTGTCCACTGACACTTCATAGGGTGGGATCCGTCATTCTTAACAAGCTAGGAAATAAGTTGCAATCACTGTCATATTCCAAGTTCTTAGATCCCTCTAGACACATATCTCCCTAAAAGGGAGTCAGTAACAGTGTCGCTCATGTCATTGATATCTGGGGACCCCATTGTGGGTATGAAGGTAGAAAATCCAAAGAATAAATGATTCTAAGGATGATTATTCGTATGATGTGGTCATGAATAAAAATGAAAAAATGTACAGAATAAAATGAAAATGTTTACTTAGGACGATGCATTTAATTGAAATAAAAATTCCGGACACAAGCCTATTTCACAAAAGGACTCTTATTGCCTCTAGGCTTAAAGCAACAAGCGTGTTTTAAATATTACTCTAGATTAGCTAAAATACAGGGATCCCTTCGCAGTCTCATTGTTCAAAACAAACCCGGGAGGACAAGGGCGTATCATTGAAACTTCTTTAATTGCATCATCCCTTTTGCCACTGCGCTCCCGTTCTCTTCAAGGTAGTTAGGGAGTGGATTTCCAACCGTACTACCAGTACCGTCAAATTGTAAAATTCCTACATCAATAAGAGCTTGAACCCTTCTCTTAAAGGCTAGACAATTTTCTGTAGAATGCCCCTGGTTCCCAGCGTGATACATGCAACTAGCATTAGGATCATACCATTTCGGGTATGGAGGCTTCAATGGTGCCATATAATGTGGCGATATTAACTGTTTTTCCAACAATTTTGGGCACAGTTCTCCGTACGACACGGGGATAGGGGTGAGTCGAGGTCTTTCAAGATTGGGTCTCGCCGGTCTTTGTTCGTTTTTGAGTTGGTTTGGAGCAGGCGTGTTATTAGGTGGGAACACGGTGAATGGTCTTTGGTCATCCCTACTCGCACTACCCACTTCCTTTTCCCTTTTCTTGGGAGGGCCTTCAATGTCCGCTCCCTCGTTTCTTTCGCCTCTGCTTGGACCATTGGTTTAGTCCGACCCTCCTCAGGGTTAAAACATGAGCCCGTCGAGAAGTTCAGCGGGGTCGAGGTATTAGTCTGATATTGGGGCCTGATAGTGACGGGTCCCCCATGCGACCGCGCATCTGGTTGAGTTGGGATATTTATTGGGGAATAAACAATTTCTTCATATTCATCCACATTGTCGACCACTTGGCCCCTCCTTGTTTCAAATCTTGGCGCTAGTAACTGGGTTAGACGGCATATCATATTCTCTTGGAACTCTGGCATTTGCTCTCGCATCTCTCGTTGAATTCTGGTTGATTGCTCTTGCATTTGTTGTTGAATTTTGATCAATTGCTTTTGGATCAATATTTGTCTTTCCTCTAATCTCTCCAACCTTTGTTCCATGTTTTCTAGGTTAACAAAATAATTTCACCTAATTAGAGTCTTTCTACAAAATCTAATGCATGTGATACGATGTAATGCAAATGCGTGAAATGCAATGCAAATGCATGGGATGAATGCAAAAAGAAAGAGAGGTGTTGATCATGATTTCAATTCCATTACAAGAACTTTTCCAGAAAATACATTTCTTTTCATTAAAACGGATTACATAGACGGCCGTGTCCTCATAGTCTAGGTGAAAACACCAATCCTCTCTTTCGTGTCTGGAGTTTGTGATTGTGTCCCGTGAGCTTTCTCAATAGATGTCTCTTCTAACTCTTTGTCGCTTGGTCCAGGTCGTACCTCGTCATTCGCTTAACCTCCGCGATACTCGTGATCCTCCGATGACTCCCGAACAATCCTTGTCGGCTTGAACCTTCAGGTAAATCCTCTTCTTCGTATCCGGATGTTTATGGATGTGTCCTTTGAACTTTCTAAATAGAGGTCTCTTCTAGCTCTTTGTTGCTTGGTCCAGGTCGATCTTCTGATGACCCCTAAACAATCTTTGTAGGCTTTGAATCTTCGGGTAAGACCTACTGTCGTTGTTACCTAGACTATGTTCAGACGACCGTATTATAATCCACTTCATCAAGTAACACATTTCCTTATGACAAACTCTCCTATTCAGCAATCGAACATGAATCGACACCTCCTTTCTAATGGTGCAATGCAATGCAAATGCATGGTATGAATGCAAAAAGGTGTCAACTCTGATTCAATTCCCCACAGAAAACTTCCTTAGAAAACAAAGCTCTTTACATAAAACAGATTACAGATATGGTCTGGCCTTAGCGCCTAGATCCCTAATCTTTCGGAGTAACGAGGATAACTCCTGTCCTCGGCTTGCCCGTGACTCGTGCTGCACACTTAATATCTCCGCCTCTACTGCCAAAGTTTGCAAGTGCTCGGCCACCTCTCGAATCTGATTTATGGCCTCCCTCATACAATAGTCCTTATTTTCAATTTGCTACTGGGCATTATGTAACTCCTCATTCTGTTGCTCTTTACTCTCTTTCAAGTACCTAATATAATCCTGACATCCCCGCAGTGCCCCTTCTAGCTCTTCAGTCTTCTTTCCCATTTCTTCGATTCTACTTAAGCTTGCTTTTAATTCTATCACCGAGTTGCGATTTCGATAATAATTTAAGGACCTTTCCAACTCTGCCACTCTAGTCTTCAATTCATTTCTTCCGTTTTGGCCTTCTGACACTTGCCTTTCTAGGATTTCTTTCTGAGCCTCTTGAAATTTCCTTTCCCATTGCTCGGTCTTAGCTCTTTCTTCTTGTAACTCTTTTCGCCATTGACCTCAAGTCTTTCCTAGCCCCGCAGTTTTCATCGAGAGATGCATCTTTTGTAGTCCCCCTTTAGGCTATCCAACTCTTCTTCGGCTTTGCTCTTCCCCTTTTTTTATCTTTTCTGCTTCTGATTTCTGTATCTCTACATCCCACTTCAAAAGCATCTTCTCTTCCTTCAACTGCTCAATTTTCTTCTCAAGCTCTGAACTTCGCTTTACAAAAGCGTGCTTTATAATTTCTAATTCCGTTGGTATCATTTGCAAATGTTCCTCTATAGATTAAGCATTATCTGAACTTGGTCTCGGGATATTGTCATTGATTCTTTTGTTTAGCCAAATTTTATACTCAGAAGTCACCATTTCGCCCACAGTCAACCTCTTCATCCGGTAGGTTTGCTTCCAAGCATTTGCAATTTCCTTAATCTTCTTCTTATAACCCTCTCCTGTATAAGAGAATTCGCTTCGATCCAACCCATGTGTTGCTGGCACGAACTGTCTAGACTGGTATTGTCTTGCTGCTAGCAATGGGGCATACCCGATGACTCCCCAAATTCCGGGTAGAGGGACCCAATTAAAGTCTCCGCATCTATAAAGGATCTCTCCAGGCATCATCCATGGAGCTCTCCACTCAATGTCTTCTTCCTGCAGATTCTGAAGAATTGTCCTCCATCCTTCTTCCGTTATATCTTCTCGTCTTGACACGGCCACTTACTCTCTTATCGGTGAATAATCCTTATAAAAGGGTCGACAAGAGACTTTATCTATCTTCCAAAAATGCCTATAAAACCATACCATTAACAGCTGTGCGCATCTGATAAACCTTCCTTCTCCCGCTCTTCTACATGTATTTAACGATCTGAAAGTCTCTGAAAGAATTGCTGGGACAGGTGTAACTTGTTTATCCAATCGATCGAACAAATCCACCACTGCTTTATCTATGTATCTTAGGGCTTTTGGGAAGATGACTAGTCCGTAGAGGCTTAAGGCGAAGATATCGACCTTCCTCCTCACATCAGGGTGCATCAAAATCAGATCCCTTAAATTTACCCAAGGAATACATCTCCCTTCACCTTTATGTTGAATCTTGGTCGAGATCCACTGTTCACTCATTCCCGTAATTTTCATCAACTTCTTCGCCAAAGGAGGGACATAGGCGGGCCTAATATAAACCTTGTCAACCTGCATCTCGGGAATACGAAGTAAAGTGGTGTATTCTTCTATTATTGGCACCAAATCCACTTTCCCAAAAGTGAAGCAACAGTGTGCGGAATTCCAAAACTGGACCATAGCCCGAAACAAGTGTTTATCTATCTTAACATCCAATAAGTAAGAGATATCACCATAACGGTGGCAGAACATCTGTTTAGCTTCATTTTCCCAATGGGTCTAGATATCTCGCAACTCTTGAAGCTCATTTTGTGCCACGCTAACACGGGTGAAGTCCCTCAGCTCTGACGTATGACCTTCAACTAAGCTATCTCCTTTTTCTAACTGCAACTTTTCTGACCATGTGCGCATGGCCGCATTGTCCTTTACTTTATCAAGAAAGTCGTTTTCCATAGCAAACTTCCTATCTCAGCAACAGAACAGAAATTGACACTGCTACTACATGGAATGTTATGCAAATCAAACAAATCACCACGAGTTAGTATTGCATAATCGAAACAAGCAAAATATCATTAAAAGCTTATCTGGGTAGCTATTTCGACACTATGCCTAGGGTAGGCTCTAGGGCTTCTATATGGGGTTCGGTTCTACAGGAGGGTACCTGAACCAACAGATTCCTCGATCCTCACCCATTATAGGCTCATGCGGACCGAGTTCGGTTCAGGGGGATACATTTCCCTATGGCCATGCGGAGGTGAAAACCTCACGAAGCGCATAGGTACGGATATATCCCGGAAGCAATCCACTAGCCCATGCGGAGGTGAAAACCTCACGAAGGCTTAGTTTCTTACTCCACTTAAAGGTGTGACCACAGCGGTCATGTGATGTAAATGCAAGTATCGTGGGACTCAACAGTATTACCGTTATAGCATAGGCAGATGCATCGACAGAAACATGATTAAAACAATTTTCCAAATTTTCAATCAAAAGGACAAAAATCAATCAGTTTATGGCCTGACTCTCGAATTCCCCAGTAGAGTCGCCAAGCTATCGTAACCATTTTTTGACAAAACGGGAATCGACTTTTAAAATAGGGAGTCGCCACCGATCTTTTATTCGAGGTGTGATCGGATCACCTTGTTTTAATAAAAACGTTTAGTTTATTAAAACAGAGCTTTTGGTCCACGAGTGTTTGAGAAAACAGGTTCAGGAGTCGGTTACGCGCGAGAAAGGATTAGCACCCTCGCAACGCCCAAAATTGATACCAAATTGATTGATCAATGTCCCAATGCTGAAAACTTGAAAATATTTAGAGTAAAAAGCTTTTAAGGAATGGGTTAATTAAATCGGGATTGAATCTCCAGATTACCTCGTTTGAAAGGAATAAGATTGTCATACCCAGCACGTTAGGATATGACGCCTTTATACTCTGACGTCGAGATCATCCTTGATCTTCAATCCGCGTGAAGAAGGGTATTTGAATATTTAGTCGAACAAAAAATCAACACCCAACACGTTAGGATGTGATCTTTCGAACTTCTAAACACACGAATATTGCCTTATTTCTTAAGGAAAATGTTTTAAAGGTGTTGATTTTTGCGAAAAGGTATTTTTATTTTAAACGATAATTATATGCCAATATTCGTATTCTATAAATTATTGAACAAAATTATTTAAAAGAAATTATGATGTATTATCATTTAAAATAGGCAATAAAGCAATAATAACACAAAATGCGATAAACGATTATACATATACTAAAGTAATTGTAAACGCACGATGAAGCATCAACAAATATAATCGACAATAAACAAATATGAACCTATTTAACACATGCTTAGATAATGGATAAAGGGACACATACATGATAGAACCAATATAAACGTAATATATATAGCGATTTTGGATAAATATATAAAGTTACGTATATAAAGAAAAAAAAATAGAATATATTATATAACATAAATGTATTAAAAATAATATATGGTACGACATCATATGATATGCAATTTAAATACATATAATATCGTAAGAATGACTTTTGGATAAATAAAAGCGATAAATAATAATTAATAAAAACATATACATTTATACTGTTAATATTTAGGTATACAAATAGTAATATAAACAATTTAACATAATACGAAACAATAAAATCAAAGAAAAGGACGAAAATAAAATAAGCAAAGAAAACGGGGTCAAATAATAATTAAAGGAAAGAACTGAAAGGATTAAAATAAAACACGCGTTGAATGACAGGGGTTAAAACTGCAATTATGCTAAATTTAAAACGAAATCGTTTTGACTTAAACCGTTGAAAACCCATAGGATCGAATTGAAACGAAATACGAGTTCAGGGGGCAATTTAAAAATAAAGAATTTAAATCGAACGGGATTTAGAATAATAAAAAACGTAGGGACCAGAATGGTAATTAGACCATTTGGAGAAAACACGCGGATCCCTTGAATGGGTCGGGTCGACGCGCGGATCTAAGGGGGGACTAAACGACGCCATTTTTTGATGTGCTTGTAAAGCCAAATTTTTTTCAAAAAATCATTTGTTGCAGGTTTCTAAAAAAAAAGAAAAGGGCAAACCCCTTTTTCTCTCCGGGCAAGCCCAGATTCTAGCCGCGGCTTCGCCGCCACTCCGTCGCAGTTCCGCCCCGGGCGGCGGTTAGAGATCCAAGTAATCCCCCCTTCTTTTCTTTCTCTCCTTTTTTATATTTTAACAGATATATCTATCATGCATAAGAAATAGAACTTGTATGTATATGACAGTTTCGAATATGAAAGAAAAAATAACAAAGATAGACCTTTCGTTTCCTTTTTTTGATTTTTGATTCCTGATTCGTGCTTTTTTTTTTTAACTTCTGATAATGTGCCCTTTTTTCGTAAGAAGAGGAGAACCCTTTTTACATCCATTTTTACTGGCTTTATAGCCTAAGGCTTACAACTGCTTCATTATTCTATTCTTTGCTCCACACTTTGCTGTTTGCTTCATTTCCTGTCTTGCAGGTATGGGCTAAGACATGCGAGGGTCATTGGTCGGTGTGCGTAGTGGCGCTGGGGCAGCAACGACGGGCGTTCGACCGAGGCATGGGGAAAAGCACTATTGGGGTCAGTTCGAGAAACGCGTGGGGCATACGCGAGGATCTGCAGAGGCTGCGCGGGCATGCACGAGAATCGAGAAAGGGCGCGCGTGTGGAACCAAAGCGATGCCAGGGCGCGTGGGGAGCTGGACCGTTGCGCGCATGGGGAGCTGGACCGTTGCGTGCGTGGGTGACGCACGGCAGCGCTGAGATGGGATCCTAGGGTTTCGTACTGTTTTCTTTTGTTAATGGGTTAGGGTCTGAATTTAATTAGGCCTGCTTGTACTGGATTTGTTTGGTTCGGGTTAGCTGATAAATTTTAGGTATTGGGTTGTGAAATGGGCCATTCGGGTTTGGGCTAGTTAGGGTCATTTGGATTTAACTTGTAATTGGTTTGAGCTATTTGTAAAGATAGGCTCTTGTTTTTTGGGTTATAAAATTTAGGCTTGTAAAAAAAACTGTTAAAATGGACTGTTCAATGGTTTTTTTTTTTTGTTTTATATTTCGGTTTAAATCTGGTTAATTGGTAAGCTAAATGATATGGACTTTTTTATTTTTTTATTTTTGGGGTTTAAAATGGGCCGTTTGGAATTGGACTATAATGGGACCCTGGGTAAAAATGGTTATTACACTAATTATTCATCCATATAACATAAATTACCAATTCAACATTCATTTTAATACCATATTTGACTCTTAAATATTAAATAATAATATTTACGAACTTTCTCGTCAGATTTGTGACTCCGAAACCACTATGTCTGACACTATTGAAAAATAGGCTGTTATAGCTATTTTAAGAGTTATGATTTTACATCAGCTAACTCAAGGAAATTTAGGTTGCAATCTTAAATCTTAAATCAGTTAATCTTAAATCAGCTAACTCCATGATAGCTACTCCGATGACGAGGCTATTGCAAAAAGATGTGAAGTTTGATTGGACAGAAAAGTGCCAACAGAGTTTTGAGAAACTAAAGGCGTTGTTGACTGAGGCCCCTGTTTTTGTGCAACCCAAACCGGGAAGAGAATTTGTGGTTTTTAGTGATGCATCCCTAAATGGACTAGGTTGTGTACTTATGCAAGAGGGCAAGGTGATAGCATATGCTTCTAGACAATTAAAGCCGCACGAGAAGAATTACCCGATTCATGATTTGGAGTTAGCTACCATTGTGTTTGCATTAAAGTTATGGAAACACCATTTATATGGTGAAAAGTGTCAGATATTCACCGACCATAAAAGCCTAAAATACTTGATGGCTCAAAAGGAATTGAATTTGAGGCAACGAAGATGGTTAGAGCTAATCAAGGATTATGAGTTAGTGATTGACTACCATCCTGGAAAGGTGAACGTGGTCGCCGATGCTTTGAGCAGAAAATCCTTGTTTGCGCTAAGAGCCATGAATACACGGATGGCTTTGTTAAATAATGGTTCTATTCTAGTCTAGTTGAGGGCTAGACCATTATTTCTCCAAGAGATTTGTGAAGCTCAGAAAGGTGACAGCGACTTAAAAGACAAAAGAGTTCTATGTGAGTCTAATGTTGAGTCAGACTTTTGGGTAAGTTCTTACGGATGTTTGGTGCTTCGAGATAGGGTCTGTGTACCCAGAAATGATGAACTTATTCGAAAGATTTTGCATGAAGCACATAGCAGATGTTTAACTGTGCACCCTGGCAGCACGAAGATGTGCAATGACTTGAAAAAGTAGTATTGGTGGCCGAGTATGAAGAAAGACATTTCGGAGTTTGTATCGAGATACCTAATTTGTCAACAAGTGAAGGCTGAACACCAAGTACCTTCGGGTCTACTTCAGCCTATTATGGTTCCCGAGTGGAAATGGGACCGTATCACTATGGACTTCGTGACGGGTTTACCGTTGTCGCCAAGGAGGAAAGATGCTGTGTGGGTTGTAGTCGATAGACTTACAAAGTCAACCCATTTCATACCTGCACAAGTTGATTATTCTCTTGATAAGTTGGTGGATTTATATGTGTCAAAGATAGTAAGACTTCATGGTGTACCGTTGTCGATCATTTCGGATAGAGATCCGAGATTCACGTCACGATTTTGGAAGAAGTTGCAAGAGGCTTTAGCCACAAAATTGAGTTTTAGTACAGCTTTCCATCCGCAAACTGACGAGCAGTCAGAGAGAATAATATAGATACTTGAAGACATGCTTCGATGTTGTATTTTGGAATTCCAAGGTAATTGGGAAAAATACTAATCGTTAGTGGAATTCGCCCACAACAACAGTTTTCAGTAAAGTTTGAAGATGGCGCCTTATGAGGCATTGTACGGGCATAAGTGTCGAACACCCTTGTATTGGACAGAACTCAGAGAGAATCAGATTCATGGGGTTGATTTGGTCAGGGAAACTGAAGAGAAAGTAAAGGTGATGCGTGAATGTTTGAAAGCGGCCTCAGATAGACAAAAGTCTTATTCGGATTTAAAACGGAAAGAGATTGAGTTCCAAGTCGTTGATAAAGTGTTTCAGAAAGTATCACCATGGAAGAAAGTCCTCAGATTTGGCTGGAAAGGCAAGTTGAGTCCGCACTTTAACGGACCTTATGAAGTTACCGAGAGAATAGGACCGGTAGCTTATCGTTTGGCCTTGCCACCTAAGCTGGAAAAGCTTCATGATGTTTTCCACGTATCCATGTTGCGACGATACCGTTTGAACCCTTCACATGTGATAATACCAACAGAGGTAAAAGTCCAACCGGACTTGACTTATGGTGAAAAACCGGTTAAGATTTTGGCACGAGAGGTCAAACAATTGAGAAATAAAAGTATAGCCCTTGTGAAAGTGCTATGGAAGAGACATGGAATAGAAGAAGCTATTTGGGAGCCCGAGGAGGCTATGAGAAACCAGTGCCCCAACCTTTTCACTGATAAAATATTCAAGGACGAAAATTCTTAAGGGGGAGAACTGTAACAGCCCGATTTAGGGGCTAGTCGAAATAGTGGTTCAGAACCACTAATTCGAGGTTAGAGAAGATTATTTTCATGATATTTTATGAGTTAGAGCATGATTATATAAGTGCATGAAAATTTTGGTGCTTTAATTTTAGCGATTTCATGCTTAATCACGAAAAAGGACTGAATCGCATAAAGTGCGAAAGTTTAAAATTTCCAGCTAAGGGTGCCAAATAGCTATGGAATATTATTTGTAGGTCTTTATAGGGCAATTAGCCTCTTAAATAAAGGTTGGCCAGCCATAGGGGACAAGAGAGTAAAAATTTTGGTCAAGTTGGTGGATCAGGTGGACTAAATTGGGATTTTATATTAAAATAAAGAAAGAAAAGATATCATCTCTTCTTCTTCATTCCTCCACCAAAAATTACAAGCAAAATAGGGGTTTTAAAGCTAAAAAATTTCAGCAAACTCTTCTCCCTACAAGTAAGTGTTCTAGTGATCATTTCTTGATAAAAATTGTACTTTTGGAACCCCTAAAGCTTAAGCTTTCTAAAGAGGGGACTATTTTGTAAAATGGTGAAGAGTTTAGAGTTTTCCCATTAGAGCTTTTAAGTTTTTTGCTACATTTTTATGGAAGGAAATGGGTCTTAGTTTTTAAATGAACAACTTTTGTGAAAGGTGTTACCATGAAAACACCTAAAAGGACCTTTTTGTAAAGGTTGTAAAATATGTAGTAAATGTGTAAAATGTTGAGTTTTGATGGTAGTCATAAGAGGAATAAATGTTTACCTAGGCTCGTTAAAGAGTGAAATTTGATTAGAATTGATTTCCGAGCCTAGGGGTAAAATGGTCATTTTGTAAAAGTCTAAGGGCAAAATAGTAATTTTTCCAAAGCATGATTATTGAAATGCATTTACTAATGTGATAATTAAATGAGCTAATTTGATATTATAGATCAAGAAGAACCAATATTTTACCTCGACCAGGGAAAGAACAAAGTATCAAACTAGATCGACAATCTAGCTTGCTTTGAAATCGAGGTAAGTTTGTGTGTGATAAATTCAACATTTATGCTATCATATTTGAGAAGGTTTGATATTATAATGATGCATGATATTCTATGAAATCGAGTATTGGTGTTGAATGAGAAAGATGATAATAGTTGAGATGTTGAAGTCCCAATGGGACTATAATAAATGTGAAATTACTATCACCGAGAAATGAGATGGATATTGATAATGTCCCATGTAAGACCATGTCTAGGACATGGCCTCGGCACTAAATTGAGATCCCGTATAAGACCATATCTGGGATATGGCTTCAGTACCAAATATGAGAATCGTATAAGACCATATCTGAGATATGGCATCGACATTTAGAGGTGACCCCATGTAAGACCACATCTGGGATGTGGCATTGGCTTCGTGTTTATGTTAATGACGATGAATACGCATCTTTGAGTATCCGTAATGATTTAGTGGGATAAATATATAAGCTTGGAAATAAAAATGAGATAAGTATTAATGTCATGTGATTGAATGAATACAGGTGCCCGTGAGTAATTCACGAGGAATGTTTACGATATTTGGCATGGTATGTGCTAGATAAGAACAAGTACGGGTAAGTTTGGCAAAGTGCTTATGACTTGTGTGGTTATTTAATACCATGGATTGATGTTATTATAAGCTTATTGTTGCTATTTATTTTCATGCAAACTTACTAAGCTTTATGCTTACCCCTCTCATTTCCCTTTTCCTTGTAGTATTGCCAAAATAACTCGAGGATCGTGGAAAGTCGGAGTTCAAAAATCACACTATCGACATCTCTTTGGTATAACAAAGTTAGATTTATTTTGAGTATGGCATGTATAGGGCTTGGGTATTTTGTTATGTCATATTAGTTAGCCAAAGTGTTGGCTATTTATGTGATTAAATTCATTTTGTAAGTAGTCATTGGAATTGGGCCAATACTTGACAAGTTATTATATATTCAATGATGATGAAATTATGAAGTTATGCTTGTGTGAATGCTTTGATTTGAGTTCTTAGAAGTGCCTTAGGGTTATGAGTTATGTTTAATTGAGTTGGTATAAGTATGATTGCTATGTAGGGTGGCATTTGGCTTGGAATATAGCCCTTTAAATGTCCACACGGGTAGACACATGGTCGTGTGTCTAGGTCGTGTGTGACACACGGTCAGCCCCATGGGCATGTTGATCGGCCGTGTGTCCCCTTGTATGCTAGATTTACAAGTCAGTATGCTCAGTAGTAAAAACACGGGAAGAGACATGGCCTTGTGTCTCAGCTGTGTGGGAGGCCTGGCCATGGACATGGGCGTGTGCCCAGGCCGTGTGAAGTCTGCACTTAAAATTTAGAATTCAATTCGACACAGGGCCAAGGACACTGGCGTGTGCCTTGGCCGTGTAACCCTAGTGAAGTGATGACGTCTTAAACAGAATGCCATGGTTTTGGCACTCGGACTAAGACACGGGCGTGTGTCAGGCCGTGTGAAAACCCCTGTAGGTTCAAATTAGAAAATAAATTCAACACGGGCTAGGAATATGGGCGTGCGTGACCACACGGCCTGCCTACACGGGCGTGCTCCATTTCACACGGGCGTGTGGCCCCTATTTAGGAAAAATTTTTCTAATATCGTAAAAGTTTCCGGTTTAATTCTGAGACCTTCCGAATGTATGTTTAAGGCCTCATAGGCCCATGATAAGGATGCTATGCATTTGAATGAGAAGTTTAAATTGGGGATGGATTTTTAGAGCCCAAAGTTGTATGTACAAGTAAGTTAAGTCCGATAATGCCTCGAACCCTAACTCTCAACCCCCTCTACCCCCACCTATTCCTCGGCCCGCTCCTGTAGCTCCTCAAGTGGTTAAGGTAGTAAGAAGAGGAAGGCCTCTGGTTGATAAGATCCAGAAACAAGGAGCAGAGGAATTTCGGGCTAGTAAAGACGATGACCCAGAGAGGGCAGAATTCTACTGATAATACAATCAGAGTATTCGATGAGTTGTCATGCACGACTGAAGAGTGCATGAAGTGTGTAGTATCTCTCTTGAGAGATTTGATCTATCAGTGGTGGAACACCCATGTGTCGGTGGTACCAAGGGAGAGAGTAAATTGGGAGTTCTTCCAAGAGGAATTCCAGAAGAAGTGTATTAGTTAGAGATTCATCGACCAGAAAAGAAAAGAGTTCTTAGAGCTAAAGCAGGGCCGAATGACAGTGACCGAATACGATTGGGAATTTGTAAGGCTCAGTAAGTATGCCCGGGAGTGTGTGTCTACCGAGGCTATTATGTGCAAAAGGTTCGAGGATGGGTTAAATAAAGATATCTGTTTATATGTTGGAGTCCTCGAACTAAAATAATTTTTGGTGTTAGTAGATAGAGCCTGTAAGGCTGAAGAGTTGGTCAAAGAGAAAAAGAAAGCTGAGATTGAGTCCCGCGACTCGAAGAAGAGACAAATGGGCAAGTCATTCGAATCTTTATCCAAAAAGTCAAGAGATTTCACTTCTCGGTCAGCCACCTCAGCTGGATTTTCAAGTAGAAGTAGAGGTAAATAGTTCTCGGGGTCTAAGGCTCAAACCACATCAGTTGCTAGTGTTGGTCCTGAGTTATGATTTGCGACTAATCTTTTCTCCCTTCATCTTTTCTCTTTATGGGACGTTACTCCGAGAAACTCCTCTAGTTGAAGTATTTGTATTTTGAAGTTGGAGAGTTGTTGTTTTCCGAATCGGATCACTCCATTCGGGATATTAAGGTAAGGGGTTATCTCGTGATTTTCCAGTTATTCATTCCTTTCAAATGTGATGTGCCTTAACCAAATTCCATTATTTAGTCAATCTACACCTCCTTGTGTACTGTTCAAAGATTCTCCATGGATGCAAGTATAAGTCAAACCAAGGAGGGGAGTGCGTCCATAATCCCTACTCCTAAGTTTAAGAGGCGTGCTGTGTCGGCAGTTCGGGACTTTCCGTCAGGCTGTGGTAGGGAGCCGACGTCTGCTTGGGATAGACAGATAGCTGTCGTCCCTACTAGTGAAAGCGTCGACGTAGAAAGCCTAGTGTTACGTGTTATCAGGTGTGTATTACTCACACGTTTCTTGTTGTTGTGTTATTAACTGTATGGGCTAAAAGCCAAAATGACTACTTCGATAGTTGAGATACCCTTGTGGGTAAGGTTAGAGACACCGGGTAAGTTCTTCGATGATGATATTTCTGATTAAATGCATATATGTATGTTTGATATTATGCATGTATGAGATAGTTATCTATTACACATTATGATTATGGTTGCATTCATATTTAGCATAATATAAAGAGCATGGGCTCGGGATTGAATGAAAGGAGAAGAGAGAACGAGTGACTATTGTCACGGTGGTCTAAGAACCACAGTGGTTGAAACCACATATACGGATATCAATGACTTATCTCGATGGTCTAAGACCACAGTGGGTTGGCCCCACGTATGCATGAACTTATCAGAGATCGTCACGGTAGTCTAAGACCACAGTGGGTTGGCCCCACGATTATATAATTGAGTGACTTGTCACAAGTGACTACTGTCACGAGTGGTCTAGGACCACGGTGGTCAAGAACCACAGTGGCATCATGCCACGTGTGTTTGGAGGAAAGGCTAGACTGGGTTGGGCTACATTGCATACATGTGACATATGCCATACTGAATGGGCTAAGGCTCAGTTTGAGTTACATGGGGAGTTACACACTGAGTCTCGGTGACTCACCCCTCTTCTAATTTTGCAGGTAATCAGTAGATAGCGGGTTTTGGAACCAGGGCAGACTCGAGGTGGCCATGCGTTGCGATTTCTTTAAGTAAACTCGTACTTCATTTTAAACTTATTTCTATTTCAGGATTTTAATTTGTAATAAGGCCGCTTTAACTTTAATTTGGGGTTTTGTTTAAATGTTGATTTTATATATGTTATGAATTATCGAAAAGCGGGGTTTTCATAAAAACGTAAATAGAGGTTTTCCAAAATTTCAACGATTAGATCACAAGCCGTAGGTAATTAAAACTCGGGATTTTTTTTCTTAACGTTACAAATAATATTTTCAAAGGGCACGCACCTCAACTGATATAAGCACGCCCGGGGCACCAACGTTTTTCGAAGTGACGAAGCTCGGGTCAAATGCTCCAAGTGCCGAGCCACTGATTTGCATTTTTATGCACTTCCAAATTGAGCCGGATTAATCAATTCGATCAATTTAAGCTCACTCGAGCTTATTTCAGCTCATTGAGCTGATTCTTTAATTTTTAATTTTATGCTTTTAAAAGATTTTAAGTTTTTAAATTGCTGGAAATTAAATTGCTGAATTTAATTAAATAAATTGAACATCTTAATTTATTTAATTAATTTTCTATAGCAAATTAATTTGTCTAAGTCTAGTTTAATTTGTGTCATTTTTATTTCAGCCTTTTGAGTGTTTAATACTAAGATTAATGTACTTTTAATGTGTCCTAAAAGCTCAGCCGAATTTTTGACCACTTAAGGCCTATTTATTACATGTTCTTTAGCTTAAAACATGTATTAATTATGTGTTTTATTGCTGGAAAAACTAATGGCCGAATTTCCTATTTGTAGGTGCTTTTTGGGACATTATTTAAGGCATGGGCGGCAAGGATGCATTGGAATCACGCATGGGACTTTAAAGGCTATTGTTGTGCTTCCCAAAATACCTTTTTCTTCCCCCAAAACGTCCATTAAAAGAGGGAAACCAACAACATGCAAGAAACATTATTTAATGCAATGTTGGAGCATGCTTTACACGACATTCAAGCCTTCTTTTTGAATGCATGTCTTGGAATCATGCATGGGTTTTTAAAAGCTGCTTTTGTGCTCCCCAACACGTCCATTAAGGGGACAATGTGCAGCAATTTGGGGACGTATTCAAATGACATGCTGGTGCATATTTCTAGCAAACATGTTGGCCAAAAATCAATGAAATGCTGGTCACCAAATTGATGCTTGTTTTTGGACGAAAATTGAGGATAAATGCTGCCATTTTTCAGCTTCCAAGATGAGATTTTTAGTGCTGAATTTAAGGAGTTGGTTGGCCAAAGCAAACGGCATAAATTCATGGGAATTCTTGGGCATGTGAGAATGGCACTAAGGGAGTCTAAATTAATTAAGATATTGGGCAGCAACTTGAAGTGTGGGACGGCATGGAGACATGAAATTCAAAGTGGGAATAAAATAAGCCATTTGGAAGCATGGACGGCAACATGGGGTTTAAAAGAATATGGGCTGAATTTTTAACTTCCCTAGGCCAAATAAAAGGAGAAAACATTCCTAGGCCGAATATCAAGATGCTCCATGCGTGGGGATTGACTCAAGGGCTGGTATGGGACCTTGAACATGTCTTTTCACATTCCAAGGCACCCTAGAACATGGTAAAAGCAAATCAGCTTCCCAAGGCAAGCCACCCACGTTTTTAGGCCAAATATTAAGGACCTCATGAACCCAATGCAGCTTTTTAACAAGACATGACCGTTGGGTTCTCCAAGGTCACTCCTACACATTTTCAAAGACCATAAAGTAGCATAGGACAAAACATGTTGGCTTTGAGAAGATAAAAAGGGAAGTTGTGGCGTCTTTTCATGCTCCTAATTTTATGATGGACGGCAAATTGCTTCTAGGAGTTGAAAATTTTGGAATTTTCATGGATGAACGTGGATGGCAATCAAGGGGTCGAAAATTACTTAGAAATTAATTTTAAATTTCATGTTTTTTTTAATTAGTTTATTAGTACTATAAATAATTGTCATTTGTAAAGGGGATATATTGAATGAAAAATTTATGAACATTTGTTCACCGAGTTGAGCTTGTCTTCTCTTCACTTTCGAGTTTTCGATCTTGACTTATCAAGCTTGCTTGTGGCGTCTATCAATTCTCTTCCATTTAATTATACCATTGGTTCTTACTTCACTAAGTAACGGGTCTTTGGTCCATATCGACTTCCATAACTCCACCTTGAACAATATAGAAACCGGGGTGACGTTTATTAACGTTGAATCGTTTCTCTGTTTAAGTTCTTTCTCCCGTTTCCACCGAAATATCAAACTATCATCTATCCTTTGTTTTTACTGTTAAACCGAACCTATCCTTTTGAAGACGGTACGTATCATTTGATACCAGATCGTATCTTCTAAATAAATTCACTAAAAGCTTCCGTAAACTTAGTTATCTTCCATAAATTTCCCATTAATTCTCGAAGGCTTGAATCACTCCTCGTAGACGATTGGGCAACCCGTATACGTGTCGACCCATCCCGAGCTGGCCCGTATCATCTAGTATCAGAGCTACCAAACGAGGAATTTGGACGACCATCATGAAGCCGGAAGTTAGTCCGTAAGTTAAAAAAAAAGGGTTCAAAAAAAAGTTCAAAAAAAAAAAATCAAGTTGTAATTTTTGTTTCTTCTACTCCATATTTGAAGTTAAAAAAAAAAGAGTAAAAAGAAACAAAAATTCAAAAAAAAAAGAGTTAAAAAAAAAAGAAGCGTGTGGAAATTTCTTTAAGTTTGCTAGTTTTTCTTTCATTACTTCTTTCTCGGTCTCAAAACCACCCCTCCACCCTCTTTCCTTCTACCCGGCCCTCGAAAATTTTTTTCTTTGTTTTAGCCTACCCGATACCAAAATTTTTCTTTAGTTAGCCTACCTTGTACCCGACATCAAACCCTTGTTACCAATTTCAAAGTCGACCCTCAAGCAACAAATAAGTCTTTCGAAAACGAAACACGAATTTGTGAGAGCGAGAGAAAAAGGTAAGAGGCACGAGTACTGACATTAGAGAAAAAGTCATATTCGAATGAAAACACGAGTGTGAGTGATTTTTCTTGTGAGTGACTTGTAAGGTTTTTGTGGTAAGGTACTTTAATTTTTGTTTGTTTATTTTCCTTCTTTATAACCGTTTATTTTTTTTAGCAAAAAAAAAATGTCTCAAGAAGAGTTCTCATCCGATGATTACCAATACTTGTTGAACGGAATGCTAGGAGTCATGAATGCCAAGTTTGACAAGTTGGAAAAGCGCTTAGACCAAATCGAGGAACGAGACCAACGAGATCGACTTTCTTCAAGCTGAAGAACGGAGTAAAGGTCATCTCGAATACACACTTTCGAAGGATATTTGAGAAGAAATTTTGATCGAGATTTGTATTCCTCAAGAAGTTCGAGACAATATTCCTCTATGAATGATTTTTCTCGAAGTAATCCAAATCATTCGACGAGGAATTCAAGGCGAAATAAAACGATTAACGAGTGTGAAGCCTATTATGAAGATGAATACGCAAGCACGAGTTATTCGATTTATGATTTCGGGATGTCACACTCAAGGAATCTTCCAAGAAGCGATCATGATATCTTAGAATCGAATCCGCCCATTTTTTATTCTTTTGAAACATCTTCTTGTTGTAATAAAAATGAAAAGGAAAAAGAGAATAAATAAAAAGAAAATCAAGAAAAAGAAAATAAAAATGAGAGAAAAGGAAAAAAAGAAAAGAAAAATGAGAGAAAGGAAAATAAAAATGAGAAAGAAGAAAAAGAATTTGAAAACGAAGAAAAAGAAAAGAAAATTGAGATTGAGAATAAAGAGAGCGTTGAAAAAGAAAAAGAGTTGGAAAAAGAAACGCGAGAACAAGATGAGCAAGAAAAAGAAAGTGGTTATTCAGCTAACTCTTTGGATTTTTGTTCTTCTTTTGATTCTTCATTACAGGTGCCCAACGTATCGCACGATGATTTCCAACTTCAATACCTTCTCGAAGAAAGGTGTTTTCATTTGATTGAAAAATGTAAGGAAGGTAAGTGTTTTGAAGCGATTCAATCTCCATCGAATTTTTTGTATAATGATGATTTTTCTTTTAACCCCAATTTGTTTGATTGTAGATATTACGAGATTAACTCATTGTCCAAAATGAAATCTTTGAGTTTTTATAAATACATTTTAAAATATGTTAAGAATTTTGATCGTTCGATCTTGAACATACATAATTCTTTTTGGTCTAACATGTAACACCCCAAACCCGACCCATTTACTCCGGTCAAATTTGGAATGCCACTGCGGAACACTTTCGAAAAACATTCTTACTTAAGAGATAAACCGTTGAAAATTTGTTTCCTTTAATAAAAGATTTTCGTGACTTGTAATATTCTAAGTAAAATCGGAGTTCATTATAAAAATATCGGATTCGAGCTTTGCTCGGGGAAATAAAATCGTTTGCAATCAACCTTTCATATTAGGGCATAATAATAACAATACTTAACAAATGAACTGAAACACTTTAGTGGGCCTTATTACAATTCACACTAAGTCAAAATACGAAAAATATCATTATTTAATTTATCAATAAAATGTCCCTTTTCATAAAAGTCCATTTCCTCATGGCCACCTTTTGTATCCTCTCCGACCCGGTCCAAGCTTTACGCGCCACCTGAAAGGTTTAACAAAAATAGAGTGAGTCACCAAGACTCTTGGACCGGGTCGGAGAGGATACAAAAGGTGGCCATGAGGAAATGGACTTTTATGAAAAGGGACGTTTTATTGAAAAATTAAATAATGATATTTTTCGTATTTTGACTTAGTGTGAATTGTAATAAGGCCCACTAAAGTGTTTCAGTTCATTTGTTAAGTATTGTTATTATTATGCCCTAATATGAAAGGTTGATTGCAAACGGTTTTATTTCCCCGAGCAAAGCTCGAATCCGATATTTTTATAATGAACTCCGATTTTACTTAGAATATTACAAGTCACGAAAATCTTTTATTAAAGGAAACAAATTTTCAACGGTTTATCTCTTAAGTAAGAATGTTTTTCGAAAGTGTTCCGCAGTGGCATTCCAAATTCGGCCGGAGTAAATGGGCCGGGTTTGGGGTGTTACATTTTGGTATCAGAGCCAGGTTCAAAACTCGGCTTTGAGGTTTTGGGCCCGAAAACAGTTTTCGAAAGTGGGCTTTTCAAAATGTGAACTTCTATTTTGGGCTTGTTCTGGCATGGCACCTGTACCTCCGACCCGAAGTCCACCTGGTAAGTACCTCTGACTATTGAGGTATATTGAATATGTGAACTATATGAGCATAAATTGGGCTTGTAGATTAGAAAATTTGGGCTATCGAACCCTAAGACTAGTCTACTCAAAAACAAGTGCATAAAACTTGAGAACTGAAATGACCCTAGAGGTGTAGTGAATGAATGTGTCCTTGCTTATGAATGTGTATGTGACTCTCTGAATAAGAAGTAGCGAACTTGAACTGAACCTATGTGTGATCGAAAGAACCACTTCTAAATACTTTATTCCATAAAATTGTTTGTGAATAATCAGTGGAACAAATTTATAATGCATAAAACTTTTTAAGTCAGATTGTGCGATAAGAGATGAATCCTAGAGGACATGATCGAGGCAAAATGGCCGTATCGGAATCCGTTAAATCGGGTCAAGGGTTGATAATAAGGTATCACCTCCACCACCAGCCTTTGATAATGAGTAGCAAGATCAAACAAGAGATAATGCTGTATCGCGGACAGTGTTGCGAGTTTAGAGATGGTGGTTGGAGAGGGAGAAATATGAGAGCTCGAAAATTTGTTCCCGAGCGACTTTGAGCCAATAAAGCGGAATTGTTCCATGATGTAACAGACGTGGCACCCAGTACGATTGAATAATGGTTGGAAATAACCAAGTGAGTTATGGATAAGCTCGTTTTGAGCCCTGAGGAAAAAGTGAAAGAAATGGTGACGCTACTTTGCGACGAGACGTATCAATGATGGCTCACGGCTCGGGATAGTGTCATGGCTGAGAACCTCACTTGAGAATATGTCAAGGTGGCATACCAGAAGAAATATGTCGATACTTATTACATTGATGCTCAGAGAAATATGTTCTTGGGACTAGTTCAATGGAACAAGTCCATGGCAAAATATGACGCTAAATTACTAAAGTTAAGCCGATTTTAATCGAGGAATAGTGGTTACAAAACATGAACGATGTGTCCGGTTTAAGGACGAATTAAGAAACGGCCTGAGACTGTTGATAGTTCCTCAACAGGAGCGAGAGTTCATTGTGTTAATTGAAAAAGCTAAGATAGCTGAAGAGAGTAAGGACTCGATGAGATAAAATAGAGATAAGAATAAAAACCGTGATAAGAGAAATTTTAAATTGTCTAAATTATCTGAGGGTCTTCGAAAAAGACCGAAGGTTGAAAGTTTTGCTCATGTGATTAAGCCAGCTATAGGAAATCGAGACCGTCCGTGTGCTCAGTGTGGAAAATATCCTGTCGGCAAGTATTGGAACCAGAAATTGAGAATATTTTAAGTATAAGTCTATAAACAATTGAATATTGTTAAAGTTAGTTATAACCTTGTGCACATGTGGGATTATAGAACCCTGGTTATAAATATAGTGAAAGCCGACTGTGGATAGACTTTCTATCATGAAACGTTACTCAAGTGATAAGTACAAGTGATATGTGGATAGATTATCTATCATGAAATTTAATTGAAGTGATAAATACAAGTGAAGTGAATTATATGGTTTATATTTCTGGCCAGCTTGTAATGTGATTCAGATGCTGATAATGTTATATTTCAGGCTTTGATGCCTAGCAGGCTTTGTGCTGGTGTATTATATTTCAGGCTTTGATGCCTAGCAGGCTTTGTGCCGGTGTATATTTCGGGCTTTGATGCCTAGCAGGCTTTGTGCCGGTGTATATTTCGGGCTTTGATGCCCAGCAGGCCTTGTGCCGGTGTGTATTTCAGGCTTCGATGCCTAACCGGTTTAATGCCGATGATGTGCTATAATAGAAAATTCATGAATCACATACAAGATGAAACATGTTTGTTACCATAAGCTAAATGCTCGGGTAAATACAAGTCTTTCCTATTTGCAAGGAATAAGGAAAGTTGGTATATTCCCATTCGAACTAAGTAAGATGTGGTATAGTTCAAGCTTCGATAAGAATGTTAAAGTGTGCCATTGATCTTACCAATGATGTGTATGAATTTCTAAAATGGAAATTAAGCTTGAATATGCTTATGGAAAAGTGGCCATATGTGAATATGCTAAATGTGAAAAAGTTTGAAATGTGTTCGCATATGTGTATAATTGAGTATATATGATTGATATGTGGAGAATTGAAATGTACGGATGTTCGTTCATAAGTAATTTCGAGGACGAAATTATTTTTAGGGGGTAGAATTGTAATATCCCGAATTAGGGGTTACGAGTTTGGAGAATAATTCGAGTGTATTAGGCCTCAAGAGTGGTTTTGATGAGTTTTTGGAGTTTCTAAAACTCCCGGATTAAAATGGGACACTTTTGAAAATTTTGAAAATTGAGGGTTAAAAGTGGAAATTTGGGCAAGGAGGCCTTAAGAAAAAACTGAGGTGATTTGAATCACAAAAAGGCGCATGGCCGAGCGGTCGGGACGTTAGCAGCAAGACAGAGGCCTTCGCAAGGACTCGAGTTCGAGTCCTGAAGGCTGCATTTTATTTTGTTTTTGCGTCAGGCAAGGGTCGCATGCAAGTAAGGGTCAAAAGGATTTTTAATGCGGCTGTTAACATAAAATGCATAGTGGCCGAGTGGCCAAGGACATTGTGTGAGAGCTAAGGCTCGGAAGACTCGTGTTCGAGTCCTAGAGATCGCGCATGATGCGCTTTATTTTCTTTTTAGCATTCAGACCTGGGAACTGGCAAGGTAAGGTTTAAAAGAAATTCGGCAAGCACTATTGACATGAAAGTCAGGGTGGCCGAGTGGTTAAGGACGTGGCTTGAGAGTAGCGACTAAGGGGACTCGCGTTCGAGTCCTGGAGTTCTCTCTTAGAGCATTCTATTTTTCTGCTCTTAGCATTAAAGCTTACGGAGCCAGCGAAAGTAAAGCTTAAAAGAAATCCAGAGGAGATTATCGCATGAAATGCTTAGAGACCGAATGGCTGGGGTGTGGACATGTCTTCTCCAGGTCTCGGGTTCGAGACCCTGGAGCGCAGCGTGACCTTGTTTCTTTTTTTTTTTCTGCTGACGGGAAAGTGGCTGCATGCAATATGCAGCATGCATGCGTGAGCCATGTTTTAAGAGAGAATTGTTATTTTATTTTTATTCTTTTGGAAGGTATGGGAAATTATAAGTATTATTATTTTATGCATGGGAATTAGCTAAGTTTGATTTTTAAATTTCAAATGGTCTTGGGCATGCTATTTAACAAAGAATTTTCTTTGTTTTTGTGATAATGGGAACAAAGCATGCCGTTGGGAGTTTGGGCATGTCTTGGATGTTCATTTTTAATTGTTGGATGAAGGAACTTGGTGATGAGCTTGCTAATAAACAAAATTCAATTAACCAAAAAGGATAAACATGTGCAGCATGGGTTGTAAAAGTATGGCTGATTGAAGCATGGAGCTCCTAGGGACTTGGTTGATCGGCCTTGGTGATAACAATGAAAGCATGGCTGAAATCCATGCTTTTGCTTTCCTTTTCTTTGCATTTTTGGAACATGGCCGAATGAAGCAAAGTTTGGGGAAGGATGCATGGCCGATTTTCTTGTTGCCTTTTTGGTGAATAACCGGTTTTGAGTAGAACAAAAAGGGAGCTTTTTGGTCAGCTTTGAGCTTGGGAAAGCAAGGCCAAACCTCTTTAGATTGTTTTTGATTCCTTCCCAAATGTACATGGCCGAATGAAGCATCTCTCTAGGGGCTATCTTCACCGATCTTCTTGTAGCAAAAGAGGTGCCAAATTCGTTTGCAAAGTGTCTAGCTCGATACCAAACGATTTATTGTTCTTTTCTTCCTATTTGCTGGCTTAGCCGAATACACCCATTATTTGAAAGGTTAACCGAAGCCCCTCCACCTTTAGACACCTTAACCGAATCTTGATGAAAGGTGCTATCGACTATGTGTTTGTGATCTCTTCGAACGTTGGTAAGTACTCCCCTTAAGTAATTAGTTTCTTCTCTCCTTCTTTTTGTAGGCCGAAATCAAGGCTAGACTTTGATTTTTAAGAATGGCCGAAAATGCTTAAGGCCATAATGATGTATTTCTATTGTGCTAGTGTTAAGGAGGTTTTAAAAGAGCTTACTGGTTTCGACTATTCAAGGGATTTGGTATCTACAAGAGCAAGCAAACAATTTGGGATTTGGAAAAGATAGGTAAGATGTGTAATATTCGGCCAAGAGCTTTTGTTTATAGAGTTGTGTATGAGCCCATTCTAACAACGTTTTAATAGGACTTTCGATGACTTCGAGAGCTAATCTACGAGAACAAGTGGTGTTTCGGGATCGTAATAAGCTAGGTAAGTGGTTGTGGTATTCGGCCTAAGGCCATGATATTGGTACAATGTGACCGATTTCGGTTATGTGTTATAGGGGCTAATCGATAAAAGTAACAGAAGCTTTTGGGACTATAGACTTTGTTAGATTCGATGGATCAGAATCTCGCTAAAATCAGGTGCGTAGTTATCGCACTGTACTCTTGTTTGTTATTCATGATATGTGTTGTATGTGTCGTTTTATGAAAAAGAATATGTTATGCATGTTAGCCAAAATAAAGGCTAAGAGTAAGGATACCAAGGTAAGTGATCAAATAATCAGGTTAGTGACTATGATATTGACTTTTCAGTGATTTGTGTTAATGATTGATTGGCGATGAATGTAAAATAAAGTGATGACATGTTATGTATATTGTTTTGAGTAATATGTGACCATGGTATAAAATATATATATTTGTTTCGTACAAAACGTGCTATGGTACATATAAGTACGCATGAGACTTGTGATGTGACTATTGAAGAAAATGATGTACACTATGTGAGTGGTCTAATCCGAACCTCGTGCCGCATTCATGCTTGATGAATTGGGAATTGAAAGATATGTGAGATCCCTACGGGATCGGTGGCTTAGCCACGGCTCTAAGAAATAATGTGCAAAAGAAAGATATGTGGATCACTTGTGGATTGGACTTCGTAAATGTATATCGTAATTATATTAATAATATGTGTATTCATAATGGCATATTTATAATTGTATGTTATATATATATATGAATTGTGTGGATATGGGCCAAGCCCATATGTGAGGACATGTGTATTAACTATGCACTGAGTCTTGGTGACTCACTCTATTTTATTAAACCTTTCAGGTGGCGCGTAAAGCTTGGACCGGGTCGGAGAGGATATAAAGGTGGCCATGCAAAAGTGGATTTTCATGCAAAGGGATCTCTTGGTTAATGAATTAAATATTTATATTATTCGTATTTTGATTAAGTGTGTATTGTAATAAGGCCCACTAAAGTATTTCAGTCCAATTATTAAGTATCGTTATTAATATGCCCTACTATGAAAGGTTGATTGAAAACGGTTTTATTTTCCCGAGCAAAGCTCGAATCCGACATTTTTATAATAAACTTCAATTTTTACTTAGAATATTACAAGTCACGAAATTGTTTTACTGAACTCAACAAATTTTAAACGGTGTACCTCTTAAGTAAGAATGTTTTTCGAAAGTGTTCCGCAGTAGCATTCCAAATTCGGTCGGATTAAATGGGCCGGGTTTGGGGTGTTACATAACATGTGTGATCTTTCAAAACCGGGAAGTCGTTCTGACCCGCTTTGTGGGCAATACAAGTATCATCCGGTAAGTTTGAAAGATTGCTATCTTTTTGATACGTGGTTTTTAAATAAGGTAACAAATTTTGTCAACGTTGTTTTTTATTTTTATTCGCTCCTTAAACAATTCTTATAGTTGTTCACCCACCGTTTGAAAAGGGTTGAATCAAACGCGCATCTTCGATTACACTACAATCCCGAGAAAAGAAGGTTTGTGTTGCTCAACCAAGGTAAGAGTGAACTTCATCTTTTCACATATCAAGGTAAGTCGATTGAACTTATTGATGCATCTTTGCTTTCTTCGAGTGATGATAAGCTTTGTGTTGCTGATTTTGTTTTTCCCAAACATTTAGACCATGTTATGATTAATCATTCTATTATGACTATTTGCATGCGATTTATTTGTTTGGTGATGATCATGTTTAGTTTGCAAGTGTGTTTAAAATTTTTCTTGCTAACTCATGATTATATATTTCAGGTGTTGAAATTATCATCCATCCCATTTGATCGAGGAAAGATGAGCAAGGAGTTTTGCTCGGGCAACCAACGGGTCGATTCGAGGACGAATCATCTTGAAGAGGGGAGGGATGATACAGGCATGCCCGGGGCACCAACGGTTTTCGAAGTGACGAAGCTCGGGTCAAATGCCCCAAGTGCCGAGCCACTGATTTGCATTTTTATGCACTTCCAAATTGAGCCGGATTAATCAATTCGATCAATTTAAGCTCACTCGAGCTTATTTCAGCTCATTGAGCTGATTCTTTAATTTTTAATTTTATGCTTTTAAAAGATTTTAAGTTTTTAAATTGCTAGAAATTAAATTGCTGAATTTAATTAAATAAATTGAACATCTTAATTTATTTAATTAATTTTCTACAGCAAATTAATTTGTCTAAGTCTAGTTTAATTTGTGTCATTTTTATTTCAGCCTTTTGAGTGTTTAATACTAAGATTAATGTACTTTTAATGTGTCCTAAAAGCTCAGCTGAATTTTTGACCAAGGCCTATTTATTACATGTTCTTTAGCTTAAAACATGTATTAATTATGTGTTTTATTGCTGGAAAAACTAATGGCCGAATTTCCTATTTGTAGGTGCTTTTTGGGACATTATTTAAGGCATGGGCGGCAAGGATGCATTGGAATCACGCATGGGACTTTAAAGGCTGATGTTGTGCTCCCCAAAATACCTTTTTCTTCCCCCAAAACGTCCATTAAAAGAGGGAAACCAATAGCATGCAAGAAACATTATTTAATGCAATGTTGGAGCATGCTTTACACGACATTCAAGCCTTCTTTTTGAATGCATGTCTTGGAATCATGCATGGGTTTTTAAAAGCTGCTTTTGTGCTCCCCAACACATCCATTAAGGGGACAATGTGCAGCAATTTGGGGACATATTCAAATGACATGCTGGTGCATATTTCTAGCAAACATTGTAACACCCCGTACCCGATACCGTCACCGGAGTTGGGCAAGAGGCATGACTAGACCTGACTACAAATTTGAAACATGAAAATCTTAAAGCTGTCAAACTGCGTTGTGCCGACTAATTTGGCTATAACTTGAGTTACAAAATTCGAAATTCAGTTCCGTAAATTTTCCTTGAAAGTAGACTCATATATCTATTCATCATAATTTTTCTAGAATTTTTCATGTGGCCAATTAATACAGTTTATTCTTCAAAGTTACCCTTATTACACTGCTGGACAGTTCTGACCTGTCCTTATAAAACTGCAGTTATCTCATTGCACAATTTTCATATACTGTTCTAGTTTATACCAATGAAAAATAGACTCAATAAGGGTTCTTTACATATATCCCATGCTTCCTAATTATTTTTGTACAATTTTTGACAATTTTTCCAAAACAGAACAGTGACTCACGAATGCATTCAGAGTAGGTCTCACTAAAACTGAATTATCTCATAACTTATAAGTCTTTTGCCTACTCTGTTTCTTTCATGTAAAAATAGACACAATAAGGTTTAACTCCATGTCTCATTCACCTTTTAATTCAATATACCCTATTTTTGGTGATTTTTCTAACTCATATCACTGCTGTTACTACAAGTTGCTTTGTCACAATTTATGAAGGACTAGCTTCTTACCAAACTTACCTACATTCCTAATTCAAGGATTCATTCCGCATATATAAACATTTCCTTAACAAAATGATTAAACTTCGATTTAGAAAGCATAAACCTTACCATCAAGAACCAACATACACATTAACAACACTACAACATACTTAAATAGAAATTTAGCCATATTCGCATGGCCATTCTTTTAGGGTTTACATGCGAACCGTAAAACTTCCTTAAACAATCCAAGCCTATCCTATACATGCCTTCGTTCAAAACCAACCCAAAATGAAGGAGTACCCCAAAAAGATAGGTTGATAGTGTGAGCGACCTTCCAACGACCCTGATGAGCTTGTGGCTTGCCCCTAATCTATAAAACAGAGGAAACATCTCACACGGGTAAGCATACTAGCTTAGTAAGTCCCAATTCATTTAGAATTATAACATCTAATTATGTATGAAGATAAAGCAATCCACATATGGTATTCTACAATAACAACTAGGTAAATAGTTTACACAAGGTCAAGTTTAATAATTCAAGGACCCACTTTCATAGTAGTCATTCATGCAAATCAATTGTCCCATAGTAGTAAGTTCGAAGGTCGTCTTCCGACAAATTATATTCATCAATGACAACTTAGCACAAGTAATATCTAACATAACATACCTCACATACTTACCCGAACCACATTCTTGACAATTTAGTTCTAAATTGTCTTGGCGAGGATTAGACTCCTCTTAGGAAATTTCATCACCGGCATCAAGCCTGCTAGGCGTAAAAGCCCGATAATTAACACCGGCACAAGGCCTGCTAGGCATAAGCCCGATAAATAACACCGGCACAAGGCCTGCTAGGCATAAGCCCGATAAATGTCACCGGCACGAGGCCTGCTAGGCTCGAAGCCCGAATATCAGAATATTATCACATGCTTTTCACATTCCACCATCACATATCGAATTATAACCATTTATTCCCATTGCAATAAATAAATTTATAATCAACCTAATCCATCAATCATCACATTCGGCCAACTCATAGTTTTACACCAAGCTATTTCCAACTTTATCATTCACTTGATGTGTGAATGATCTTTAGATAATAAGTAGCTCAAGAACTTACTCATTTACCTTGCATTAGCCAAAACAATTTCCATCATATTCTCAACATAAACCATCAACCAACATGTAGGTATACATTCGGCCATGATGAAATTTGGTACTAACCTTCATAAATTTTATTATAGTCAAGGTAACCATAATTTATTCTTTGACAAAATCTAACCAAAGGACTTACCTCGATTGTCGATAAGCCGTGCAAATCGGCTACTCGATAATCTTTGCTTTGCCTCGATCCAACTTTTTCTCCTTTTGATCTTGATCTAATTTGGTTCAATTTAAACCAATTAACCCACATTTCCATTTAATTAAAGAGCAAAATCATAAAATGCATGATTTCAAGACATAATGATGTGCATTCGGCATACATCCCCTACTTTGTTCAAGTGCATTTAATTTATTAGGGAACACTTTGGCGACAATTTCCTTGATGTGTTTTAACTTACAACTTACCCTCTTATCTAGCCGTACCTTAACTTATATAATCACACATATATAATCAAACACATTAGCTCAAATTCTTCCTCTAATATGGCCGAATGTACTACTTCCATACCATTGCATTTTTCTTCAATATACACCCAAGAAACAAGCTAGATAACCATAACTCATTCATCCTAAGCAAATAATTACCACATTCATAAGACTTATTAAATCAAGCTAAGGTGTCCACCATTTCCTTTCTTTTTCTACCTATCAAACAATGTAATCAACCATAGACAACATGCTTTCATCACACATGAAAAGGCCTTAGAACTAAGTCATGGCCGAATCTAAGGAGAGCTTAGCTCTCAAATTTTAGCACAAGAACTCAATAGTATGTAAGGCTACCAACACAACCATGCAAAACCATTCATCCATGTCTAATCACTATACAATATAAGTGTAGCCGAACATTAACACAAAGGAAAGGATTCAAATAGGTGGTCTCACATTCGGCCGAACATAAGGGCATCCCCATGCCAAAATTTAGACCATTTTCTCACAAACTCAAGCTTCATCTCCCTCTCATATTATCAAAGTTTATTGTCAACCCAAACCACCATTCCTCACCCATGGCCGAATTTCATCAAGCCTACCCATATTAACAAAGTCTTTTTGCTTGTTTCAAAAGAAAAGATTAAGAATTTAAGCCATATCAAGGTGAGTTTTCAAAACCAAGATCAAGCTCTTACCTATCCTTGTGCATGCATGGCCGATTGAAGAGGATGAGAATTCTTCCCTCTTCTTGATGGTGATTTCGGGTGGATGCTCAATAAGGAAGAAGAAAGAAATTTTTCTTTTTCTTTCTTTTTGTTTAAAACAATTTTCATCCATTTAGCATGCTTATGACAACATAATACTTTTAAAATTATAAGTTGCCTAGAAAACATATTATTCTAGCATGCTTGCCGTCCACCTTATTTAATTATGGGGGATTTGACATGCAAATCCCCATGTTTTATAGACAATTCACTTAGCTCCCTTTCCATTAATGCCCACTACATTAGTCCTTCTTGCAATTTAAGCCTTCTTAGCAAATTAAACACTTAGATAGCTGAAATTTTCTACGAGATTTTTACACCCACTAAAAGCACACATAACAAACACAAGACATAATATTATAATATCTCACAGGCTCGGATTCGTGGTCCCGAAACCACCGTTCCGATTAGGGTCAAAATTGGGCTGTTACAACTCTCCCCCCCTTAAGGATTTTCGTCCCCGAAAATCTTACCGTTAAAAAGGTTCGGATATTGTTGCTTCATTGACTCTTCAGGCTCCCACGTAGCCTCTTCAACTCCGTGACGATTCCATAGAATCTTTACTAATGGAATTCTTTTATTTCTTAACTCTTTGGTCTCCCGAGCCAAGATACGGATCGGTTCCTCATCATAGGTCAAGTCAGATCGAATTTCAATCTCTGACGGGGTGATGACATGGGACGGATCCGACCTGTATTTGCGAAGCATCGAAACATGAAATACATTGTGTATCTTTTCCAACTCGGAGGGCAATCTTAATCTATAAGCAACCGGTCCAATACGTTCAATAACTTCGTACGGTCCGATAAATCTCGGGCTCAACTTGCCTTTCTGACCGAATCGGAGTATCTTCTTCCACGGAGAAACTTTCAAGAACACCCGATCTCCGACCTGAAATTCAATGTCCTTGCGTCTTAAATCGGCATAGGACTTTTGACGATCCGAAGCTGCTTTCAAGTTGCTTTTAATCACAACCACTTTCTGTTCAGTTTCTTTAATCCAATCAACCCCGTGTATCTTATTCTCACCGAGCTCAGTCCAATACAACGGTGTGCGGCATTTTCGACCATATAAGGCTTCATAAGGTGCCATTCTTATGCTAGACTGAAAGCTGTTATTGTAAGCAAACTCAATCAGGGGTAGGTATCGTTCCCACGTACCCCCGAACTCGAGAACGCAACACCTCAACATGTCCTCAAGTGTCAAAATAGTTCGCTCAGACTGACCGTCTGTTTGCGGATGGAAAGCCGTACTAAAATGAAGTTTAGTACCTAACGCCTCTTGCAACTTCTTCCAGAATCGCGAGGTAAATCTTGGATCTCTATCTGAAACAATAGAACTCGGTACACCGTGCAATCTTACAATCTGCGACACATACAATTCAGCGAGTTTGTCGAGTGGATAGTCAGTACGTACCGGCACAAAATGAGCTGACTTAGTCAATCTATCAACGATAACCCAAACGGCATCCTTCTTACTCGGTGTCATAGGGAGACCGGATATAAAATCCATAGTAATTCTATCCCATTTCCATTCGGGTACCATAATCGGCTGAAGTAATCCGGAAGGTACCTGGTGCTCAGCTTTCACTTGTTGACAGATTAAGCATTTGGAGACAAACTCAGATATGTCCCGTTTCATGCCAGGCCACCAATAAAACTGCTTCAAATCGTTATACATTTTTGTGCTTCCCGGGTGTATCGACATTCGGCCATTATGGGCTTCACTCAGAATCGCCTGTATCAAACCTGAGTTTGTTGGAACACACAATCGATTTTTATACTTCAAACAGTCATTTGCATCTATCTGGAAGTCTGATTCTGTAGAGTTCTCACACTGAACCCGAATAGCTACTAACTTTTCGTCAGCTTTCTGTGCCTCGTAAATTTGCTGAATAAACATCGGTCTTGTTTGTAGCTCGGCTATGATCGAACCATCCTCAGACATCGTCATCCGTGTGTTTAATGCACGCAGAGCAAATAATGATTTCCGACTTAACGCATCCGCAACGACATTAGCCTTCCCCGGATGGTAGTCAATCACTAATTCATAGTCTTTCAACAATTCTAACCATCGGCGTTGTCTCAAATTCAGGTCTTTCTGAGTCATTAAATATTTCAAACTTTTGTGATCTGAATAAACATGACATTTTTCGCCGAATAGATAGTGACGCCAGATTTTTAATGCAAACACAATGGCTGCTAACTCCAGATCGTGAGTTGGATAATTCTTTTCATGTGGCTTCAATTGTCTTGAAGCATAGGCTACGACCTTGCCTTCTTGCATCAGAACACAACCCAACCCACCTAAAGATGCATCACTGAAAATAGTAAATTCTTTACCCGATTCAGGCTGAGTCAACACTGGAGCCTCGGTTAGAAGGGCTTTCAACTGCTCGAAACTCCTCTGGCATTTTTCTGACCACTCATATTTGACATCCTTCTGTAGTAGTCTCGTCAAAGGTGCAGCTATCACGGAAAAACCTTTTACAAATCGTCTATAATATCCCGCGAGGCCTAGGAAGCTTCGGATTTCAGAAACATTCTTTGGTGGTTTCCACTCGAGTATGGCTGCTATTTTGTTTGGATCCACCCGAATTCCTGACACCGAAACCACATGACCCAAGAAGCTGACTTCGTTCAACCAAAACTCACACTTGCTGAATTTTGCATATAAATGATGATTCCTCAAGGTTTGTAGTACTTCTCTCAGGTGCTCAACGTGTTCCGCTTCACTTTTGGAGTAGACCAATATATCATCGATAAACACTACTACAAACCGATCCAAAAATCGTCGGAAGACCCGGTTCATTAGATCCATAAAAACGGCAGGTGCATTGGTAAGCCCAAAAGGCATAACCAAAAACTCATAGTGCCCGTACCTCGTTCGAAATGCCGTCTTGGGCACATCGGAATCTCTGACTCGTAATTGGTAATAGCCCGATCTCAAATCTATTTTCGAAAACACTGAAGCTCCCTTCAACTGATCAAATAAATCATCAATCCGAGGTAACGGGTATTTATTCTTTATGGTCACCTTATTTAGTTGCCGGTAGTCGATACACATTCGCATTGTCCCATCTTTCTTTTTCACAAACAAGACTGGTGCTCCCCACGGAGAAAAACTCGGTCGTGCGAAACCCCTCTCTGTCAATTCTTGTAACTGCGCTTTTAATTCTTTTAATTCAGTAGGCGCCATTCGGTACGGAGCTATCGAAATTGGGGTCGCACCCGGCACTAATTCAATGCCGAACTCAATTTCTCGTACTGGGGGTAAGCCCGGTAGTTCTTCAGGAAACACATCGGTGTATTCACATACAACTGGTACCGATTTCATTAGTTTCTCGGACATTTTATTATCCAGTACATAAGCCAAATAGGCCTCACACCCCTTTCTCACATACTTTTGGGCTACCATCGAGGATATCACTGTAGGCAACTCATTTACATCACCGGATTTTATTCCAATTGTCTCACCGTTTCGGCATTTCAGATTAATAAGCTTCCTCTTGCAATCCACCACTGCCTCATGTGAAGTTAGCCAATCCATACCCAAGATTATCAAATTCATCGAAGGGCAGCAACATTAAGTCTGCTGGAAAGCAATAGCCTCGTACCATCAACGGGCAACCTCTACACACTTTATCTACAAGCACACATCTACCCAAAGGGTTGGACACACGAATTACGAACTCGGTAGACTCAACTAGCAGAGTCTTACCAAATTTTAAAGTTTCACACACATAAGAATGAGTCGAACCAGGATCAATTAGTGCAATCACAGTAGTATCAAAAAGAGTGAAAGTACCAGTAATGACGTCGGGGGAGGAAGCATCCTCTCTAGCTCGCGCAGCATATGCTCTCGCCGGAGCTCTAGCCTCGGATCGATCTGTAGTGTTCTTCGTTCCTTTCTGGCTACCACCTACATTGCCTGAATGTCTGGGTGGTCTACCTCGCATTGGTACGCTGTTTGGCGTAGTATTCTGAACGGTATTCTGCTCAGCTAATTTCGGACACTCCCGGATAAAATGACCCGACGATCCACACTTGTAGCAAGTCCGATCATGGAATCTGCAACTCCCTGAGTGCCATTTCCCACAGTGTTTGCATTCAACTCTGGTCTGTGGAATGTTACCAACACTGGCTATCGAGGTAGCTCGGGAGCTCATAGGAGGTCGATCCCGTCTGGGTGGATCTGTAGTAGTTTTCTGTCGGCTATAGTCATCTCTGGGCCTCTTGCTCGTGGGATGGAAGACTTTGCCCGAAGACCTCTTTCGGATATCTCTGGCTTCGGTATCGGCCTTTCTTTTCTCCTTCCCGAGCTCTTCAGCTTTGCAAGCTCTCTCAACTAAAGTTACAAATTCTTGGATTTCAAGAACGCCAACAAACATCTTTATATCTTCATTTAGGCCGTCTTCGAATCTTTTACACATAATGGCTTCAGTAGAGACACACTCTCTAGCATAACGGCTGAGCCTGACAAATTTTCTTTCATACTCCGTTACAGTCATTCGTCCTTGTTTCAGCTCAAGGAACTCTTTTCGCTTTTGATCAATAAATCTCTGGCTAATATACTTCTTGCGGAATTCAGTTTGGAAGAAATCCCATGTCACTTTTTCTTTCGGAACCACTGATACTAGTGTATTCCACCAGTGATATGCAGTGTCCCGCAATAAGGATATAGTACACTTCAAGCATTCATCCGGAGTACAAGACAGCTCACCAAGTACCCGAATAGTGTTATCGAGCCACATTTCGGCTCTCTCAGCATCATCATCGTCATTGGCTTTAAATTCTTCGGCCCCATATTTTCGAATTTTGTCAACTGGGGGCCTACTAGATCTCATTGGATCTATCACTGGGGGAGCTAGAGGATCCGGAGTTGGATTATTCGGGGGTGGAGGTTGGGGTATATTCGGGTTATTCTGAATAAATTGGGCAAACCAATCGTTCATCATTCGATAAAAGGCTTGCTTTGTCTCTCCCTCGTGGCTACCCGAAACAGGTCGAGAGTCTATCGGCGCTGATCCATGGGTACGGTCAGGCGCCACGCTCTCCACATCATCAGCCACAGCTCTTTCTGGTTCGGAATCCATTTACTATACAAACAAAAATTCAGGTTGTCAGAAGTCACCACACTATCAACAGATAACCACAGGCATGTATAGCTAGACTCACACGCGCCACGGTAGTCCTAGAATCGACTAAACCGTAAGCTCTGATACCAATCAAATGTAACACCCCGTACCCGATACCGTCACCGGAGTTGGGCAAGAGGCATGACTAGACCTGACTACAAATTTGAAACATGAAAATCTTAAAGCTGTCAAACTGCGTTGTGCCGACTAATTTGGCTATAACTTGAGTTACAAAATTCGAAATTCAGTTCCGTAAATTTTCCTTGAAAGTAGACTCATATATCTATTCATCATAATTTTTCTAGAATTTTTCATGTGGCCAATTAGTACAGTTTATTCTTCAAAGTTACCCTTATTACACTGCTGGACAGTTCTGACCTGTCCTTATAAAACTGCAGTTATCTCATTGCACAATTTTCATATACTGTTCTAGTTTATACCAATGAAAAATAGACTCAATAAGGGTTCTTTACATATATCCCATGCTTCCTAATTATTTTTGTACAATTTTTGACAATTTTTCCAAAACAGAACAGTGACTCACGAATGCATTCAGAGTAGGTCTCACTAAAACTGAATTATCTCATAACTTATAAGTCTTTTGCCTACTCTGTTTCTTTCATGTAAAAATAGACACAATAAGGTTTAACTCCATGTCTCATTCACCTTTTAATTCAATATACCCTATTTTTGGTGATTTTTCTAACTCATATCACTGCTGTTACTACAAGTTGCTTTGTCACAATTTATGAAGGACTAGCTTCTTACCAAACTTACCTACATTCCTAATTCAAGGATTCATTCCGCATATATAAACATTTCCTTAACAAAATGATTAAACTTCGATTTAGAAAGCATAAACCTTACCATCAAGAACCAACATACACATTAACAACACTACAACATACTTAAATAGAAATTTAGCCATATTCGCATGGCCATTCTTTTAGGGTTTACATGCGAACCGTAAAACTTCCTTAAACAATCCAAGCCTATCCTATACATGCCTTCGTTCAAAACCAACCCAAAATGAAGGAGTACCCCAAAAAGATAGGTTGATAGTGTGAGCGACCTTCCAACGACCCTGATGAGCTTGTGGCTTGCCCCTAATCTATAAAACAGAGGAAACATCTCACACGGGTAAGCATACTAGCTTAGTAAGTCCCAATTCATTTAGAATTATAACATCTAATTATGTATGAAGATAAAGCAATCCACATATGGTATTCTACAATAACAACTAGGTAAATAGTTTACACAAGGTCAAGTTTAATAATTCAAGGACCCACTTTCATAGTAGTCATTCATGCAAATCAATTGTCCCATAGTAGTAAGTTCGAAGGTCGTCTTCCGACAAATTATATTCATCAATGACAACTTAGCACAAGTAATATCTAACATAACATACCTCACATACTTACCCGAACCACATTCTTGACAATTTAGTTCTAAATTGTCTTGGCGAGGATTAGACTCCTCTTAGGAAATTTCATCACCGGCATCAAGCCTGCTAGGCGTAAAAGCCCGATAATTAACACCGGCACAAGGCCTGCTAGGCATAAGCCCGATAAATAACACCGGCACAAGGCCTGCTAGGCATAAGCCCGATAAATGTCACCGGCACGAGGCCTGCTAGGCTCGAAGCCCGAATATCAGAATATTATCACATGCTTTTCACATTCCACCATCACATATCGAATTATAACCATTTATTCCCATTGCAATAAATAAATTTATAATCAACCTAATCCATCAATCATCACATTCGGCCAACTCATAGTTTTACACCAAGCTATTTCCAACTTTATCATTCACTTGATGTGTGAATGATCTTTAGATAATAAGTAGCTCAAGAACTTACTCATTTACCTTGCATTAGCCAAAACAATTTCCATCATATTCTCAACATAAACCATCAACCAACATGTAGGTATACATTCGGCCATGATGAAATTTGGTACTAACCTTCATAAATTTTATTATAGTCAAGGTAACCATAATTTATTCTTTGACAAAATCTAACCAAAGGACTTACCTCGATTGTCGATAAGCCGTGCAAATCGGCTACTCGATAATCTTTGCTTTGCCTCGATCCAACTTTTTCTCCTTTTGATCTTGATCTAATTTGGTTCAATTTAAACCAATTAACCCACATTTCCATTTAATTAAAGAGCAAAATCATAAAATGCATGATTTCAAGACATAATGATGTGCATTCGGCATACATCCCCTACTTTGTTCAAGTGCATTTAATTTATTAGGGAACACTTTGGCGACAATTTCCTTGATGTGTTTTAACTTACAACTTACCCTCTTATCTAGCCGTACCTTAACTTATATAATCACACATATATAATCAAACACATTAGCTCAAATTCTTCCTCTAATATGGCCGAATGTACTACTTCCATACCATTGCATTTTTCTTCAATATACACCCAAGAAACAAGCTAGATAACCATAACTCATTCATCCTAAGCAAATAATTACCACATTCATAAGACTTATTAAATCAAGCTAAGGTGTCCACCATTTCCTTTCTTTTTCTACCTATCAAACAATGTAATCAACCATAGACAACATGCTTTCATCACACATGAAAGGCCTTAGAACTAAGTCATGGCCGAATCTAAGGAGAGCTTAGCTCTCAAATTTTAGCACAAGAACTCAATAGTATGTAAGGCTACCAACACAACCATGCAAAACCATTCATCCATGTCTAATCACTATACAATATAAGTGTAGCCGAACATTAACACAAAGGAAAGGATTCAAATAGGTGGTCTCACATTCGGCCGAACATAAGGGCATCCCCATGCCAAAATTTAGACCATTTTCTCACAAACTCAAGCTTCATCTCCCTCTCATATTATCAAAGTTTATTGTCAACCCAAACCACCATTCCTCACCCATGGCCGAATTTCATCAAGCCTACCCATATTAACAAAGTCTTTTTGCTTGTTTCAAAAGAAAAGATTAAGAATTTAAGCCATATCAAGGTGAGTTTTCAAAACCAAGATCAAGCTCTTACCTATCCTTGTGCATGCATGGCCGATTGAAGAGGATGAGAATTCTTCCCTCTTCTTGATGGTGATTTCGGGTGGATGCTCAATAAGGAAGAAGAAAGAAATTTTTCTTTTTCTTTTCTTTTTGTTTAAAACAATTTTCATCCATTTAGCATGCTTATGACAACATAATACTTTTAAAATTATAAGTTGCCTAGAAAACATATTATTCTAGCATGCTTGCCGTCCACCTTATTTAATTATGGGGGATTTGACATGCAAATCCCCATGTTTTATAGACAATTCACTTAGCTCCCTTTCCATTAATGCCCACTACATTAGTCCTTCTTGCAATTTAAGCCTTCTTAGCAAATTAAACACTTAGATAGCTGAAATTTTCTCTACGAGATTTTTACACCCACTAAAAGCACACATAACAAACACAAGACATAATATTATAATATCTCACA